>JAWWEE010000037.1:2552171-2623716 GCA_035221455.1 Xenops minutus | reverse complement strand
GGTTCAGGGGCTCAGGGGGTGCAGGGGCTAAGGGGGCTCAGGGGGGTGCAGAGGCTCAGGGGGTGCAGGGGGTTCAGGGGCTCAGGGGGGTGCAGGGGCTCAGGGGGTGCAGGGGCTCAAGGATGTCCCCACATTTGTTGTTTAGAGGCCCCAGCCACCGAGAGACCCAGCCACCCGCCCGGGCAGCAGCAGCACTCAGGGGAGCTGGGGACACCACAGAGCAGCAGCCCTTGGCCAGCAGGTAAGAGCTGGGGGGGCTCAGGGCAGGGGGCTGCAGTGGGAGAAGGGACTGCAGTGCTGTGGCAATGGGAGCTGCTTCTGAAACAGCATCTTCTGTGGAAAGCAGAAGGCAGAGGACAGAGGAGGGGGTTTCCCCACTGATTGCAGAGGTCCCTAGGCTGGGTGTCTGCCCTGGAGGACACACTGGCATACATAACTTAGCTGTGGCTACAGGCAGCCTCATGTCTGTAGGTTGTGAGGAGCCCAGTGGAAAGAAAACCTCTGAAGTCCTTTCTCCTGCTGGTGCAGCCCAACCTCTGAACCACAGGGGCAGTGATACAAAGGGGCACTGGGGGAGGGCACTGTGCAAAACCTGTGCTACGGGGGGACACTTGGAGGGCTTTTCTTGCCTCCTGGCCTGGCTGGACTCTGCTAGCTTAGCTTGACCATGTCTCACACCCAAGAAAATGGGAGCAGACCCAGAGGATTTTGTCCCTCTGGAAGGGTGGTTGGGGCAGCAGCTGGGCCGGGGTAGCTTCTTGTCCCCTGAGCAGGAGCTGCCACAGTTCTGCTTGCTTGAGGAGGAACCTTGTCCACACAAAGAGGGGTGAATGACACTGTGTATTCCCAAGCTCTTGTAGGATGCTGACCCACTTTCCTTGTTCATAATGTGGGAAGTGGTAGCAACCCTGCCCAGAGGGGTGGCTGTAGCTCAAGGCAGCGGGTATGGGCAGTGTTAGAGATGGGGGATTGTACCATGTCCTACTTCTCCGGTCTCTCTCCTTTGCAATTCTTGCTGGCTGCAGGTTGGCTTTTCCAAGGCCGTGTCTGCACAGCAGTTGGAGGTCCAGAAGGTGATAACTGAAGCTGGTCTGTGTAGATATTATGGGGTGCAGCAGGAGTGGGATTTGGCCACAAATCAGTGTTGAGCTTTGGGTGCTTTGGTAGCTGGAGCCAGGCCTTACTCCTGCCCAGCGAGATCAAAGGCTCTGCCATCACTGAGTGTCAGGGTTGGTGCTTGTGGACTGAGCCCCAGCTGTGGCTCTGCAGCATTTTCTATGGCCCCATGGGCACTGAGGAACCAGAGCAGTGAGTGCTGCTGCTGCCAGTCTGTGCCACATCCTCCACCCAGCCAGCACAGGCAGCGATTGCCTCTTGCTCAGCTGGTGTTTGCTGCTCTCCGGCCCATCTCCAGCCGTAAAACTCCAGCCTAGGTGGGCCAGGCTAGGAGTCTGAATAGCCCGTTGGCCAGCTGAGGTAGGGTGGCTTGGGCAGGGCAGATGGTGCCAGCCACAAGCAGTGCCCTGGCAGACACCCTCTGCCTCGAGCTCCTGCTCACCATCCTGCCTCCAACTCACAGCATGGCCTCAGGACACTGCCCAGTACCATCCCTCTGCTCTTTAATCATCGTGTGGCCCTGATGGCTTCGGGTTGTGGCTTTCAGTGAAGGGTCAGGTGGACTTTGCTTGCAGCAGTGGTGGGTTTATGGAATTGCAGAGGGTGGTGCATCCTCAGGGCTGGCCGGGCACTGCAGGGCAACCCTGATGTGGGAGCTGCTGCTGTCTCTGGCTGTCAGAGAAGTGCCCTCTGCTGTAACTGCCTGAGAAGCTTCGTGGCACCAGGAAAAACTCAAGAGCACAGCAGGAGCCTCTAGGAGATGAAGACAGAATTAAAACTTTAATCTTATTTAGACTCTGGGTAATTAATATGAAGGCTATAAAACGTGGGCCTGATCCTCACGCTGACTGCTGGGCACCGTGCTCTGGATGGTGAGGCTGTGGCAGCTGCAGGCTGGCTCTCCTGGCAGGTGCCAGTGTTTTGTTTGCAGACACGGTGGCTTTAATCCCGGAGTTGGGACGGGCTGCGCTCTGTGAGAGCTGTGCTGCTTCAGTTTGGCCTGTGGACTCCAAAATCTCCCAGAGACAGGAATCTGGCTGATACCTGTCTTGGCACAGGACTGCAAGCTCTGCTTTTCTAAAGAGGATAACGAGTTCTGTCCATTTTCTGGCTCTGCAGCAGCAAGCTGGGGCAGGATGGGCTCGGTGCTTGCCTTTCACAGGAAAACCTCTGTGTCCTGTCCAGCATCCCTATTCCCTGGTCTCTGCTAAGGTTTGTGTGCCCTTCCCATGGAAAGGGCCCTAAGGACCCTACTGCCGTGCTGGACAGTTCACGTAAAACCACCTCTGTTAAATGTAATTGCAGCTTTTAACTGGCCTTTAAATGGCGAGAACCATTATTTTTCCAAAGGAGAAGAGGATGGGCCCAGGATTTGCTGTCTGGAGGGCTGTAGCTGCACGCTTCCTGGTGTAGATGATGCTGGTCCTGCGATGTGGGTGCTGTGGGGCTGGCCCTGGGCTGGGGATGGTGCAGCTGTACCACAGCTGGTCCAGCCCTGCTGATGTCCCGGTGCCAGGGCCGGTTTCGCAGCCGTCGATCCTGCAATGGGCTCCAGCAGCAAAACCTGGCGGTCCGCTGCTCTCAGCTGCAGAGTAAACAAGCTGGCAAGAGAAACCATTTTGCTTCAGCTAGTAGGAGAAACCCTTTTTAGGTAGCACTTCCAACTGGCAATGCTCTCCTTCATTAACCCCCTCCTTCCCTTTCCAATGAAACGTGAATTTGCAGCAATTGGAGATCAGGCGCTTGCCAGTGCAGCTTTGCCACCCAGAGCAACGAACACAGACGTGAATTTACTGCTTGATCTCATAATTTCAGTGCAATTAGACTGGCTGCTATAAAGCAATTTCCCCTTGAGCCTCGGAGTCCTGGGCCTGGGCACTGCCCAGCTTTTCTCAGACAAGGAAGCGGAGGCCTTTGGGTATTGGCTGAAACACGAGTTTTTTTGGGTGCACCTGGAACTTGACTCCCTGGAGATGCGTCTACAAGCTGGAGCTGCGGGTGCCTGGCATGTCTGAAAAGGAGCCTGCTTTTCAGGCTTACTTATTACAAGTCAGGCACCCAAAGCTAGGGGGAAAACAAGCCAGAACAAGGTTTTCAGGCTGAGCTCTGGGAGCAGGGTTGGCCTCTGCCACCTCTCCTCTGCGCTGGGCAGGTGCAATGTTGCCTGGCCTCCCCAAGCTGCTCCCCATCTTGGGGGGCCTGTAGGACAGAGCCACAGGTTCTGCTGCAGCACATGGGGAACGGAGCGTGCTGGCTTCAGGAGCCGGCAGCCCTCGGAGCAGCAGATCCATCTGTATTGATCGAGTGGGCTGTGGGTAAGGCTGTCACCTCGCTGTCGTAGCTGTTAGCTCTTTCTCACAGCTCTGGTATCACAATCAAATACTTTGTATAAAATCCTAGAGAAAATAGGGATGTAACCGTACTGAAAAAATCACCCAGTTAATTGTTTTCTTCTCCATGTTTTCAGCTGGGGAGCTGTATAATGCCTCCCAAGCATCACCATGGCGCTGGGCATGGATGCAATGCTCAGTACTTTGATCTGGTTTGCTCTTACCTAAATTCACTGACTCATTTCTTCCATTTCTGGTACCCTGGGCACTGCTGTGCAGGGTATGGGTGCTTCCATAAGCATCCCTGCCATTGTTCCATGGCTTCTCACTGCTGTGTGGCCAAGCACCTCCCTGTGCTTTCTGTCCTCCTTCCCAAAGTGTTGGGAGGTCTCCTTGGGTGGGAATTGCATGGTTCTTGTTTTGACTAATGGTGGCAGGGTGGAATTAAGGAGGTGATTGCTACCAGGGTCTTAGTGCTGCTCCTCTCTGCAATGGGCTCTGCTTATCCTGCCATGAGCAGGCAAATTCTGTCTGTGTTGGCCAGATGGTGACATGACCCAAAGGAAAAGGGGGTCTCTGCCTGTGCCGATGTATTTTAGCCCATTGCTGGTTTGCCGTGCCAACAGACTGATATGAGTGGCAGATCTGTTCATAAAGCTGGGTGGGGGAATGAGCTGCCGATGGTGTGAGCAGAGCTGTGGGTGTTCATGGGGAGGCTGCAGTGTCCTAGTTGGTCTTGGTGTGATTAGTGTGGCTTGCCTGGCACCCAGAGTGGCTGGAATGATGCACTACGGGGGCAGCATAGTAAAGATCCTGGCACAGGTCTTTAGCAAGCCTGTCCTACTGCGCTGGGCTCTGCTGGTGCCTTGTCTCCTTGTTTCTGGCATTCGGAGGACACTGATTTCCTGCAAAACATTGCAGGAAGCTAAAGCTGCAAGATAAACTGTGTGCAGCAAGCTTAGGAGCAGCTCTTTTGGGAAGAGGGGATGAAGTGGGTGATCACTTCCTTCAGCGAGCGTTTCACACCTTGGTCTGGGTGTGAAGTAATGAGATGCCCTGGGCAACCAGGGCTATTTGCTGGGATGTGGTATCTGATAGAGACCCTGTGTAATTGTTGGGTCAACTATACTGATGTCTTTAGTGCTGCGTAGCCAAGGGTTCATCCCTGGGCTTGGTCTGACCCTGGGTTATAGCTGTAAATGTGGCTGTGCTGGAGCACAGACCCAACCCAAACTGGAAACTATGTCTCCAGCAGCGGCGTGAATGAGAGACATTACCTGCAAATCCCATTCCTGTCTGTCCGGGGTGGAGCAGGACAGGACTTGCTGGGTGCTGAGTGGATTTGTAGTCGTGCTCCCTGCTGGCAGTGGGAGCAGTGGACTCCCAGAGGAGGCTGGTCAGCAAGATGTTATAGGAGGGTGAGGAGACCGGGCACCTGTGATCTAGGGCTAATCCTGTCTCTCTGCCTCTGTTTCCCCTCCCACCTCCTCTGTCCCGTGGTTTCTAGATAGTTATGTGCAGAGGGCAGGGGCTGTCTTGGGTGACTCCTGTGATGGGCATTCCCCATCTCCAGGGGTTGTGGTGCCAGGCGATATTCAACATTGAGGGCAGGTCCTTCCCTGCTCCCTATGCTTGCCCTGTCCCTGTGCTGCTGCAGGGAGGGCAGCTGGGGCAAAAATGGGAGTAAAGTTGAAGCTGTGGTTCGGGTGGGAACTGAACGCTGGGATGGCTCCCGGCCCCGGCCGCCCTGGGGTCGCAGTGGGATCCCCTTCCCCGCTGAAAGTGCCCCCAGGGTGTGTAATCAGTGCTGACCGCGGGTGCGGGGCTCCGAAAGGGTTAATGGTTGCTCGTCTGCCATGGAACCTGCAGCCTTTCCCGAGCAGACCCCTCGGGCTGGGAGCCTTGCCGTGCCCCGCCGCTGGACGGACGGACGGACGGACGGACGGGCGGCGGGAGGACTACAATCCCCGGCAGGGAGCAAACCCCCGGGGTGTGCCGGGACTGGTAGTCCGGGGCTTGGCGTGGGGGTCCCCGCTGCCACTCGTGGCTGGGGCGGGGGGACCCGGAGGGAATGTGCCGGCTCGGGGAGGAGCCAGCGCGTTCACCCACTTTGTTGTTAAATACCTTAAAGGAGCAGTGGCTGTGCCCGAGCGAGCTCCCTAGCGGAGCCGCTCAACCCAGGGCTGTGGGCTTTTTAAAGATAAAAATCACTCGCGTGGCCTCCCTTATTAACGACATCTCCCGCTCTCAGTAACTCCTTCGGCGCCTGGGCATCGGGATGGGCCCGCCTGCCGCGGGGCTGCTGCGCGGCGCTGGACCGCTCAGGTCCTGCATCCCTGCCACAGCATCCTCCTCCGGGCTCTCTCCAACCGGGAGTGCCGGGGGGTGGGAGCCGAACCCCCCAGCGCTCTCCACGCCACGGAGATTCTGTTTCCTCGCAGAGGAGGCATCCCTGCCCATGGTCGCCGCAGATAAAGAGCTCTGGAGAGGAGTGTGGAGTAGCGACGGCATGGGCAGCGCGGCAGATTTCTCATGCCACTGTGGCACAGCCGTGACCTGGGGATTTCTTCCTCCCTCCGGCATAATTCAGTCTGGCACCGGGTGCCTCCAGCTAAACACCCCGGCCCGGCCCTGGCATGTGCCCAGCAGACACCCACATCAAAGCCACGGCGGCTCGCCTGGCCCCTCGCCAGCAGCTACCTCTAGACAGCTTGTGCAAACCTGGAGGGAGATGGCAGTGGAGCATCCAGCCCCCAGCAGCTCCCCCCAGCTCCTGCGGGGCAGCAGGGGCTGGCTTGGGTGCCTGGTGGGAGCCACGGATGGGTCGGTGACCCCGCACTGGGATCATCATGGGGGTGCCCATGAAACATCTGCCCCAGTGAGGTTGGCCAGCTGTGGGCTGACACTGACTGCTTCGAATTGCTTTGTCCCTGCTTTCCTGTGCTGGTGGTCATTGCCTCTATGCCCCTCTTGGCAGCGGGGGATGAAATTCCTCTGGCAGGTGAATGTGCTGGTGAGGGGCTGCTGGAGCGCAGCACAGGAACCTTGCTGACTGGAAAAGCAGGAATAACCACCCAAACACAACTGGTGGGGAGGGCTGTGGCGCTGCAGGGAGCCGGCAGCTGAGCTGGCTGGTGCTGGGTGATGCTCTGGGGCAGGTGGCCCAGGCCTGCCTGTGCTGCCCAGGGTCACACACTTACCCCTGGCTGTCATTGGTGTGAAGGCAAGGGGAGGACTTGGGTAGCAGGGCTGAGCCTGGTTCTCTTTCAGTCCTGGGCTGTTGGGTGCAGCTCAGCCTCCTCACAGCCCAAGGGGCTGCATTTGATCCTTTTTCTTTCCTGGGTGTAGACTGTTAGAGTTCCTGCCTGGAACTGGGCTCTGGCTGGTTTGTGCTTGAGTTCAGGTCTGTGTCCATACTGCTTCCTGCCTTGTGCCTGGTCTGGCATGGCTGACAGTGGGCAGAGCTACTGGTCTTGCCTGTTTTTGGAATTGTCTGGGTGAAATTCTTGTCCAGAACAGAGGAATTCTTCCCTGGCGTGCAGAAAGCTCCTGGTGCATGAATGGCATGGTGGGAGCAGGAGGGCTGAAGCCCATCAGAGCTCATATCTGTGGGGTGCCCTGCAGTGCCAGGACCCATCTGCCCTGTGTGCAGGGACCCGTGTGGTTGGATGCTGGAGCATGTGACCTCTTGGGCACACTGAGGGCAGCAGAAAGACCATTCAGGGATGCAGCAGAGTCTGCATCATGTCCTTGTCTGTGCAGAAGGAAGCAGTGGAGTGGGAGAGGCTGCCTATGGTGAGCTGCTGGCTGCTGCATCCAGCAAGGAGCCCCGTCTGCAGGGAGCCCATGCTGCGGGTGCAGCCAGCCTGCTGCCTCAGCGAAGCTGAAATAAGCGGCCTGAGGGGTCCTTCCCCAGCTGTGGCCAGTCCACAGCAGTGTGTAGGAACACAGAGCGACCAGTGCATCCCTAATAGTGAGGTGTGAAAGGAGATGATCTGGGATGCAGGGAAGAGAGTGGGGGTTCAGGCTAACACCTGTGCCTGGCTGCTCTCCAGAGGGTGTTTGGGGGCCAGGTGAGGTGGTGGGTGCTGTATGCTGGGCTGGACAGCTCAGCCCACAGCCGCGCTGCCTCAATTTGGTCCAGCCACTTACTCTCTGTGCTCCTTCTGCTCCTTGGTGCTGCAATGCTGACGAGTTGCTGTCTTGCAAACAGCTCCTGTACATGTGTGTGTCGTGCCTAGGCCAGCAGGAACCTGCCTGTGAGGCTGTGTGAGCCCTGATACAGCATTTGTGGGGGATTCATGGGCTGCACAGAGAGCTGGTGAAGCTCTCTGGTGGAGAAGGTGACAGGAAAGCTTCTCTATAGGCCTGTCTAGATCTGTTGCTTATTCCTTTTTGCTTTTCATCCCTTGCCTGCCATTTGGGAGCCTTGTACCAGCAGCCTCGTGGCTGCCTAATGCATTGTGATGGTTGTGTTGCAGCAGGTGCCTCGGAGGAGCCCTGCACTGTGGCTGCTGAGGTACACACCCCACCACCCCCCCGGGGTTGATTGCTTCTGACACAGTCCTGCCTGGACCTTGGTCAAGCCCAGCCCCTTCCTGCTCTGAGCAAAAGCCCCACAGGGTGAAACACAACTGCTGGAGGAAGCAGCAAGAACTGTGGGTTGGGGGTCCTGGAGGTGAAGCTGTTTGCAAAGGGCTCCTGGCTGCAGTGGCGTTTTGAGTGCTGTGTGACTTTCCAACGTGCTCAGGCATCCCCAAGGCCAAAGGGAACTTCGGCTCTGGCAAGGGTAGGAATGAAATGTGGAAAACATCGCTAGGCTAGCGTTGCTAGAGGAATTAAGAGCCGAGCAACTGCATCCATAGGAACCTCAGTTCTTCCCTTATCCCCTTGCACATCGAAGTTAATTGCATTTCCAACTGACACATCAAGCTGTCCTGCCACGGTCATCTGTGGCAAAGTCAGCGCATTGTGGTTGCTCTGGGATATAAACCTCACCTCTGGTGTCTCGCTCTCTTGGGGGATAACGTCTTTCCCAGGGCTGTTTGTGCTATGGTCAGGTCTTAGGAGCCCAGGGCTCAAGCTGAGTTGTCTTGTCAGGTCTTTACGGGTATCTCTTGAAGGTGAGACTTGTCAGGCTTAAGCAATGGATGAAATTTTTTTAATGGGTGTTCAGCAGCCACTGTGGAGATGCTTAAGGGCATAAATTTTTTAAGAGCGTAATGGATGTTAAGCTCTCAAAAATAAATCCTAAGTCTCTCTAGCCTGTGTTTCCCAAGGTATTGGCGGTTAGCTTAAAATGAGAGAGCAAGCGAAATGAAACACAAAGCTTTTAGATGGTGCAGATCACCAATGTGAAGCTTCTGCTTTCTTTGTGCGTCTGAATTAGCACTCAGATCTTTGGGATGCTGAGCATCAGGACAGCAAGGTCTTAATTCCTGGTGGGTGTTTTGAGGTCCCACATCAGAGACGAGAGTTGAGCAGTTTTCCCCACACTAGTAAGATTGGTTGGGCAGGGTGAGCAATGCTGGGCTCTAAAGTCTTCCTAAGTCTTCCTGCCCAGAAGACTTACTGGTAACAGCCAGAGAGTCGGGTCCAAAACTGCTTGAAAACTCTCCTGATGAAGCATAGCCGTCAGAGTCTGAGTGTGGGAGATGGGCTGGTACCTTTCCCCTTCTGGCAAGGGACAGGAAGGTCTGGACAGAGCAGCTCTGCCCAAACCATTCCAGCTGGGAAGTGTCGGGGGCTCCTCTTCCACGCTGTGATTTTTCCAGGGAATTGGCAGCCCTGTGTGAGGGTTTCCCCTTGGTCCCTGTTGCACCGGGAGCTGGCGCAGCAGGAAGGAGATGCTCCTCGCTGGCTGGTGTAGCGCCCTAGGGCTGGGAAACGGAGGGGAACTGGCTTCATCCTTCTTCAGCCACTGTTACCCCCAGGCTGGGAAGCAGAGCCACTCCTTCTCTCTCTCCAATCACAGTGATGGCAAGGGGTGGGAGCACGCTGTGCTGGCACGGGCAGCACTGCCGAGGGTGCCAGGAAGCCAACAGCCCGAGACTTGTTTGATGCTGTTTTCTTCTCCCACCAGCAGAGACAGGAGGACAGCGACTCCAGGAGCATGGAGCTCCTGCTTGTCGCCTCCTGCCCCGAGAGGCTGGTTTGGAGAAAGCGGGAGCAGCCCCGATCCCGTGCACAGCCCCGGGAGGAGGAGGGTGGCCGTGAGCGCTGGCAGCCTGCAGCGCTGCGCCCTTGCATTGCTCGTGCCAGCTTCCCTCCCAGGGCTGGTTGGAAACGCTCCTGCATTCCCTGTGAGGTCATCTCTGCTGTGGCTCTGCTCTCTGAGGTCAGCTTGTACCTGCTGAGGGCTTGGCCCCGTTTTATAGAGCTTTTCCATGAGGAAAATGGAATGCCCTCCCCTGGACTGTGTAACAGTGCTTAGAGATGAGCAATGCTGGTGCCTTTGGGAGCCTGAGGAAATTGGGGTGCTCAGTGACTTATGTCCAGACTTTCTGCTCCTAGCTTGGGTTTTGGGGCAGGTGTTGATCCTCTCTGAGGTGACAGCTCTTGAGCCACCAAGTTGTGAGTGCCTTGCTGGCAGGAAGAAGTAAGAGAAGTGGAAGATTTGGGAATGATCAGGGGAAATTTACTCCTTGTAGTATAGGTTGATGCAGAAATGTTAACTGCTGCTTCTCTAGTTCAGCCTAACCTTGTGCCTCAGTCCTGGTAGTGACTACTGTGTAATTAGGAAAATTGGGGAAATATCTTTTTCTGATATAGACTGGATGTGCTCAGAGGGCTGTTGCTTACAGAGTCTGACTGCCTTCCTTCACCCCAAAGGCATCTTTGGATTCTGTGTCCACATTGCTCCCGAGCTCTGGGTGGCCATCACAGCTAAGCCGAGGGACAAAAAGCTCTATCTTCCCTGATCCTGTGAGGATCAGGGCTCTTGCTGCTCCTCAAAAACACAAGGTGTGGCTGCACCAAGAGCCTCTGGTAGGAGGCTGGCACAGGATGTGCCTCCTTATCCTGTTTTGCATATCCAGACTTTCTTTCCTTTTTCTCCAACCCTCTCCAAGCACCGCTCACCTCTGTTGAGGCTGGGAGAGCTTTTCTGGGTTATTGCTGCTGGAGCGACTGGAGGTGGGAGAACACCCTCCCACCCAGCACGAGTTTGCAAGTTCTCTGGGCTCCCAGCTGCTCTGGTGCTGCTGCTGCCTCTTTGGGGAGGACAGGAGGGACTGAGCAGGGGGTCTCTGCTCCTTGGCACAGCTGCACCAGGGCTTTCTGCGGCTCCCAGGAACCAGGCATGGCAGCTCTTCCCCAGATGGAGGATGGGACCCTGGGGGTATTGGCCGTCTGCTGCTTTGCTGCCCCAAAAAAGCCTGAAGGCTGTTTTGTGCTGCTGCTCTGCTCTTATGCATCAAATTGCACCAAAAGTCATGCTCCCCTCTGTTATCCCTGAAGATGGATGCAGATGACTCCCCTCCTGACATGTGTGTGATCTGTGCACACTTGGCTCTCTCTCTCTTCCCGGGCAGCTGGCAGGTTATTTTTGGTTCTGGAGCGGCCCAGATCTGGTTTCTGCTGGGGCGAGTCCCTGCCCAGCGCACCTCTCGCATCCCCTGGGATTGTGGGAGGTGAGGAGCCCTGTCTTCCCTTGTGGATGCATCGGCTGGAGCTGGTGGAGATGTGTCGGTGCTCACCTGCTGGAGGGCTGGTCTGGCATCTCTGTGGAATGGCTGAGGGAAGGGGATGGTGCCAGGTCTATGGGGACTCACCTGGATGTAGCGGCCCAGGAAACCTGATCTGTGGGCCTCTTTGGGAGGAGAGGGATGGGCAGGAGCAGCTGGTGCTGTCGCAGGGCTTGGAAATCCAAGCCAACACCTAATCACGTGTGTCCCTCTTGGCTCACAGGCTGGAGGAACAGCAGCCCCCTTCCCTTGGCTCCTGGCCTCCTGCCCATGTCCTGCAGTGAAAGTCCCTTTGGAAGGGCATAGAGGGGGGTGAAGGGTTTGCTGGGAACAACCCTGGGGAGATGCTGAGGACCTCCTGCACTGTGTCTCCTTGGGAAGGACTCACAGTGAGAAATATGGATGCTGCTGTGTAGCTATCTCACTTGCAAGGATATTCCTCCTCTCAAGTTCCCCTGCAACTCCAGGATGTTTAAGCCTTTTCTTAAAATCAAGGTTCATTCCAGAAATCCACTGCAACAGAGTGCTGCTCAAAGCATCCTTTCAATATCTGCATGGCGGGGTGCTCAGGGGTCCCTGCCTACCTGGAGGGGGAGCAGGGGGCAAATACAATCAAAAAAGGGTTTTCACCATATTAGACACAGGTTAAATATTTGCTGGGCACCATGGGCTGTGGGGGAAACTGTGGCTGCTTGTTTCTCCATGCCCAGCTATCTCTGTGGGCTGGCAGAGCTGAGCACCTTGCTGGAGGTGAACACCTTGGTGGAGCTGAGCTCACAGGAGGTATTTTGAGAGCAGGTATCTCCAGGGGGTGTGTTCCCAACTGGGCTGCTGTCACTGTATTCAAAAATAATAATTCAAGGCTTTTGGTAGTCTCATGTTCTGTTTATTCCAGTGTTTGGTCCTGTGCTATGTACAGATGCTTGAGAACCTCTGTGCCTGACAGTGGAGGTGGGGTAAGAGCCCATTCCCAGACAGTGCTGACCACTATGGATAAGGAAACTGCATCCAAACAGGGATGCCAAGGGGAGCGGGACTAAAACTACGGTGCACTTACTTGCAAGGTGGTGGCTGGCAGAACTTTGCTGCCAAAGATTCTGTGGGTCAGCTGAATGGGTGCCAGAGCTGCCCTGATGTATCCTGGGCATCATGGGAGGCTGCAGCACTCCCTGTCCAGTGCTCCCCATCCTCACCAGCACAGCTACTGAGCCAGGGCAGTTTTTTCTCACTGAAAGCTATGCCCTTTCCTCTGGGGAGGGAGCATCAACACATCCTCCCACACTCCTGCTCATCCCCTTTCAACAAAATGCCTCTCTGACGTTTCTCTCTGCTCCTGGCAGGGAGTGAAGCTGTTTCCAATCTCTGTCTGTGGGGCTCATGGTGTAGGCTCACAGGTTTGGGTTCTCTGTTCCAAGCATCCTTGTTTTCCTCTCAGTGTGGGGTTTCTGACTCACCTCTCAGGGCCAGCCTGGCTCCTAACTCTGCAAGGCTGGCTCCTGCCAGTTCTTCTATAGGGAAGCTCATCTCCCCATGAAGCCTGAGGGTCTCATGCCACCGAAAACAGAACCAAATCAACTGTGAATAGGCTTTAACTTACTATTCAGGAGTACAATAGAAAATCAAAGAGATGTTACATCTCCTTCAACTGTCTGGTTGTGCCTGGTTTTCTTTGTTGCAGGTGACTGAAGGAAAGAAAATAGGTTTGTTATGAAAGCACCAGGTCCACAGTGCCCTGCTCTGGTAATCTGGAAACCACGAGATGTGAAGGAGGTGGCCTGTGTGGACCAGGGCTGCTTTGTGTGGGAGCAATGTGAGGCTGAGGTTGGTGGCTCTGTTCCCCCAGGCTGGCCCTGCAGTGTGCAGAGAGCTCTGCACAGCACAGCACATTTGGTGTGTGTGGCTTTGGCCAGCTGTTCATCCCTGCCTGAGCCCTGTTGCCTTGTGCCTCCTGGTTTTTGGCTGCACAACACTGAGCATGTCTTGTGCCTCTTCCTTCATCTTGTGCTTCTTCTTTGTTCTGACCACTCTGTTGGGGTGGGTACAGTCTTCTGCAAAAATCAACCACACCAAGAGTGGAATTCAAGTGCACAAAGCAAAGTGTTTGGGGTGAAGCATCCTAGGGCTGTTCTATGCCACTGAGATGTCTGATGGGATGTGTGGCAGGGCAACGTTGTGCCACAGAGCTGCTGTCAAGGATGTAACGTGAGCAGGGAGTAGGTAAGGGGTTCTCTCTCCTTCCTGAAGAGCTGAATTGCAGGAGCTCTGCTTTTGGAGTGGGCTTGGTGGCAGGGGGCTGAATCCCAGCCCCACAACTTCCTGTCCAAATCCTTCCTGTCCTTCCTTCCATGTCCAAATCCTCTTCTCACCTCTGGCTTAGCTGGTGCACCAAGCCATGGATGGACAAATGGGTGTCTCCCACTGCACCAGGCTCAGGAGGGGAGGCAGCATCGTGGTCACATCCTTTGTGGGTGCTGAACTCCTTGGGCTCCACGGGAGCTCCTGCCAGCCCCGGGTGTGGGTGCGGGCAGCAGCCTGTGGTGAGGCAGCGAGTTGGACATGAATGCGATGTGAATTCAGGCTTCCCTTTTGAAGTTTGACACCCGGGATTTTCCCCACCCACCAGGAGGACTGAACACAAAAAAGAGCAGAAAAGAAAACGGGGGTGGAGGGGGGAAGCCCTCTTTAAACTGCTGGTGAGGGCATGTCAAGGAGGCAGAAGCTGGAGGGCCTGTGGGGGAGGGCTCAGTGTGTGTCCATCTGGCTGGCCAGCTCTGACTCACCAACGTGTGCAGGTACAGCCCTGCTGAAGTTTCGGGTTGAGCCTTGCTTGCCTGGTGATGCTCAGAGGGCTTTGCAGAGGCAGGAGGGAACAGAGAAAAGGGACAAGCTATTACAGCTTGGAGGTATGTGATGGCCCTGAATTTTGTCACCTCTCTTTGCCCTTGCAGTCATCCCCCCTTCCCAGCTGCATCCCAGCCTTGGAGGAATCAAGAAGTGCCCAAATTTGGGGGAATCAAGAGGTGCCCAACTTTGGGAGAATCAAGAGAGCTAACATCTGGCCCCACTGATGTAAAGGTGTCAGGTTTAGGCGGCCTTAAACAACAAAGGTTTGCTCCGCCTGTCAGACAGATACCCCAGGGGCAGACTGCAAGGGTGTGGAGTGGAGACTCCTCTTTGCAGAGGTAGGATGGGAATGTTTTCTGGTCCTGCCTGTCTGGTTTAACACTCCCAGCTGGGGCTTGGATGATCCAAAAGGGAGCTTGATCTGAGATGCAAGGCTATGACTTATTATTTAGAACTTCTAAAGCGTGAAGCTGCAAAGCTGTAACTTAGGCCCAGATTCACCTGATAGACTGGATCTGCCAGGGATGGAGCAGTGGACAAAGGTTGGATATGATGCCTGTTTGTGGAGGATCCTGCTGGTGTAGCTCCAAATGAGACCTGGAAAAGCACTGATGGGATCCCACTCTGTCTCTTTCCTCCACCCAGCTATAAGCCTCAACTTTTGGTTAGAAGTCAAAACTTTCAGGGTTTGAATGTGGTTGTCTTTGGCATCCCCAAACCCAGCCTTGACTCACACGATGTGTGCTCATCTCTCTGGAGAGGAATGGCTGTTTTGTGTGGCCTGTTGTGACTAGATGGGTCCTGCCAGCAATGGAGGATCTGCTGGACCTCACCAGGACCTAAAGACCTAAAGGTCTGCACCCTTGTGAAGTGACATTTGGTCCTGCTTGTCCTTCAGCACCATGAAAAGAGGTAAACAAGTGACATTCCAGTCCCCTGCACCGTCCTTTACCTTGTCTTGGGGGATGGGAGGGGAAGTTGCTCTTGCCAGAGCTGCTCTCACCATGAGCAAGAAGGGACTGAGTGATGACAGTGTGTGGAGGAGGAGAAGGTTTGTGACCAGATGATGTGAGATGTCCCAGTGGGAGCTCACAGCAGCTCAGAACCCTTTCTGTGGTTGCCTCACAAGGTTAATCTCTGTGGGGTGTCACAGGGAATGCTTTTGGCTCCTAGAGCTACAAGGAGCTCCTGATGTATTCTGTTCCTCAGGAGGACAAATAGCTGGGGCATTGCCCATCACAGTGGTGTCAGAACCATGCCAGGCTTTGTATCTAGGTGGTCTCTCATTCAGGAGGAGAGCACACCCATCCACGGCAGGAGAAAAAGGGCTTTGTAGTCTTGAAGCTGTTGGGTGCACTCTTGGGTGCCTTCATCTTCCCTCCATCCTGGTAATTTATAGCCATCACAAGACCCTCTTGTTGCAGACTGCAGGGTTCAGCCTCGTGATTTTGCCCCTCCAAATGTCATGACCCCCTTCTCCTTTGGGAACTCGCAACCTGCTGCACGACAGAGCAATCTCCTGGTTCTCTCCGAAGGTGTCCTGTCCTTGGTGCCACAGCTTTGCCAGATGCTGAGGTCTGGAAGGCAGCACTGAAATCACTATTTCAGCCAGAGCTGCTTGTTCCTGCTCTCATGGGAGAAATGCCATGTACCAAGTGCTGGCTGCAAGAGTGCACAGCCAAAGGACAGAGCTGCTGAGATGCCTACCAAAGGGGAACAGCAAACCAGAGAATAACAGAGGGAGGGAGGTGGCCATTCCACCAATGGAGTACAATAAATGTGCCGAGATCCTGCTGTTTGACACCCATAGTTTGCACATTCCCATGTGAGGAGAGGCTGCTCTGCAGGGGATATGTAGGCAGCTGCTGTCTCTGTGCCATGGGTGCATTACTTTAGGTGGAGAGGAACTGGGTCTGTGCTTCTGGAGCACTGCAGGATAGGGGAGCTGATCTGGGGAAGGCTGCCTGTACTTGGCAGATGGGTTGAAATGGAAGTCTCTTCCAAGACAGCCCTTGATGGAAATTAGCCTTAGACAGCTCTGGGGGTGGGCTGTGAGGGTGAAGGGTTGGGAGATGATACACGTGGTGGCTGCTAAATTTAGGAGGACACTGTTTTGTTGGTTGTCTCTTTGCCTGGTGTGCTGGATCATGTGCGTGGCTCATAGCCTGGTCCTAACAGGGCTTATGAGCTCTGTGGTGCCTGTGTCCATGGGAGGAGATCCTTTCCTTCCACCATCCCTTGTATCCTTGAGACCTTTAATCTTTTCTGCTGTCTAAACCAATCCCTTTGAGGAAGAAGATTGTAAATTAGCCCCTTCTCCCCCTGTTCCTCACTGCCCATGTTTCCCATACCCCACTGGCTGGTGATCCCCTCTGCAATGTGGCTGTAAAGCTTGTTAATCTGCCCTTTGCAGATTTCCCTGGCGAGAAGGGGAGGTGATGCTGCAGAGGCTCCAACTCCTGTCATGAATGTCTGCCAAGGTGTGGGGAGCTCATCCCAGCCTGACCTGGTGAAGGTGTTGGGGATGTTCCCTGGGCCCAGATCCCAGGCAAAGTGGGAAAAGATTGTCCTTGAACAGCATTGGTCTTGAGAGGGTACGGGACCTGGAGGGGATGCTCCTCTTCAAAGTGGGAGAGAGGGAGGCCTCCTCCCTCTATGGTGGCACTGGCACTTAGAGGTGATGCAGGATCCCTAAGAGCTGGGCTGCTTTAGGGTTTTCCCTCCATTTCCCTGGGGAATGCTGACTCTTCTCTGTCCTTGCCTACTGTCCTGAGAATTCTCAGCTTATTGCAGTTGAGCCTAACCTGAAGCTAATCCCAACAAGGGATCCCCTCACTTACACCTCCCAGTTGGCCTTCAGCCAGAGGGACATTGAGATGCTGCTTGCCTTGTTGAGGTTGTAGAAGGAGATCAGAAGGAAGACAGGACTGGATCCACAGGTAGGGAGTACCTGCACTCTCCAGTGAGCTTCTCCATGTGCAGGACCTGCTTATCCTGCAAAAGGGCCATCACCATCTCCTGTGCTTGTTCCTCCCAGTGGTGTGGGGCTGCCTGTGCGCACATGTAGTGGGGCATGTGAGATATGAAGGCAAACCAGCTCTGCTCTCCCCAGACAAGGTGTTGTCAGGCTCCGGTGTGGAGAATGGGGTGCTCTGGAGAGGGGAGCTGCTGGTGGGCTTCTCCCCCTCCACACCAGGGTTAACCACCTCCAGCAGCGTCTCACATGGCTGGGACTTATCTGCCTTCTGCTGCTGGGGCAGGGGAAGGAAGGAGGAAGCTGGCTGTGCAGTTGTTCATAGAAATCATATGTGAAAGGAGTGAGAGTGCTGTGGGCATTTTTGAGGGGAACCTGTGTGCTACCTTTGCAGGATCCATCAGCCTCCTCCTGGTTCAGATGCTGAGCTCAGCATCGAGACACAGGGAATGGTGTCCCTTGGACCCCCCTCTTTCTCCCCACACAGAGTGGCTGAGGGTTTGCAGCAAAACTGAAAAATGCCTCATCCTAGAACTGTGCCTTCTGCCAACTTCTCTTATCAGACCCTGTGCGTTCGCCTCGAGCCAGTAGCTGTAGGGCTGGGGCTGGGGAACAGCCTGCTGTTAACGCTGCTCTCTGCCTGCAGCCTGTTTGCATTCATGATTGCATCCGTGCATTAAAGTGCTTTGAGCTCCTCGTTACCAAAGTGCAGAGTCTGAGTTTTAACGAGCCACCCGTGGGAGCTGGGACTGGGAGAGACGAGCTGCCGTCCTGCTGAACCGCGGCAGAGCTTGACAACAGGCACCGCTGCCTGGAAACGGTGGGCAAAGGCTTTATTGACCACTGGAGGTCACTTTTTCAATAATGCAGTACAATCCAACTTTATTTTGTCAGTACCTTTCATGCAGGCTGCTTCCGAGCTGCTCAGCAGAGCCAGTGCAAAGGCAGGGGAAGGAAGGCTGGGGAGGTGGAGGCTGCTCTGCAGCGCAGGGTGCAGAGAAGGCTCTTGTGCCTCAGCGAAGAGCCAGAAGAGGAGGAGGAGGAGGAGAGCAGAAAATGAAGCAGCCTGAATGCTGCTCCCCTGTGCTGTAGATGCACCTTCAGGCTCTTCATAAGTGAATGAGCGTGTTTGGTGCTGGGGGGCTGGAGGAGTGGTGGGGGAGATAGGAGAGTGCCAGGGGGGTGGCAGGTTGGTGCAGGTGAGACTGGGTGCTGTGTGGGAAAAGTCAGCTGGCATTTCTCTGCCAGTCAGGCAGTTGTTGGGAAACGAAGGCCCTACAGCAGCGTGGTCAGGAATCCAGCTTGCTGCAGCTGTTTGCTCTCCTAGAGTGAAGGAGCTTCAGAAACCCTGTGATTTCAGCTCATGAAAGAGGTTGGATGAGGGCAGGCTCAGGACATTTCTGAGCCAGAAATTGTGCCTGAATCATGTTCCTTTGCTCCGTGGGTGCTGCTGAGCCATTCCTGGGAGGGGTCAGTGACCTCCTGCCTGCACTGCCTGCCTGCTCCAGCCATCGAGACAAGATTTCTGCTCAGGCTGACACCCCACAAGAGCTGGTCGAGTCCTGAATGCCTTGGGCAGGAGGAGCTGTGGGGGACTGAGAGAGTGCCTTTCGTCACTCTGAAATCCCATGCAGGGTCAAGAAGAGACATCCTGAGACTCTGATGCTGACAGCTGCCACTTTTGTTAAAGAACTAAGTGGGAACCTCTGCAATGGGGAGGAGCAGAGTCCCCAAACACAGAAAGGCATGGAGATTGGGAGTGGAAAACCCAGCAAAAAGCCTTTGCTAAGGAGTCAGCAGCAATGGCTGGTGCATGAGCTGTTCTGTCAGGCTCTGTGTTTCCCTTGCATGGTGATGCAGGGTTTCCAGACTTGCTGCTTGTGCTGAGTGGCTTGGGGTGTTGGACATGCCTGTCTCGGATGTGACCTGTAGGAAAGTCATCACTTGTGTGGCAAACTCTTCTGGAAGTCTTCTGGCTCCTCTTGAGCTCACAGCCCACAGCTTTGGCTGTGCCACAGGCCTGGCTGAGCCCCCTTTGCAAAGAAAGTCCTTGTCCTTCTGCCCAGGGTTGGAGCTGTGGTGGTGGGTGGGAGAAATGGGGCTCCTCTTCCCCACAGCAGCCTGTGGTCACAGTGCAGGTGACCCCTCCTTTTCAAGCAGCACTAGGGCCATGAGTGCAGGGTATTCAAGCGTGGGTGCCTGGGCACATGAAGCTCCCAGGAAGAGGACAGAGTGCTGGGCTTGGACAGAGCATTGAGGGTCTGATCCAGAGCCTTAAGGCCTCGCTGCTTCAGAGCCATGCAGGGAACAAACCTGTTTACTTTGCATGTCTCTCTGCCCTCCTCCCCATTGCCTCCTGTTGCTTCCATGCTGCCTGTCCTCTCCTACCTGAATCCTTGTTCTTTGCCCTTTTTCCAGCAGGAAGGCAAGTGCTGACCTGCCTCCACTGTGTCTTGGGATCTCCTTGCTCTGTGCCTCCAGCATCTTCTGGGTGCCCAGGCTGAAATTCTCCCCTTCTGCCCCAGGAAGTGGAGGTCTCCTCCACCTCGTCTGAGCCTGTTGGAGATGCTTGAAAGGATTGTAGGGGTTCAGCGGGACTCTGTGAAGCCCAAAGGCATCCAGCCTGGCACTGGAGGAATTCAGTCTTCTCATGTTTCTTTTTGCCATGCAGGAAGTCAGTTGAGAAGCTTGTTGTGCCATGTGGGAATTATTTTTCCCTGCTGCCCTTTGAGAACCTGGTGTTCAGGCTCACCCAGGGTCATGAGTGACCAGAGGTGGCCTGGAGGGTCCCTGTGTCCAGGCTGCAGACCCCCAGGACAGCAAGGTTGCCTCTTGTGATGATGCTTGTTCAATTTGCCACCCCCTGACTCTTTATTCTGGACTAGCTGGCTCACATGGAGATGTCTCCATCATCACCAAAACTAGCAGATCTGGGGTTTTTGACTAACTTGATACCTCTTTGAGAGGTGGGAAAGGAGTAACTGGTTTTCACATCCATTTCTTCTACAGCCTGGGGAGGAAGGGGCTGGGTTTGCATGGAAATGTTGGCATTGCACTTGAAGGGCAGGGAATCCCCACTGTCCCACAGCCACCCTCCCCAAATTGCTGCAGTACCTGGATATGTGTGAGGACTGTGAGCGTTTAACTGCCACGGCAGATGGGACTCAAGACACGTCAGAGCAAATATTTAAAGATCCATTTGTATAAAGCCGCTTTTTGGCCTGTAAACCACCCTCCCCACAGCTCCCAGTGCCCATTGCTGTGAACTCCACTGTTCACTGCTCCTGCTGCTCAGCCCTGCTGCCAACTGGCAGGACCCAGCCAACATGCTGCCCTGGTTTAGTGCCGGATTTTTCTTCTTTCCCCCAAACCTAGGGCTTTATTTTATTTGTTTGTTTGTTTTATTTATGGAAGGGATTTTCCTGCTCTTGGCAGAGTAGAAGGGGAAGTGATTGCTCTAACAAGGGAGGGTGTATCTCGCTTGCTGCCCAGCCCCATCCCTCTCTCCTTGCTCATGCAACAGTTTTTACTGTCTTGGCTGTTGCTGGAGCAGCAAATGGTGAATCTCTTCTGCTGGAGGCAGGAGCTGTTTCGCAGCCCCTATTCTAGGACACCTTGGAAGATGGGGACAAGGGATATTGTTAGAGGGGAACTCTGAGTCTTCCTTTTCTCCTGTGTTACCACCTGATGGGATTTCTAGGCTCAGACAGTCACCAAAGCTCAGTCACACGTGGCCAGATCCTGGTGGATGTCTTCCTGCTGCCTCAAATTCATCATCATGAGTCTGTCTTGAACCAAGGAATGTGTTTCCATGGGGTGGCAAGGCTGGGATCTTGCATGCCCTTTTGCTTCAGAATACATCAGACACAGGTGCCAGGTTCCCAGAAATGATCCCTGACTCCTTTACACACCATGGAGCTTTCTCCAGTTTGCTCTTCCCTTTGCTGCTTCATCTTTCAGCCTGGGCCCCAAGGAGCCAAGAACTTCTGTGGCTGCTAACACAGGCAGCTCTGCTCCTGAATGAGCAAAAGAAAAATAAATAACATCTCAAATTGCAATTTGAGCAATTTGTGCAATGGGCCAGATTCCTGCTCTCTTTTCAGCCTTGCAACTCAGGGTTGTTACTTCTGACTTGCTTCTGCAGTGAAAGTGAGATGGTAACTTGGCCCAGGGATGTTTTGGGATAGACCCAATTTAATCTCCCAGTGCTTTCATTTCTGCCTTGTATTAAAAGCTGCCCAAACTCTCCTAGGAGAGCTGCTAACATAACTTGCTGGTGTCTCTGCAGTGCTTGGAGATCCTCAGACGTGAGCGGTTAATGGTTGGACTTGATGATCTTACAGGTCTTTTCCAACCTAAACGATTCTATGATTCTATGGTTACAGAAGCTTTTAATAGCACTTAACTTCGCTGGAACGAAGTCCAAAGCAAGGGGAAATTCACAGCTGATAAGAAAAGCCATGTTGGTGCACTGGGTTAAACCCAGCATTGTGCCCTCTAATTATGCAGCGGTGGCCTGGGCTGCCGGAGTAACCGGCGAAGATGGGATGGTTGTGCTCGGCTGGAGGGAGCCAGGGCTTGATTTAGTGCCTGTTGAGATCAAGGGCCTTTTGATTTCAATAGGTATTGAATCAGGCACTGCAATATCAAATAGGCTAATCAGATAATAACTTCAGATCATCTGACATAGATTCGTGTCCCAGCGTTGGTGCAGGCGGAGCAAATTGGGCAGCCAGCAGGGCAAGGCGGTGTGAGCTGCGGGCTGAGGCTCATCCCTAATGAATGGGATGGCCAGAAATGGACTGGTGGCAAAGATGGTCTGGTAGCTGGGATGGGGAATGGGCCAGGCACTGTCCTGTCAGGACAGGAGATCCAGCATGATGAGCCCGTGCCCCTCCCCACCAGCTTCCTGGGTGGGAGTTAATGCAGGGTTGTGGTGCAGGATGGTGGCTAGGGGAGTTTAAGGAGGGAGAGGAATTGCACAGTTAAGCTCATGTTTCCAGGCTTCCTGCAGGAAAGGATTTCTTTTCTTTGCAGCCCTTGGTGTATCAAGCTGGCACCTGAAAGTTTCTGCTGTCTCAGTGGGGAGATTGGGCACAGCAAGAGGGGTTCTGTAAAGGGAAGGATGTGCTGGTGCCCACCAAAGCCACTCTGTCACTCCCATCCTCAGCTGGACAGGGAGGAGAAAATACAATGAAAGGCTCATGGGTTGAGATCAGGGCAGGGAGAGATCTCTCACTGGTTACTGTCATGGGCAAAACAAATGCAACTTGGGGAAGTTAGTGTAATTTATTACCAATCAAATCAGAGTAGGATAATGAGAAATAAACCCCAAGTCTCAAACACCTTCCTTTCACCCCTCCCTTTTCCCTGGGCTTAACTTCACTCTTGAATTCTCTACCTCTTCCTCCCCAGCAGTCAGGGGGGCAGGGAAAGGGGACTGGTCAGTGCAGCACATGCTGTCTGTCCTCTCCTTCCTCCTCAGCAGGAGGACTCCATACACTCTTTCCCTGCTCCAGTGTGGGATCCCTCCCATGGGGTCACAAGCCCTACCAGCAAACCTTCTCCCGCATAGGCTCCTCTCTCCATAAAGCTGCAGATCCTGCCAGGAGCCTGCTCCAGTCTGGGCTTCCCACAGGATCACAGCCTCCTTTGGGCATACCCCTGCTCTGGTGTGGAGTTCTCCGTGGGCTGCAGGTGGATCTCTGCTCCCCCGTGTCCATGGGCTGCAGGGGCACAGCTGCCTCACCACAGGCTTCACTACAGGTTGCAGGGGAATCTGCTCTGGTGCTTGGAGCACCTTCTCCCCCGCTTTGCTGACCTCAGGGTCTGCAGAGCTGTTTCTCTCACATATTCTCTCTCCTTTCTTTGGCTGCTCTGTTTTTTTTTTTTGTTGGACTTTTCCCCTCCCTTCTTAAATATGTTATCCCAGAGGTGCTGCATCTCTTTTGGAGCTGGCTGGCATTGGCTCTGCTGGAGACTGGTGAAGCTTCCAGCACCTTCTAGCAGTTTCTCAGAGAAGCCACCCCTTGCCATGCAAACCCAATACAGTGCTCCTCAGGGATGTTAAATCTCCAGTATGCCTGTTTGTGGGGTTGTTGCCATGAGGCTTGAACTTTCTGACCCTGAATCTGACTATGCTGGCAGGAAACCTACTGTAGCATGGGGCGTGATCCCTTTCCTAGGATTCCTAGGGAATTGTACCCTGCTCTTACAGGAACCTGAGATGTTTGCAACGTCCCTGATCTCTCCTGTTTTGTTCCAGTGGCTCATTCCCTTGTTTGTCTTGGTTGTTTTCCACTGGACAGCACCTGGGAAGGTGTGTGATGGTGAGCAGGGCAGAGGGGAGGTGCTCTGGGTGTGGGATACACATCTACAGGGATTGTAGCATCACCCACTTCTCTGCTACTGGATCTCTACTACTAGTGCTGTGGCTGCTCTGCTGGGAGAGCAGTGGCTGCTGTGATGTGGCAGTTCAGAAACAGCCCCTCCAGCAGTTGCCCAAAGCCCAGGGTCTCACCTTGCTCCTGGCCTTGTATATGAAAGACTTTGGATGCACTGCTTTGTAAGGTTTGGAGCCTGCAAAGCCCAATTCCTCTGGCTTTGTCTGGCAGTCGGGTTTTAAATCCAAAGGTCTAATTCTGAATGCTTGTTCTGTTTTGTTTCCCTGTGGCTTGGGAAAAAAAATCTTCATGTCTTGCTCTGTGTATGTTTTATGATGTCTAAGCTGAGTTTGAGCCCCAGCCCGTCCCACGATCGCTCTCTGTGGCTGCAGGAATGTTATCTCTGAGGTCTGCACCTGCCCTGATAGACTTGGCTGGAAGTGGGTCAGTAGGTTTAAAAGTTCTGGGAAGATATGTTGTGATCCTATCAGCCTCACGCCTTAAAAGAAACAGGCTGAAGTCAAATTCAAGGCAATAACGAAAACTTGGAGAGGAATAGAGAGAAGAGGCAGTGGATTAGCAGAGGCAGAAATCCCTCTGGGTCCTATCAAGTGTTTTGCCAGTGTTAAATGCTGAGTAAAATATAGTGTCTGAGACATCAGATCACTGGGTATTCCCTCTGGATGGGGAGATCCTGGGTTGAATATCTCTTTGGTGAATCATCTTCTGGAGCTGTCAGAGCAGAGACCTGGCATGGGGTTATTGCTGTGTCCAACTGGCTGCTGGAGGTGACGTTGCTTCCAGGCTATTTGGGCAATACTACTTGAGGAAGATGCATAAATAGTATCATCCTGCACTCTACTACTAAAGCTCTGTTTCCTGAATGCTTGGATTCAGCAACAGCAAACAAAACCCTTCTGGGACTGCCTGAGCTGGGGTTTACAGGGGAAGGGGCAACCAGAGGAGTTTTGGCAGCAGTGTGCTCTGTTGATGTTGTCTCCAGCAGGGCTTGGGAAAGACCAGCCCACAAAGCTTGCTTAACAAAAACATCTCCTGAATTTGCAAGGCTCAGTGAAGGGCTATTCCAGGTCTTCAGCAGCACACCCTTCTCTGTGAGCTGAGGGGTGGGTCACTGGCAGCCAAAACCATAAGAGGTCAACAGAGGGGAAAGAAGCAAATGCTAAATGACCTTCATGAAAGATACTGAAGAGCTTGTATGGCACAAGGTGGGTGTCAGGCCCATGTGAGAGAAATCCTACAAGGAAAGCCTGCAAAGGAGATAGTCCTGTTAGATTTTTTTGCTTGGATTTTCCCTTCATGACAGAGACTGTTCCAAAGTGAGGTACACATGTGAAAAAACTGTCTAATGTTGTATGAAGAACATGGTGGGAGGGAGAGGACTGTGCAGCCTTCATAGCACCGTGGTGATGGATTGTCTTCTCCAAGTCTGGTCTGAAGACACACTGAGGAAGAGGTACCTGCTGCCCTTCTGCCTTGTTTTGGGGAGTTGTGTCAGCTGGTCTTAGGGACTGGTTGTCTTCATCCTTCATTTGGGATCATTTGAGACAGTCTGTGTGGACAGCATGAGAGTTGCAGATGCTCCATTTGAAATTAAAAGTAATTTGTAGAATTACTGGGAGAGGGAGTGGGTTTAAATTGTATCGCCTGCAATAAATCAGCACAGGCTGGGCCTCTCTACCCCTATGGGGGCATATGTTTGAAGGAGAATCTGAACCACTCTTTGCTTTGCTGGTCCCTGCTCAGGTCTGCTCAGCCTTGCACCAGGACAGCTGCTATTTAAACACCAAGAGCATTGTCTGAAGTGCTCAGTAAAGCTGGGCTTGGCTGTGCTGGGCTGCTCTGCAACTTCACTGCTCTGAGTACAGACAGCAAGCTGTTCCTGCGCGTGGGCTACTGGCGCTGCCAGGAAAGCTATTCTCATTCAGGAGAGAGAAATGAGCTGTGCAAAAAGAAGGCACGTCTTGTATCGATAGGCATCGCCTGCCAGTTCAACCAGTACGTGATGGTACTGCTGCATGGAGCTGGCATGGGGATGATGGGCATGTGTTAGATTCAGGTGACCCTTTGGACTGTGACAATATCGACAGAGGGTTGTCCTGGCTGCTGTGACTAAATTGGTGTGGCTGGCCTTGGGTGGGATGCTGTAGTGATTCCTTGCAACACGGACAGAGTGAGATACTGTGATGTGACACAGCAGAGGACACAGTCCCTTGCGTGTCATGTGGGCGTTCAAAGCAATGTCCCACTGCTGCTCCCAAGGCATTTTCACCCCTTCTGGCCCAGAAAGAACACTGGCGTAGATATGCCTTGGGCTGCTTTTTGGGCTTCTGTAGTCGCTTTAACGTTTTTCCTTGGATGGTGTTTGAAGCTTGCTGAGGATGCTGCCCTCACGCTGCACAAGGAAGGGATTTATTTCAGCCCTTTGCTTGCATCTTTCAGAGAGAAATTGCTGGGAGTTTACAAAGAAATATCGACACAGTCCTTCCTGTCAAAAATTTCAGCTCCTGGTGGAGGTGTCTGTGTGTCAAGCAGAGTCCTTGAAGGGTTGGGCGGAGGGTGCTGGAGCCTCTCCACGCTGTAGCTCCAGGGCTCTGATTTTGGGCAGCACTGGGCTGGCAGGGCGCCGAGCCACGGGGAGGCTCTGTGGGTGCTGATATCTCCTGCACATCTGGGATTTGCTCAAGTGTGTCTGCCCCGACGCCAGTCTCTGCTCAGGTCTGCTCTTGGCTGCTCCAATAGTCTGTGTGTGGCTGTGCCTGCCCTGCGATCCCTTGGTCCCTTTCAGAGATGGGATTCTCTGGGATTGCTTTCACCCCCAGTCTGTCATGGGGGAGCAAGACAAGGGGAGTCGGCTTGGGAAGCAGGGAGATTTCAAGCCATGCCTCTGGGGTGAGAGAGGAAAGCTCAACTTCTGTGTGTCTCATTATGCTGTATTCCCCTCTTCTCCTCCCAAAAAAGCCCCCAAAAGCCATACAAGGAACTGAGAGTCGTGTCTCACCCTGTAAGCTCCCCATGACTGCCCTGGAGAAGGAGGAGACCTCAGCTCGGCTCTGTCTTTCTGGGACACAGCCCCCTCTCCCTCCCCTTCTGGGGGGCTGTGGGGTGCCTTGAGCTGAGGGCTGGCATCCCCCCTGGCCATGGTGGAGGCCCCTGGCCCTCCGAGGGCCCCGGACCCTGCCGGATGTCAGGGAGCCAGACGGGCTGCCCCGGCCGTCGCAGCTGAGCTCCGGGCCCCGAACAATGGGGCCATTGAGGGGCTGGAGCCGGGGGTGAGGCCCGGCTGGCCCGGCTGTGGGCTGCGGACAGCGAGGACAGCTGAGCCCGCTTGTTCCACCCCGGCCGAGCTACAGCCCAAAATAGGCACCTGGTGGCCATTCGGAGGCTGGGCCTCTTTGTCCGGAGGCCACGGCTTGTTTGCATGTGGGGATTTTGTGGAGTATTTATGGCTTGGAGAGGGGGATGGAAGGAGGGAGCTTGGCAGTTGTGTGACCTTATTTTTGGTTTTTGGTGTTAAAAAGGCAGGACTGCTGGTATTTTTGTCCCCACCCCACATCTTCCCGTAGGTGCTTACTCTTTCTTGCAAGCCAGGCACCTCTGTCCCAGTGGAAGAGCAAGAGAGTCATTCTGCTGGCTGCCATGATGGCTGGGCAATGGGGACAAGGGGAAGAAGGCAAAGTCCCATTGTGAGGTCATGGTGCTCCTGAAAGCCCTTGAGCATGGTGGGTGAGAGGAATGAGAGATGCCATTGATGGCTGGTGAAGCCATTAAGCTCTCCCCACTGTAATTGTTTGCCCATCTTCATGTGCCATCCCAGTCATTAGTCCCACGGTCTTCTGTGACTGCCAGAGCCACCTCCTGCCCCATGGGGTGCACATGGGTGTCTGCAGACAGCACTTCCCTGTCCTCCCTCACCAGACCCCCTGTGATCCACTTTCATGTCACTGAAATGGATTCTGCCTGGCTCTGATAGACACTGAGCATCTGCTGTGCCCAGTGACTCCGAAAATTGTGCCTCCTCGTGCCCGTGCATGGATTTAAGGGCTCGACATGAGGTATCTGAAGAAGTGGTTGTGGTTTGAGCCTGCTTTGAGTTGTGCTGCTGAAAGCAGGGGTTATGTCTGCATTGGGAAGGGTGTAAAATGAATGCAATGTTTGGATCAGCTCATTAACTAACTGTGCTGGTCCAAATCTTGCCCTTGGAGGCATGTGTGTTGCTGCCAGAGCCATCAACATAAAGCCTCTCCCCAGCACAGCCGGGGATAGGATTTGGCCTGTTTATATTCACGGTGCAAAAAGGACCGAAGGATTAATGACTGATTACTTCTCGGGCCAGCGGGAGCCCTGGGTACCCATCCAGTCTGCAGATAAAATGCAGGGCAGACCAAGACAAAGCTTTGCAACAGAATCCTCCCAATTACCTCACCGCTCTCCCCGTGCGCCGTAAAATGCACCGTCAGCTCTGCAGCCGGCTCTCAGCCTGGAGACCAAACGCCCCCCGACACTGCTCCAGGCTGCTCTGTGAGCCTCTGGGAGAAAAGCCTCCACCGTTCCCCCTCTGCCTCACCCTCTCCCTGGCCTGGGCATCGTTTGGAGGTGGTTTGGCAGAGCCTTGGCTGGTCCCTACCTGCCTGTGCATGTGTCTGAGCATCCTATCGGCCCCCCCAGCGGAGCCTGCGCGTTGGATGCAGTTTCTATGGTTACTGCAGCTCCCAGGCCCGGGAAGAGCAGTTGGATGCTGGAGCTGGCAGGACCGACGTCTCCCTCTGGATCAGCCAGAAACTTGACAGGGAGACGGTGTGTGCAGGAACGACAGAGAGGAGGAGAGAGGGAACACGGGAAAAAAGCCCGTGTCTGCTGGGTACAGGGGTTGCCCCCAACAGGCTGTCCTCCGAACAGGCTGCAACGCAGGGAGGGTGCAGGAAAAAAATAAAAGGGATGATGAGAAAATTGCAGTTCTGTTGCTCACATGAAGGTGACATTTGTTGTAGCATCTCTAACCATCGATTCGGGGATCTAAACACATGGAAGTTTTAACTGCTGCCAGAGCCTGATTATTCTACCCACATTTGTTTTCTTCCAGCCCTTCTTTCATCTTATTTAATTCTTTTAGGGTTTTTTTATACTGATATTTCCCTCCCTACACACACAATTTTCCTCCCAGTATCTATCTATTTCCCTCCTGCTGGTTAGGCTAAAAGTTCAAGGCATGTTTAGCCCTCATCACATGCAGTGTTGATGGCACTTGGGAATCAATGGGAGTTTTTTAGACATCCCTGCCCCATCACTTCACCTACCCTGCCCCAAATACTCATGGTGCCTACCAAATTGGATTCAAAGTTGTAGGCTGCACTTGCAAAGCCCTTTCCAGCTCGACCACTTTGCCTCCTCTGAACTGCTGGCAGACAGGGCTGTGCCTCCAAAAAGTTTGTGCTGTAATAGGCATCTCTATCCTTGCTCTATGGGCAGGGTGTGGGGACAGGAATGAAAATAATTAAGCCAAAGGCTTGGGCAATGAAGGGCTCTCGTCCTGACCTGCTTGGGAGGTAACCGGGAGCACAGGTCTCCCTGTGCTTCCCAGGTGAGGAAGGCTGCTCGCCCAGGGAGCTCTCAGTGAGCCCTGAGCCAGTCAGACTGGCTCTCCCATCTCCCCAGGGCAGCTCCGAGCACTGCGGCTCTGTCAGACGAGGGGTTGCAGTGGGTTACGGCTGTCCCTGACTCAGAGAGGAGAGGGCAGGCAAGCAGGGGAAGGATTTGCAGGGTTCTGGCTGTTTCCAGGGCTGGCAAGCTGAAAAAAAAAAAATCCCTGTAACACCAGGAAACTGCACCCTGCCTTGTGCACCAGAGTGTTTATAACCCTCGGTGGAGAAAGGATGGAGCAGGAGCTGAGCAGCTCTCCTGGGTTTGCACCAAGGACTCTTCCTGCCCCAAAGCAACTCTGCCTGGCCCTGCCCACCTTGTGTGTGGGGCCAGCAGCTCCAGGGACCGCAGGGGTGGCAAGTCTCCTCCTCATGCAGGGCCAGCCCAGCTCCTTGCAGAGGGGAGAGGCAGCAGGACTGGGGAGTGCCTGGGGAGACGTCGCATGACTTCTCCTGAGAGTGGCCTAGTTTTGAGGGAGCCACTGCCTTTCCCTGACTGTCCAGCTCTTTCCCCTCGCCTGTCTCATGCACCCACATCCCCTCTCACATTCCTGCCCTATGCTGGGGCTCCTTGCTGGGCTGAGACCTTATTCATCCAGACAGAATATTCCAGATTGGTTGGCTGGGCAGGTTCCCAGGTCTCAGGCAAGGTTAGGGATGCTTTCTCAGTGGGGTGGTTGCAGTTGGAAAGGCTTCTTCCTCCCTGTCTCTGAAGCTGGATGGGGAACAAATACCTGTGGTCCTGAGCCTTTCTGTCTGGAGCCCTTGCAAAGCCTGGGCTGGATGCAGTGGGGCTCAGCTCCAACTTGGATGTTCCCCATTCCAGCAAAGGATCAGGAGGTGATGCCAGTAAGACTACTGGGTACTGTGTGAAACCTCACTTCAACAGTCATCAGCCCACATACCAAAAACCTTCAGCCACCTTCTGGGGCAAAAGTCTTTTTTCCTTCATTTACCATGATTTTCTTTGAGTTGTGGAAAGGCTGATGGAGGCAAAGGCAGGAATGAGATTCCACCTGATTGAGATTTGTCTCTTTTTTACCAAGGGTGAGAAAGCTGTTGATGGTGGGATGATGAATTGGTGGCAAAGGCTGTTGAGCAGAGAGGCTTAGGGAGGTAGTGTGGTCCCATGGAGCAGAGTAACACTGAGGAAGCTGGAGCTGTGGCTATAAAAGAGCCACGTTTATAGGGGCAACATCATGGATGCTCCCAGGGGAGGTCACAGCAACTGCAGGAGTGCTGTATGCTTTGCTGGTACAGGACCTACCAATGCTCTGCCTTGCTTCTCCTGGGTCCTTTGGGAGGTGGTGAAGCAGAGCAAGAAGCAGCAGTTTACCCCAGACCCTGCAGCACAGACTCCCTGTCCTGCTTTTTCTGGGCCAGCAATGGATGCTGCAGGCCCAGCAGCCAGCACTTTCCTGCCAGCCATTCCCTGGCTGCTGCCACCACCGGAGCTGTCGGTGGGAGGCAGAGAACAGGGTGTCTGCAGGCCCCCAGCTCTCTGAATCACCTGCTCAGCCCTTTGGTTGCCGGGACTTGCAGCTGCCTTAAGCTGTGTTTACCCTTCCCCAATCCCTTTTCTCCCTTTTCCCCAGGCAGACTAAAGCCAGACAAGAAAGGGCAGATGCGTCTCCCCCTCGACAAGTCGCTGCAGGTGAGGCAGGAGCTGCTTGGCACGAACACCTGAGCCACCTGGCCCTCCTGCCGCGTTACCCATTGCGTGCAGGCGGGCGGGAGCAGCGCTGCAGTGGCGCTGGGCGGCTCGCCAGGCAATGCGTGGGAGCAGGGGCCGGGGGATGCTTCGGGGAGAGGGAACGGCCCCACCGAGCATCCTCTCCCCGCGGCTGCAGGCGTCGAGTCGGGCCACTCCCAGTCTGGATCGGTGGCTCACAGCAGCCTGTGGAAATGGAACATCAGGCCCATAGTTTTCATATTTCCCCTCCTCCTGCCTTACTGCTCGCAGAAGGGAGCTCCTGGAGAACTAGGTCTGTCTGGGAGCAGGGGAGAGCAGGGAATAGTGTTCTGCATCACTGGGGCTGGGCAAGACGGGCCAGGCCCACTTCAGCACGTGGAATGGTTTGTGTCTCCTCAGATGAGCTGGACCCAGACTGGTCCTTGCAAGAGATGTGTCCTGGCTTGACACTGAAACTGGCCTCCCCAGTGGGCATCCCATTCCCTGAACGGGATCACACTGGCCACACCATCCATGTGCTTTCTGTGGGTTTCAGTGCACCTACCAGGGTGGCAGCAGGAGCAGCTCCTTGGAGCTGGGTACAGGAATCCATCTTCAGGAAAGCTGCCAGGAAAGTAGCCTGCTCTTCTGAAAGAACAGAAGCTTTACTGAAAATAAGACTTTCCCTCCAATCTATTTTCCGTGTCATGAAGGAGCCACAGTGACTTCTGTTGAAGGAAACGAAACCAAGTTTTAGTTCCATGTTCTGAGAAATGTTTGAAATACAATGGAGAATGTCTCTGGATTGGTTTTGAGCCCAGGTAAAGGGCAAAAGCTCTTGATTGATTTATATTTCAAACCTCTCTCGCCCCACTCGTCTGCCTGGAGTTCCAAACCTCAAAGCGCCCAGCTCCAAAGAAAGGAGTATTTGGCACAGGGGCTCATTTGGGTTAAATTCAAGGCTGTTTTTATCTGCTTCAGGCAAATGTCATTGGGATCCTTTTCGTGTCACTTTACTGTTCCCAAGTAGGTTCCTCGAGAAACAGTAGGAAGCTGAACATGTACATACATCTCTGAAGCACTCGGGTATTTCCAAGTGATGCAACTTCAGATTCCTTCCCCACCTCCCCCCCTTCCCCTTTGCTTCAAAGCCCTTTTTTGGCCTCAAAGATCAGCTTGGGTTTGGGGGTTTTTTCTTACTGTTTTAGACTTCTTGAGGCAGAGCCTTACCTGGGAGGAGGAGGTGGGCAGCCTGGAGCGAGGGTGGTGCAGGCGGGGTGACTGGGGAGACGCTGACCCTTCAGGGTGACCTTGTTCCAGCCTGTAGGTCCATCTGTGACTCTGGCCTGACTGAGAAATCCTCCCATGGCCAGGACACATCAGCAGGAAAGAAATAACATCAGCTATTTGCATGCAAGCTGAACCCATGGATCAGTCTGAGCAACATGCTCTTTCATGTGGGAGACCTGTTGCCTTTCCATGAGGAGAACTCCCGATCTGTGTGTTAAAACAACAATTTAAGTCATTTGATGTTTGGATGCTCCATAAAACGTGGATTTTGGCCATGGATGTCCACTGCTTGCTGGAAGATCCTGGCTTCCTACCTGGCCACCACTTCAAATTGTGTGTGTCAGCGTGACAGTGCTACGTGACTTCTATCTGCCTGGTGTGTGGATGCTCTGGTGTGAGGTTTTGCTTGCTGAGCCTTTCACACAAGGCTGTTCTCCCCAAAACCTGCCCCGTCACTGAACATGTGCCAATAAACCAGCCTGGGGAGGGGCCATTCCAGTTTCGCTCATCCTCCAGACCTGTAACCAGCTGGCAGCGAGGTCAACCATGACTTGTCCCTGCAGACAAAGTCATGCTCAGCATCACTGTAATTAATCCGATTCCTCGAGGTCGTGGTTCGAACACAACCTAATTGTCTTGGGGAGGCAACACCCTCCGGGTCACACGGTGTGTCCTCGCAGGTGTGGGTACTGTGTGAAACCTGGGGAGCAGCTGAGCTCAGAGTGGACTCCCCACCCTGAGATCTCCCCCCAGTGCTGGAGACTCCGAGGGAGGGGTTGGGAGCTGCAGTGGAGCTGTGGTTTCATGTGGGACCTGCCTTTCTGCTGCCCACCTGCCTTTGCAGCTCAGTCAGCCCAGGAAGGAAAAATGGAGTGAAAACCTGTTCACTGCTGGGAAAAGAGACAAACAGGAAGGCTGTGTCCTGTGGTTTACTCTGATGGGGAAGGAGAAACGTTTTCCCATCTACTAAAATTTAAAGAAAAAAAAGAAAAATCCTGCCCTTCTACTGCACAGGACAAACCCTTCTGAAATAACCTGTCAGAAATTTCCAGTGGGGCTCAGGCTTTCTGAATCCTCTTCTGGAATAACCGGTGATGGTGTCTCTAGTCTCTGTGTGGGCTGAGGGCACCCAGGTTTCTCCCCCTTGATGCTCCATTGGGTCTGACATGATTTGCTTACCCTGAAGGCTCCATCCTCCACAGGACAGACCTTGGTGAACATTTCCCGGGGTCCAGCTGTTCCCCACGAACGCTCTTGTTTTCATGGTGCTGTAACAGGGTGGATGGGGTCATGTTCCCACCAGCTCTGCCCTGTGAAGAGGCAAGTGTGGTGGAAGAGATGGGGAACTCCAGTGTCTTGGTTCTCTATTTCCTCTGCTTGGAGACAGCTCGGTTGTGATTTCCTGAGTGGCTACAGTTCATTGCACGGGCAATACCCACCGTGCGCTTTGAACCTTTGGACTGATTTTGTACACCAGGGTAGGGCTTCAATCTCACAGTTCCTCCTGCTGCCACGCTCCTAAAACCCTCTTGGGGGAAGGAGTTTGGGCTCCCTATTTGCAGGGAACAAGAGTCCCGGTGGTGAGGCTGGGATGTGGAACAAGCCAAGCGTTTTGTTTCATAGCTCCGTACATGGCAGCGTGGCTAAACGCGAAGGCAGATTTCAAGGCACGGTCGTTTAACTACACTGGGAACGTCTGATTCCAGGCATGCTTATTTCACAGATTTTAGTTGCACATTTCCTGGGCAACAGTTTTGCAAATGTAATTCAGCAGGTAGGCTTTGGGGGGCTGAGGGCAGCCGATGCAGCTGGGTGAACGCTTGCTAGTGAAGGAACAAGAAAGCCTCTTCCCCCCGTGTCATGTGGATTTGGTGTTGTTTTCCCTCTTCAACTGAAGAGTCAGAAAACATCTGAGACCAGTACTGGGAGAGAGTGGGAGGAAAGGGAGATTTTAAAGTCCTGGTCAAGCTAATGGGAGCAGTTTCCTTTATGGATTATGACTTTGCTTTTGTAGCTTGGCTCTGGTTTGTTTGCAGGGAACATGGTTTGGCTCCCACTGTCCTCAGCAGAAGCAAAGCTGGACCAAAGTGGCCCTTGCTGCCAGACAGACTTCAGGATTCAGCTTTGTCTTTTAAGGGGCCTGTTCTGTTGCCTGTTAGTGGGTCAAATTTTGTAGCTCTGACTCAGCCTGAACTTTCAGTGGCTTTTGCACCTGGAGATTTAAATATCTGTCTGCAGGGGAGGTGAGCACCAAACGGCATCCCTGGCTGCAACTCCTTAAGACGTTACCTCCCCCTTTACCCCCTCCAGCTGTTTTATGATTTCCCTCCTGCTGCCGCTTATCACCTCCACGGTGAGTCAGAAGAATGGGACATGAATGTTCCCACCTCAGCCGCTTGAGCACAAAGTCTGGCAGCGGCTTACCTTCCAGCTGCTGGGGAAAGGGGGTTTAGGCAGAGCTGCCAGCCTTTGCCCAGGAGCCTTGGAGGAGAGTGCGGGAGCTGTTCCACCGGCGCTGCGCCGGCAGCGGGAGCCTCCGGCACAAGGGAGCAGATGAACAAGCTGCCCGGGGTGGCAGCGGTGGTGATAACATCTGGACCCACCCGAGGAGAGCACATCTCCCGATGCTGTAAGTGCAGGGTTGGGACCTCTCGCCGCTGAGCCGCCTCTGCCCCCAGTGAGTTCAGCAAGAGTTCGGGGTGCTCAGCCCCGCAGGAGCGGGGCCGTGCAATGAGAGCTGCACCTGAGGGAGCGCTGGGACTGCTGCCTGCCGGGCTGGGCGAGCCCCTTTGGGATGGCTCCTGCCAACTTCGCAGACACAATGCAAGAGGGAGTCCGCTGGAGCCAGCTGTTGAGCCGCAAAGCTCTTCCTGGGATGGGGGGCGGCTGGAAAGCCACAAATAGCTTTTAAAAGAGAGTTGCTGTAGAAGGCAGAGAGAGTCCCAGGGGAGCTGGAGCTTTCCCCCCCTTTGCTGGCTGGCGGGGGGCTGCAAGCAGAGCACCCGCATTGCTCGGCGCAGGGCTCCGTGGTGGAGACAGCCTTGTCGCCTTGCCGCAGCCAGGGAGGCATCGCTGCTCTGCCAGCTCCCTCTTCCCTCCCTTTCATCTCTCTTTCTTCCTCCCGTAGCCCCCAGAGTCCCCCCTCCAGCCTCGATCCGACTTGAAAATCTCAAGGCAAATCCCGCTAAATAGGGAGATTTCGCCCGGCTGCGTCCCTGCCCTCCTTGGTCTCTCGCTCCCTTTGCCGTTTCTGGCCTGCTGGGTTTTGTGTTTCAGTTGTTATAAATAAAGCTCCAGGCACTGATTTGGGTATACAATGACACCTTGTGTTATTAGACAGCACAGGACAGACTTTGCAAGGGGAGCCTGCTCGCCCGCCCTCCCTCTCCTCCGCTGCCGGCGCTCTGCGGGCAGCCTCGCCGGGCTCCGGGGCGGCTGGCAGCAGGTGCTTCTGCCTCAAACCACAGCCCCCAGCAACAAAACCCACCCCAGAGGATCCCGGCTCCTGCTTGGCCCAGGCTGGCTTTAAATATAGGTGGTGGGGGTGGGAATTTTTGCACTGGAAGAAGGGAGCGTGGCAGAGGGCGATGGGGAAAGTCTGCGCTCCTCTTGTTCTGTGCCTCCAAAAAGTGGGTGGGAAGTGTTTGCAGGGGTGAAGCCAAGGGCGTCCTTGTCACCCATCACCTCAGGCCTTCTGGGGGTGACCTGAGCTCACCCCGTATCGCCCAGTGCCGTGGTGCTGAGCCGGATTTCACCCCCCAGCCGTGTCACCCGGGTCCCTCTGTGCCTGGCAGAGGTGGGGGCTGAGCATCCCACACCGCATCCTCAGCCCCCCAGGAAAGGCTTTGTCCTGTCAAAGCCACCTCATGCCAGCCACTCTTTCGTCTTGTTCCCTGGGGACTGGCTGGAGTGGGGGAAACTGAGGCAGATGTGGAGCCACATGGGCCTGTTTCTGGCCCTCAACACTGAGATTTGGGGACACGACCCCCCCGGGGCAGCTTTTTTTGAGTGATATCCTGTGTTTATGTGGCCATCTCTCTACAGGGAAACAGGTGGTCTCTGGGTGCCCAGGTTGTGGAAAACTTGAGCCAGCAATTTGAAGGCAGAGAAATAAAAGTCCAACCCGCAGGGTTAGGAAGACTCCCATCAGGGCTGGGTTGACTTATCCAGATTATTTTAATTCTTTGAAATGCTTTTGGAAGTGGGGGGTTTGGGGCACATTGCTAAGGGGTTCTGGTTATTGCAATTTTACTGACAGTTTGGGGCATTATTTGAAGTCAATGAAATATCAAAGATGAAAAATTCCCTCTTGAAAACTATTTCTGTGGGTTTGGGTGTTTGGTTTTTATTTTTGGGGGGTTTTTAGTTGTTTGGTTTTTTATTTTTTTATGTCCCTTCTTTCCTGTCACCGCTGGATTTGTGCTGTAAGGAAAGGGTACCCCAAAACCTCTTTCTAGCTGGACAAATGGTGCTTTACACTTGCTGGCCAAATCACCATGGCCATAGAAGCAGGCTGGAATTGCTGTTTACAAAATTCTCCCGAGTGAAAATATGGGATGGGGTCGGTGCCTGGATAACTGCTGGTCTCCCCTCTCCCCCTTCCTCCCCACCTCTCATAAAAGAAAGAACATGTAGCACAAGGGGTTTTATTTTTGTGGTCTTGTGCTCATTGGACTGGGGAGATGCAGAGCTAAGGAGAAGGTACTAAATACCATCTTTTTGTGGTTTGTGATGCCCATGTTACTTTATAAGGTAAATAACCCAAACTATCCAATAAAATTCCAACACTGTGCATTAATAGAGTAATGGAGATATTTAACGTATGCAGCAAAGCTGCTATTCCAGAGCCCTAGGCCTGCTTTAGTAGCTATAACAGGAGTGAATAAGATCTTTTCCTGCTTTTATTTATACACATATAATATCAAATATTACTGAGTTGTTGCTTGTTAATGTTAGCCAAAGGGGTTAAGAGAAATAAAAAGGGATTTTGGAACCACATCGGGGAGAAAGAGCAAAAGTAGGCCCATTAATAAATGAGGGAGCTGAATTCAGCAATGATATTGAAGTGACTAAGTTACTGAGCTGCTTTTAAAATCAGTCTCTGGTAAAATCAGTGGAGACAATTAGGAGACCTTGTCAGATACAATCATGGGCTCCCAAAGAGAAGAGCAGCCCATAAGGAAATAGAGAGGCCACGAGGCACAGGGGAATGAAGCCAGTGGCTGCTGCAGTCAGAGCAAGGGCTGATGTTGAGTCCATGTAGCTGTCACTGGGATGTTGTGCTGGCAGGTCAGAGATGTCCCTGCTGTGGACACATCTCACCTGGGATATAGAAGAGATGTGGGATGGAGGGGGAAAGCCTGGGCCAAGAGCAATGGAGGGAGGAAAATACATTGAGCTGGGCAATTTCTGTCTGTGTGGTAGAAGCCTCTAGTGAAGGAGCAGGGCTGGCAGCAGGAGAGAGCTGGTGTTTAACGCTCCCAGCAATGCACCTGAAGTTAAAACCTTGCTCCTGTGTTGTCCCAGCTGGTGCTGTTGGAAGTCAGAGCTGTGGGAAGGAGCATGGCAATGCACATGAAGGGCTTACTGGGAGTGGGAGCAGCCTAAGGGAACTTAATGGAGACACTCCATGGCTGGTTCTGTCCAGTGCCTCTGGACATCTCAGTGGAGACACAGGTTGAAAAGCTGTGGTGAGTTCCTGTAAATGAAGGATGTAGGTGAGCAGGTACAGACTGAACAATGGGAGCACCCAGCACCCATCTGAGGGTCACATCCTCCATCACGGGATTTTTCTCAGGATGGCTCATGTCTCTGTTTACATCCCTCTCCCACCTCATAGTGAATGTTTTCATTCGATGCAGAAAGGCAGTGAGGTCAAGGAGGAAAGAAATACAGAGAAAGCCTGGGAAGGTTTGTCTAAGAGGGCAGAAATAACCACGCCACCTGGAAAATGCTAAGTGAATGTAACTGCAACAGAGATCCAGAGGGAAAGAATTTCTTGCAAAACAGCTGAAGAAGACTTGGAATAAATGTTACCACAGGACTGGAGAGCACTGGTTTAAATGGTGTTGTTGGGGACCCAGCTCTGAAGCTGGCTGTGGTCTCAGAAAGACTAAAACCTTCTGTTGTGTACATCTTGTGTAAGTGCAAGATCTGCCTTTTGATATTTTTGGGGCAACAGATGCAGAGGCCACGTGTTAGACAGCCCTGGAGACACTACCCCAGTTCCTTCTCTCTTGCTTGTGCTCACAGCACTTTCCCAGTGCCCAAGTCTGGGCTCTGCAATGACATTCGAGTGTAAACCCACTGGGAAGGGATTTGGAGTAAAGCACTGCAATGACATGAAGCCTGAGGGATAAGTGCAGGAGGAAAGGTTAAAAGAGTTAAGGCCTTGGATTCTGCTGGTTACTTTGCAGGGGTGTCCAGGACGCAAGAGAACAACTGCAGCCCTGGGTGCAGTCCTTGGTGAAATGATGTATGGCAGAGACTGTTGTTCTCTATAAAAGAAGGGTGTAAATGCACAGAAAGAGGCTTGGGGGTACCCAGCCTTTAAAATGTCAAGTGAAGGTGGGAGTGGTAGGACTGAATCACACAAAGGAAAATGGAGACTGAATAGTGGTTAAAAACCCAGCAAACGAGCCAGCAGCAAGAGAGCGACTCTCGAACGACAGGCTGGCAGTGCCAGCTTTGAGTTGTTTTAAACACAATTATGAGCAGCTCTCAGATTTAAAGCTGCTTTGCAGGAACATGGAGTAGGTTTGCTCCAGCCTATTCTCACTGCTTGCCTTGAATTCCTTTGGCTAAACTTGTTGTCATGAGAGGAATTGGCTCTCGCAGAGCTCAGCCAGGGCTTGCAGCTGTGTGGAGGGTGGGAAAGCTCCTTTGGAGTTCCCCAACTCCTCCTCCATGGGAGGCAGGTTGGGTGGTTGGTCTGTTTGTTTATTTTGGTGCAGAAGGATGGGATTTGGGGATCTGAGTTTGATTTCTAGCTTGTGGGCTGTTAAGTAAATAACAAAATCTCTGTTCCTTGGCTCTCCCAGCTTTGTAATGGGGATAAAGACCTTCCCCCAGGCACTCCCTGCTTTGTCATCCCATGGTCTCATCCAGTGCCCACTCCAGTTGCAGGGATGGCTCCTGCTTTCCTGGTCATGTGTGAGATTGACCTTCAGGTTAGGAGCTGTGATAGGGGAAAACTGGGACAGTGCAGCCCAGATCTCTCTAAAGCCACTGTTCCCAATAACTGCCCAAAATCACCTGTTGAAAATATTTGAAGAATGCTGGATAAGCAGCTTCTGAGTGTTAGGTGCTTTATTTGTTACAAAATTTGAAGGAGAGGAATTGCTGGTGAGGTTTGAAGAGATTCCCCTGGAAATGTAAAATCATAATTTCTTGATTATTTTTTTAAGTGATGCTGAGACTAAAAGGATCCTTGGAAGAACAACAGGACAAGCAATCCTTTCTCTGCAGGTGTGAGAGACACCTATGATTCCCATGTAGCTGAGACTGGATCTGGGGTAGCCAGAGAAGGAGTGAACACTAAAGAAGTGTCCATAGCGTTGGCGAGATGCATCAGCTCCTGCTCTGCTGGCTTTTACTGGAGTCTTGTAGAGGTTGCAATTCCACACTCAGCCCTTCCCTCTGCTTTATCCCACCCATGTTCCTCTTTCTCTTCAGCTAATTAGTCTAGAAAAGATCCTAATGCATGTTTTAACGTGGCTTTCCTGAATATAGATTTCCTTTCTCTCCTGTGTGCCAACACTTTTCACCCTCTTAATGCCCCTGAGCTGCACCCTGTGTCCCGCAGTCGGCGTTGGCCATGGTGGCTTTGCCCTGTGTTCTGGAATGCTGACAGCCAGCGCTTTCCTCACGTGTCACTTCTGAGCCTCAGTGCCTTTCCTTCCCCATCATGTGACTAAAGTTTGTGCGAGTCTGTTCTGGTTTAAATCTAAAATATGCATTTGAGAGAGAGAGGGTGGGAGAGAGGCATGCAGACCTCACCCCTCAAAGCCCAACCCATCCACACTCTCAGACTCCTTCCAAAAGGAAAGTCAGAGAAGAACCACCTGATCCCTGTTTCTTCCAAGTCTCATGATTGTAAATCAGCCTTTTGGGCTGCTCCTCGGTGGGGGGGGCTGCCCCACAGGGCTAGAATTCTGTAGGACAACAATTTTTAGTGGTTTGCACACCTTGTCTCCTCCACGAAGCCACTGGAGCAGTGCCTGGGGGAGAACAGCATGTTGGCCCCAGTGGCACCAGACACACTCAGCCTCCTGTGTGCCCATTTTACGGGTCGGAAACATCAACCAGGCTTTGTCTCTGCGTGGGTGACCTGCCTGCAGTGCCTGTGCTCCTGGTGTTGTCTCCTCTTTCTGGGTGGCCCCGTGTGGGTGGATAGCTGGGGAAGCCACCCATCTCTGTGAGATGATAAATCCTGGACTAGCAGAGCCACTAGCACATGGCTGAATTGTGCCAGATTTGGCCCCTTTTCTCTTGGCTGGATGTGTGTGACCTGGAGATGTCCCCACGAGAAAGTGTCCAGCTCCCCTGCAAAGGAGCGCATTACTCTTTATGTCTCAGTTCAGTTTCCTATTTAAACACCCCTCGCTGCCAGAGGTGACAAATTCCCTGGGTGACCCCAAAGGAGGTGGCTGCTGGGTGTCACCGTGGAGGGGACTCATTCAGGACACCCAGCAGGAGCCCAGTGCCTGCCCAATCTGCTGCCCCACGCTGCTCCCTGCTCCAGCCCGCCTGAGCCGGGAGCTGGCTGGTGAGCCAGGGAAAAAAGAGGCTGCAGCAAAAGATGGAACAAACAGAATTTTTTTTTGCATCTAGAGGGGGAAGCACAGAGCTAAAAATAAAACGGGAAGATCAGTATCTGTCAGGCTGACGGCGGATTGGCTCTGTGGAAATGCATGTAATTACCAGGCTGTAGGTAGACATTTGCATGGAGCGAATAGCAAGCTACTGAGACAAGGTTACGCTTTAACCTTTAAGTCCTGAATCTGCTGGAAAACTAAGACAGAACTGCAGGAAATTAACTTAAATTAATAGAGTTGCTGTGACTGAGCCACATGTTACTTCGGTGTATGTCACTTCATGGCACAGAGTGTCTTGCTGCCCCTGTGCCCTGGCTCCTGGAGGAGGGAGATGCTTTAGAAGCAAGTTTGGTATGCCTGGATCTCCTCCCTCGCTTGGGGATTCAACTTGACTCGGGAGAGGAGCTGTGACTTTTTGTGGTCCATGTGCCTCCTTTCTTAGCATCCTTTGAGTTGGCAGTCTCCAAATGGGTTGAAGGAATTTGGGCAAAGGGATCTATCCTAAGGGATGCTGCAGGGTTGGGTGGTGGGTGTAGATGAAATCCAGCCATGCTGCTCCATGGAGGGCCAGGGAGGGGATGTGGTGGAGGGGATGGATGTTTTGTTGAGTGCCTAGAGCCTGAGCACTGTGTGAAGAACTCTGCAGGCATCATTCAGGGCTGAAATTGTATGGATGAGAGCAAAGATGGTTCTTTTGTGTGTGTTTTGGGGGTGTGCAGTGCCTAACATGGTAAGTGCAGAACTGATGTGCTGTAAAACGCATAGGGGAATGAAAACCATGCTTGCAATGCCCCCACTCTGGGCTCCCATTGATGTCCCTGATGCTCTTGGGTTCCATGTACCTGCTCCCCCCCGCCCTCTTGCTGCTGCCCTTCAGCCCCAGGTCAGGCAGCACAGTAGGATGCATATCTGGGGATATGTGATGGGAGGAGAGAGACTCCTTACCAGAAGGAAAGATGGAGATGTCATGGGTATATTTCTCATTCCCAGCTGGCACAACCACTAGGGCTGCCGCTGCTGTGGGATGCAGGTATGAGCAGCTGAGTCAAGCTGAGGATGGAAGAGAAACAAGCTGGAAAACACACGGCTTTGAAGCCTACAGTGACACTTTGCCTTCTGTTGTCACTGTGCTGCCTTGAACTGTGGGTGTGGTTTGGAGTATCCCAATTTTTCCAGCCTCTCTGCTAAATATGTTGGCCAAGCAATGCTTGTTTCCAAAAATGCTGCCTTCTTCTCTCCAGCTTGGGGACAATCTTGTCCACTGTATCTAAGCCGTTGCTTGGCTCACTCTGGCTGTGCTTCTGTGCCGTGTAGCAGAAGCTGAAAGTAGAAACAGTGTGGTGGGACCAGCTGGTGCAGAGCACGACCACTCACCTCCCCAAAGGGCTGGGCCACCGGGAACTCAAGCTGCTCCATTGGCTCCCCATCAGCTTCTGAATCCAATTTGAGGCTCTGGCCCTAATCTTCAAAGCAACTAATGGAGGAAGTGCCAATGGCATCAAAGGCTGAATTTTGTTCTGTCAGCAGCACAAGCAGCTCCTCTGAGACGCTCCAGAGCATGAAGGCTGGGATGAAACCTGGGGGAGCAATCGCAGCTGGCTGGGACGTGGCAAGGGTAGCCAGTGGTCAGGGCTCTTGGCCCAGATTCTGGGATTTTGAGGTCGGTTCTTTCCTCTGTGTGGCACTGGCCCCTGGTTCAGGTGCCTGAAAACCATGAAATCCTCAAACCTGGTGCTTTGAGGAGTTTATGCAGAGGGAAGCTGGGGTTTTTTCTCTGTGCCTCCAGTGACCCATCTGTGAAACACAGATAAGTGCTGCCTCATTTCTTAGGGGTGGTCAGAGGACAAGCACCTTGGAGACAGCGAGACCTGTGAATTGGTGGCATCCTAGGATGTATTTTAGGCATGAGAGGGCGCAGTCTTCTGGGTGAGTCTGGGCAAATCTACACAGTCCTTATCATTAGGGAACAACTCATCCTCTTTCGCTCTTTCATCAAAAAGGGACCTTCATCCCCCCAGCCAGGCATCAAACCCAGCAGGTATCTGGCCCCCAGAGGGACCAGCACTGCTAGAGACTGCACAAAGCCTGGAGGATGCTGTACCATCAGACATGGAAGGTACTTGTGCTCCAGCAATAACCTGGGAGAACACCCACAGACTTCCTCCCTGGCTATTGGGAGATGGAAAAATCAAATTGTGGTGATCAAGGTGCAAGGTTTGGCTCTCCCTGTGTTGAGTCCCTTTCTTGCCTGTATCTGCTGACAAAAAACAGAAAGAGTTAAAACAGAGGGACATTAACTTAGGGGAAGTTTTGCTTTGCAGCTTCTTCACAATGAGAGTGAAGAAGAATGTTGTGAAAAGGACATGAGATTCAGATCTGCCATTGTTCTTTGTTCTGAAATCCAGCTGTCTTCTGCCTACCTGAGTCCGTGTTGGAGGAGTGGGGACTGAGGCAGCTTCAACAATATCATTGTCTTAAAGTTGTCCTAGAGTCAGATCTTGAAAAACTTTTTCTTCCCAAAAAGCACCAAGCTCCTTGGAAATTTTGCTTTGATGGTTTCTTCCCCACCTTTTTGGAAATCCCCCTCCTAGATGCCTTCCTATTTGAACCCATTGTTTTTTCCAGCCCTTCAGCCACTGGTGCAGCTTAGGAAAAAAAACTGGAACACCCTGTCTTAACTACAGGCTTCTCCTGCTTGCAGCATAGACAGACCTTGAAGAAAGCCAGTTGTGCCCAAAATTCAGCCTGTCATTTTTCTGGCTCTGTCAGTTGGCCTGATAAAAGCTGTGGCCTCTCCCTTTTCCCTCTCCCTGACTGCCTTCGATCCATGCTCTCTTCTCTGGATGTTGGTTCCTCATCAGTAGGCAGCAAGCAGGAGCCCTTCCCGCATTACAGCAGCACAAGGCAGAATTTAAGGCGCTCAAATCTTTCGCAGGAGGAGAAGGGAAGTCTGGAACAGTTTTTGGAGAGGGAGGTGCTGGCAGTGGGAATGACCACCAGCTTTCCAGCATGCCTTTGTTGAGCATGCATGAGGAAAGGTTTGTCCCTGTCACTTGTCCCTCTGTCTAACAGGCTGCTTGTTCCCATGGGCTTTACCATCGTTTTGTCACCTCCTTCCTGGGTTCCTGCTTTTGTCGACTGTTCATGAAGTCCTGTGGGAATTGAGCTGTCCCTGGAGCCCCAGCCACAAGACAGTGCCTCAGGGTGTGGGGGGACAGCAGAGGAGGCTCCTGCTTCGTTCTCTCCATGGCTGCTCTCATGCAGAGGGATGAACTACTCAGGAGGCAGCTTTGGAAACTACTGGTTTGAGGCACCTTCCAGCTGACTTTTAAATGCCAGGCTTGATGTCAACTTGATGTGGGCAAATCCTTTGGCCTGGTGTGCCCATATGTACCTGAACTAGCTTTAAATTAAACTTAGTAGCAGGGCATAAAGGACTGGGTGTGTTGGTAAAGACCAGGTCTACTGAGCTCTGTCCATCTTGGAGTGAGTACGTGCTCTACCCCTGGCCTTGCTGCTGCCGTGCCAGGCAGTGCTCTGGAAGTACCCATCATCAGATCTACCCATCATTAGATCCAGCAAGTTATGAGGATCACGTTCCAGTGCTTTAAACCCATGCCTTGACACACCTGGGAAAGCCAGAGTGCTGTGGAAGCACAGTTGGTTTGGTCTGAAGCACCAAACGCTCAGTCCAGTCTCATGTTGGGCACTCTTGCGACTTTGACGCAATGCTACATCTTTGTTTTTGTGGAAATGAACCAAAAGAATGAGGGGAAGTGCTTACAAACCCATTTTTAATGAAGATCCTGATGTGCAGACTGATCCTTTGTCCAGATACGAATGTATTTATGCCGGTGGCACCTTGCCATTCATACAGCGCCTTACACATTTTGTAACGTGAGAGCAGTGTATACAAGCGAGGCTGGAGGACAAAAGACTGAGAGATCAGGGCTTGGCCTTTCCTTCCCCTGTACTTTGTGGGGTCACACTGGTTGATACCAGCTGGGGAGAGGGTGCCTTTACTTTTCCTTGACTTGCTTTAGAGGAACACTAAGCTCCAGTACTTGGTGTTGGTTGTACACCCATGGTACCATTGTTAGGGGTGCCTGGTGTGATGAAATCCTGAGCTTCACTGCATCTGAGATGCTGGGAAGAGGATGAAAATCCCAGCTTTCATCTTTTGTCACAAATAGTATCTGAAGGAATTTGGACTATTTTTACTGTTTGTTTTTGTTTCTCCCCTCCCCTTTTAACTATGCACCTTAGCATTTTCTGTGGGCCCTGTCACTGGGATAGCTCCACTTGGACTTTGAAACAGATGACTCAGCTTCATGGTTGTTTAGAATAGTTTTAAGTTATTTTTGCTTTCCAGCCCCATTTTCTATCATCATGCTGCAATTACTGAAGTTCCAGCTCTGCAGGGGAACACTTGCTTCTTTTAAACAAATGGTTTCCTTTGGAATCAAAAAACTTCGTTTATGGAAACATTTCTGTGGGCTTTTGATTATTAATTTATTATGAAGAGTCTAATTCTATTTTATTAAAAATATGAAGTCTTAATTTTAGCAAACCTAAATTTGGAAGCAACTTTTGAACCACGGCAGTTCCTTCAACATGGACTGTGGTGTGTGCGTTTCTTTTTAAATGGTAAATCTGCCTTCGGCTGGTGCTGCGATATGTGGTTAATCCTGTTGGGCCTGATCTGATGGGGCTGGAGCTGGAGCCGAGCAGGGCTGAGTATCGGCGTGGGAGATCCCATCTCTGCTGGGAGGGCAGCCTGGCCTGGGGCTGGCTGACACCCCCAGCCCCTGAGCTGCTCTCCCTGCCTGCCAAAGCCACGGGCTCAGCCCTGGCTTTCAATGACCCCACCTGCACTGGGAAGGGCTTTGTCTAATTTAAAAAAAAGAAGAAAAAAAAGTGTTTGCTGTCATGTTGGATCCATAAATGTGGGTTTTAAGCTGTTGCAACTGTGTCTGGACACTGCTCAGACCAAGCTGATTTCTGAGTGGAGTGGCACAGGCATTCTAGTTGACATTGACACCTGGTTGCTGTTTTTTCAGAGCTGAGATGTTCCGCCTCCTCCTGCCCCAGCTCTTGGGGACTCCTGTGCTGGCTGTGCCTTGTGTGGGACAGCAGAGTCCAGATTTCTCTGGGGGGACAAAAGATCAGGAGATCGAGAGAAACCAAGCTGAGAAAGGGGCTGGGGAGAGCCAGGACAGCCGAGCTTTCTCTGGGCACCCAAGGCTGTCAGCTGGCTCTCAATGGGTGCAAACACCCATGTGCAAATCGTGCCTCTGAGTCGTGGGGGGATCCACCTGGGATCCAAACCTCACCCTGAGGGATTTCTCCTCTGCTGGTGCTGATGAAAAACTCCCCTCACCACCATGATTTCAAAGGCTGTGAATGGAGGGACTCAACGTGCCCCTCTCTGGGATGCAGAATAAACCTTGCCAGGCTGTGGCTGTCCCGGGGTCCCCCAGGGGACCCTACTGAGACCATTGTCCAGGCTGTGGGGCTGCAAATGACAGGGGACATCCGGCTCCAGGGAGGGTTCCACGGCGCCTGGGGCTGTGCTGGCTGCTGGGAGCAATGATGGCTTTGGGCCAGCACTGAAGATGGTCCCCTGCCTCTCTGTCAGGCCATGGGAAGGGGAAGAGAAGGGCTTCGTTCCCATGGATTTTTTAGGGTATCGTTGGGATTTTTTTTTAGGGAGAGAGGGGTGCTGCATTTAGATGCTTGGCCTTAGGGTGGATTCCTCTCTTCCCACCATCTCTGGGCTCTTGAGGAGCCTCTTGGCCATAGCAAGGAAGGGGTTAAGGCTTTCTCGCTGGCCTGGGAGCTGCTGCTGGCTGCCTGTTGCCCTTCCGGGGCTGCCGGGCTGAGGTTTGCTGGTATGTGTGCAATGCAGTGCTGGCCGGCCAAGAGCACCCAGCCCTTGCCCCGGCTCTGCGAAATTCCCGACACAGCCTCCCCTGGCTCGCTCCTACAGTGCTGAGTGATGGGGCTGGGGATCTGGGACCTGCTGGGAGAGCAAAGCCAGGGGCTGGAGGAGTCCAGTCGGAAAAGAGTTGAACTGCAAAGCAGCAGCCTGGGCTCCACAGGCTCCCTCTTGCACAGGGGAGCATTCTTGGACACGTCTTTGTGCTGGCTCAAGGTTCCATAGCTTGTCTATGCTCATGTCTTCACTCTCACAATGCCATGGGCTGGGGATGGGAGAGTGGCAAAGTGCTTTGGCCACTCCCGTGGGATTAGACCTGATGGGGAGTTGAATTTCTCACAGGCTCTTGCTTCCTGGGGCAGGGGAGAGGGTTTAGTACAGATGCAGGCAGGAGCTGAAAAACTGCAGCAACAGCACCAGAATTCAAGCTGAAACATATGAGAAGCCTTGGAGGGAGATGCAGTCTGAGGGAGCTGCAGATTGCCTGGAGTTCTCTCTGCAACAAAAATTTATGTCCCTTATATAACTGGGGAAAAGCAAACAAAGAAACTTGTCTCCAAGTGGGAACAGGGTGTCACTGGGAGAAATCCCGCAGCAAGAGCGAGGCCTCCGCTTTGCTCCCAGCACCGTTAACTCTTTGGCAGGAGGACAATGCTTTTCGTGCTGAATTTTCAGTTAAATAACTCTTGAATATTCCTGAAGAACTGTGCATGTGAGTTGCCTGATCTAAGCAAACCGCAGGAATAATTTTTTGCTCTGGTGCTTTTTGGGGTTCGCTGGGGCTTCTTCTGCCCAGGGCAGGGATTGCTGCTGGCTTTGCTGTGCTCCCCCCACGCTCTCCCACCAGCCACAGCGTTTGCTGTCACTGAAGGACTGTGCCTTTCCTTTGATCTTCTACAGCACCGCCATTGACATTGGCAGGAACCATCCTGCAGACCAAGGCTGTTATATGGTGCTAATTTTGTAGTCTCAGATAACACAGCCTCTCTAAAAATGTCATTTGGGGCCATTTGCGGGGTGAGTTTGACATCGCTGAGTACTGCTGGGATACGTGTCCTGCGGGAGGACCTAGCACACGTGGGAGGTGGCACTCAGTGTCGCTGGGGAAGCTTGTGGACAAGTTTTTCAGCAAAAGAATTTCCATTTCTCTACTGCCTCTTAAACTATTCCAAAGTGACAAAGAAAGCACTTGGTTGCTCCAGGCTCTCAGGCCAATGCCAAAATAAGATCAGTCAAAAAAGAAATAAAATGGGGTGTGTGTGTGTGATTCTGGATTATGGTTACACCATAACTTTCCTATTAACACAAATTAAGTTAAAAAAGGAAATTAATTTAACTAAGGGAGGCGTTTCGGGTGCCAGTGGCAATAGACTTGATTGTGGTTTCTTTCTTTCTCTGCACAGGCAATTATCAAATTAATCGCCTTTGATATGAACCTAATATCAACATAATCATGAATGTATTTATACTTGCCCACTGACAGCTATTCAATAAGTTGTTCTTCTGTTGTTTTGTCAAACTCCACTTTCTCTTGCCTTCATGTCTCTCTGGCAAGTCAGGGGGACAGTTTCTGTGTGGAAATCCCCAAGTTCTCTCTGAGATTCTCACCACTGCCCTTTCACAGAGGCATTACTGTTGCAAAAATAAATTCAATCAGAATATAATTAATAGCTCCAAATGTTTCCAAATTGTCACTTGCTATGGGGAAGGGAGCTACTGTTGTGCAGGGAGCTGTAGAAACACCCGTGAATGGATGAACCAACCCTCCCCAGACAGTTTGTGCCTGTAAATCCCCAGCAGCTGAGGCAGAGGGGTGGCATTGCACAGTGTACAAAGCAAGTCAACAGCTCAGCTTGCTGAGCCACTGTAGTTTTACTTTAGTTTTGGGGTTCTTTTATCTTTATTCCCCCCCTTTCTGTAAGGGAATGGGGCCTCTGTGATCCAGCCTGTGCATGTGTGCACACGTGTCTCTCCTCCTTTCTCTCTCCGTTTGTTCCCGCCTCCCCCTGTTCTTTACCCAGCGACGAGTTCCAATTACGTTTGGCTGAAGGAAAGAGCTCTCGTGTGGCTCCCGCAAGTCTTGTGAAAATGGGTGGGTGGGTAAAGAGAGAGTCGAGTGCTCGATAGCGGCATGGGAACCCAGCCCTTACGAGACACCAGAGAATCCACATCGGAAAGGCCAATGGGAAGCCCATTTTGTTTGCCTTCCCAACCCCAAGACTGCCTTCTTTGGAGGAGCTGGAGGGTGGGAGGAAGCAGAAGGCAGTTACCCTGGGCTTGGTGGACCTGGAGAAAGGGGTGTTTCTGGGGGTCAGTGGGGAAGATCTGACAGCATGTCCCCTCCGTGCCCTTTGGGCTGTAGGTGCAAAGGCAGGTGAGGGTGAATCAGCCCTGAAGAAGCAGGTGGTTAGATTAGATCTGGCCATAGGAGGGGACAGCTGGAGAGGGGAGGAGAAGGGAGGCTCCAGACAGGATTTCCCACAGGAGCAGAGGGGCCAAACCCTGCTGGGCAGTGAGGCCTGGTCAGCAGGTATGTCCAGCTGTCTGTCTGCAGCCTCAGGATCTTCAGGGATGGACAGCTGAGCCTGGCAAAATCCTGGCCTTCCAGAAGGGATCCTTGCAGGAAGCAGCTGGGAGGATGTGCTGCGAAGCTGCAGCTGCTGATGCACCCTGGTGTCCCTCCCTGCAGGACATTTACATTTTGTGGGCTTGGAACATGCCAGAGCATCCACACTGGACCCCATCCTGGACCTGTCTGCTGCCCACCTTCACTCTCCACGTGCACCTAGTGGGTTTTAGCACTGTGGCTGGGAAGTGAAACCTGACACAAGTAAATACCTTGACAGCCTGTTTTCAGCTGGCAGGGAATGTAAATTATCTCATTTGAACAAGGCTAACACAGAATCAAGCCGTTGGTCCCAAATATCCTTTATAAGTGCAGATGAGAAATATTCATGGCATCTTCGCTCCCAGAATATTGCTTTTATCTTTGTGGTTCCTTGAGTGGCAATATAAAAGTTACTGATTTTGCACTTTTTATGCATCTGAACCTGCACACTTTGAAATCAGTAGGTTTGCCTGCGTGATTTGCCTCGTCAGATCCATATCCTTGCAGGCACCTAGGAATGATCTACTCCGTAAGTTCCACTGTGCTTACCTGTTGTCTTGGGTGTAACACCCTGTCTTGGGAATGTCCTTAACTGGGGCATTGGGACAAGTGGAGCTGAGATTGGGTTGAGTCACTCCAGGACCAGATAGAACCTAACCATGGAAATGCTTGTGTGTGCAGTGCTGTTGTTGTGACCCCTGTGGCTCAGTCAGCCAGAAGTGGTAGGGTGGAAGATCCATGGGGCAAGTAAAGAGACTCACAAAACCTTTGGACCAGAGCCATTTTGGAGAGTCATGCCCTCCAGGTTCATTGCCTTGCTTCCTGAGTTTGCTGTAACAGGGATCTCCCACGGACAAAGCAGGATGTGCACTTAGCATTCGCTGTTCAGTCAGGGAAGGTACTGAGATGCAGAGATTGGGTTCTTCAGCACATCCAGGTGCCACTTATTTCTTCCCTGGAGCCCAGCTCAGGCTGTTTGAGGGAGGTTTCTGTGCTGCCCTCACCTGAGGGCTTGGCTGATGAGAGAATATCTTGCTTCAGCTCAAGCAGGGAGCTGCGTGCTTGGCTTGGGATGGGGGTCCTACCAGCTCTGCTCCTGTTGGGGACGGTGGGAAGAGGACCAAAGACACCAGCCTGCCCTGCTGGAACCAGAGCAGGGGCAGCAGCTGGAGGTGGAAACTCCCAGTGGGATCTCACCCTCCTTCACCACAGCCTTTGCACGGCCACGAAGGTCAGATTGTCCCGGAGCCGTGACCGTGTTTGCGAGCGCTGCTCTCTTGGCTGCGCTTTTCGCTCCGTAGCAGGTTTTTCCCTTTAAGAACGCCGAAGATTGATTCCCTTGCAGGGCGCATCGCCGAGCCGAGCCATGTCCAAATGGTTTGCACGTCTGCATTTTTTACTGCTCTCGTTTAATATGTATGCAAATGCAGTCTCTCCTGTCCTCACTCTCTGTGTGGGTTTGCACAGTCAGGAGCACATTCCCATTACCGCTGCCCATCTCCTGCTCTGCTCGGCATTCGAGGAGACTGCCTTTGAAACGCTGATAGATGGAGGTGCAAGGGAAAAGGAGAGAAATGACGGATTTTTGTAATTTCTTTGCTGGGAAGGGTGGAGGAGTTGGGAAACCAGAGAAAGGAGGTTTAAATATATGCAAAATTGTTTATTGGGAGAAAGGAGTGGGGGGGGGGCTCCAACTCTGAGAGTCAGGGAGCGTATTTCGTATGCCGTTCCATTTTCAGAGGATTTTAGCTGGAGGTTAGGGAAAGATCCAAGCACTGGCAATAATCTTGTGATAGCGGAAATATTCAGCTTTTCTCCTGATAAATAGACACGTGTCGTAACTGAAGTTGGTGTTCCAGGCCCGGAAAGCATTGTTGGCTTTTCTTTTTTATATTTTTTTTAAAAATAAGGAGCAAGATGTCCAGAGTTTTATCCTGCAAAGGGGCAGGGAACAACTGCTGCTGCTTTCTTTTCCTTCATTTTTTAATAGCTCTATTTTTTCAAAGTACTTCAAAACCAGCACCCGTGAAACTTGGACACTTGTACACCCAGAGCTATGTTTTTATAAGTGAAAGGGGAAACTGTGTGCTCTGGCTAAGGCCAAAATGTTGGAAGCACCTTTAGAAATGTGCCCAGAAGAAGGGGAGCTTTTCCTGTCCCCAGTGGTGGTATTTCTTTAACTTAGGCTGTTTGAAGTTGCAGATCTTCAGTTTTGCATCTGCTTGGAGGTAACTGTGAAGGCTGAGGAGGTCGTTGTTCTTGGTGTGGGAAGCAGGGGATGACACATCCCTTCATCGCCCAGATGACTCTGGAGGGGAAATGGAGGCTCATGCTGCATCCCACTTTCTGTGGTGAAACTTTAAATGCCAAAGGGCTGGATTTGCAGGTGTATTTTAGGCACTTCAAGTCATTCAGCATTTTAATCTTTAAACATAAAACACCTTTAAAACCTGGCTAGTTTTGAACCCCATTAAGCAGTGCCAAAGCCTTACTGAGCTGCCATGGCTGGTTGGGGATGGAGGGCTGCCTGGCACCAGGGGCCAAATACCCCAGGGCAAGGGTAGCCATGGGCAGCCTTCTGCTGCTTTTGTCTTCCACAAGTCTGGTGCTCTCCATGGAGCACAGATAGTTTGTCTGAAGTCAGATCCTTTCCAAACTCTTGCAGGAGTTCACAGACAAAGTTAACTTTTGTTTCTAGCAGCCAAAGGGCTTTGTGTGCTGGGAAACCCCCTCTGCTGTGGCAGGACTTGTAAGATCTGTTTACTTTTACATCTCCAAGTTGAGCAAGAATGTTTTGTGTCTCTAGTGGTGGATGTTGTGAAACCCCTTTCCACAGGGTAACATGGAAAAGTCCCTCTCTGGAGGGGACAGGCAGGAACCACAGCAGTGCACTGACCTTGTGCTGGTCCATGACACTCAGATCTTGTCTTTGCTTTTGGCATGGAGTTAGAGAGACTAAGGGGTGACGTTAAGAGGGGACCTGGTGTTTGGAGGTGCTCAGCCCTTGTGGTGATATGCAAGAGCAGGTTTTCTTCATGCAACAGGCATGGAAAGTCTCACTCCTTGGAGATGAGCTCCAAGGGCTGCCTGCCCCTGCCTTTATGTCCCCGGGGCTCTGGGCAAAAGCCTGCCTTTGGCGATGCTGAGACACTGTAGCTGCCAGCCAAGGTGGGATCACAGCCTGCCCCGCTCACTGGGTCCACAGCCTGCACTCAGGGCTGGCTCTGATGCAGAGGACTGCTCTTCCTGCTGCTTTTTTTTCTTTCCCATCACATTTGGGAGGTTTATCCTGTCCCTTATCAACAGCCCTGTTGTTGGAGGGGGCAGGCACAGAGCTGCCGTGAGCAGCTCCAGCTCTGCTGCTCCTGCCTGTCCCTCAGCTCGCCTCACACCGCGTTTGCTGCGAAGTGTCCTCACTCCGGTGGGTTTGTGTCACCTGTGATCATAGGCTCCAAACTTCCCCTATCACTGTTGCTTTTTGAACAGCGTCCTTTTATTGGCAAGTAGGTTCGTGGAGCCTTTCTACTTCCTTCATCTGTAAATTGTCCTCTACGTAAGGAAGGAACCATTCTGACTGTGTTTTGATGTGTTTGTCGCCCAACAGATGTCTGGGTGGTTAAAGTGCCCCCTGAGTACAAATATCCTGTGTTTGCGAGCTCTTTGATAGTTGGTTCAGGAATCTTTTTGTTCTTTCTTTCTCTCCTCCAGTCCTGGGGGTCTGTAGCAGATGCCTGCCGCAGTCTCTCCTTTGTTTTCTGCTCCTGATATCTGTGCCCACAGTGTTATTCCTCTACCCTCTCCCTTATCAAATTAGATTATCTCCTTCTTGTAAGTACTCCTGACACGTGCAGCCATGCAAAGGCATGACAAGCATATTGGATCACACTGTTGTGTGTCTGTTGTTCATGTCTCTGGTTCTCTCTTGCACCTTTCCAGGACCTTAGGATTGAGCTGGCACATCACCTGCCATACATGCCAGTACCACCAAAAGCAAGGCCAGCTGGCTCCTCTCCCACTTGCAGCTGAGTCCCAGTGCCCCTTTTGGGCACTGCCACCTCACCCTGTGTGGGAACCCAAGGCCTGTTTAGTCCTGGTGCTCAGCACCATGTCACCATAACCCTTGTGTCCTCATTTTTCCACCCTGCTGATCTGTGTCTCCATCATCTCCCCTTGTGTCCTGAACTTGGCTGGTGGCACTTAAGCTTCTTCTGGGTGTTAAAGGCTGCTTTTTGCCCTGCCTTTCCATTGGCTTTCCTGGTTTCCACATGTGATCCAGAAAAACCTCTTTGTTATTCTGTCCTTCCTCCCCATCACAAACCTGCGTTTCTGTTCCATCTTTCATGAAAAGGTCTAAGACTGAAGGTGAAATGTGATAACAGCCTTCAAAAATATGTCAGCGGCTGCTGCAAACAGGATAGGAATAAACGATTCTCCGTGTCCTACGGTGGGTAGGACAAGAAATTATGGGCTTAAACGGTAGCACAAGGGAGATTTAGGTTTCATGTTCAGATATCCTGGGGGTGAAGCACCGCAGGAGGCTGGGGGGGAGTCATTGGAGGGGCAGGTCAGATGAGCAGCTGTCAGGAGAGCCTGGAAGGGGAGTTGAGGGGATAGTGGGGTGATCCAGAAGATCATTTTTCATCCTCTCCAGCCTGCTTACCTCCCCTTCCATATGCTGGAAGCCTCCAGCTAGCCAAGGGGCTTTGTGTGACTTGCTCAACCAGGCTCACGCCTTTCTCTCTCCTTGCTTTTTGTCTCTGTTGCATCAGTTCTGGCAAATGCAATTGTAGCCAGCCTGGAAACAGCCATGGCAAGGCTCTGTTCCCCAAACCTTTCCCTTGTGCTTGTCAGCTCTTTCAAAACTCATACGCTGGTGGAGGTGATGGCAGATGCAATCAGAGCACTGGCACGTGCAAAAGTGATCAAAACAAACCTTTTGCTGCACCCAGAAGGGTCAAGGGGGCAGGCTCAGAGGTGCTGCTCAAGGCCCTCGATGGGAAGCCTCTGCCAGCTTTGTGGAGGGCTGTGTTGTGCACGTGTCAGTCCCAGGTGGAGATGGGAAGGTGAGGGTGGCTCCTGGAAGTGCTGCCCCAGCCGGTGGTGTGGGGCTCCCCATCAGCTCAGCCCTGGGGCTGGCTATGTGAGTGTGGGCAGGAGGGATGGCAGCTGTACTGGCTGACTGCCCTTGGTGGGTGCACCAGGACACCCCATAAGCTGGAGATGTGGGGGAGCCATGGGACCTGGGCTCCTCACAGAGCTCCCCATCCTCATCTCCTCCAGCAGAACACTGCAGGGCATCAAGTGGAAACTGCTGTCTTTGCCAAAAGTAAATTCGGAGAGCCCAAAACTCACTGAAAGCTCCATGTAAAACAAGAGCAGCCCCATTTCTTCTTACACTCCTGTCCAGGAGGTTGCTGGGTCCCCTGGGCACCTCCAGGCTCCCACTCCCCACACCCAGCTTTCCTGACCCTTCCCCATCTGGCACCACCACGATCATGTCAGGGTTCAGCTGCATCAGTGTTGTGTCCCGGTCTTCCTCCCCAAACCTCCCTGGGGTGCTGGGGGGGGTCCAGGGTCCTGGTCAGCCATGACCCCCTTCACTCACCCTGCAGCATCATCCCCTTCACAGCTCCCTACCACGAGAGGCGGGCAGGGAGAAACAGGCGGATGAATAATTTATTATAACGATGCAAAATAGGGTTTTAAAACTCTCCCCGTATAAATATTTATTTTTGACTCGTTAGCACCACAGCTGCCTCCACATCCCCCCCCCCCAACCCTTCCCCTTCTCCTTTCTGAAGACCCCCCCAGCCTTGCAGCTATCGTGGCTGCCTCTCTGGGTTCTTGTGTCTGTTTGTCCATCCGTTTGTCTGTGTATCCCGCACTTGCTTTTCACATGATCCCAGCCCTGGTGCCAAATGCTTCCCGGGAAAGAGGGAAAAAACCCAACTCTTTCTCGTGTACATGCACACAAAAAACAACAAGGGGAGGGGGGAGCCGGAGCAGCGCACACAGGCACACGCACAAAACCCTTTGAAGCCTGTGCAGGGTGAGGGTTGTTTCTGTGGTAACGGCGCGGGGATTGGCGGCGGTCGGCGAGGGCCTCCATCCCACCGTGGTGCCGAGTGATTAATGAGCCATTGCTGGGCTGTACTGGAGCGCCTGGGCTGGGCTGGGCACCACTGGGCTGCTCCGACGCCTCTGGACCTTGGATGCCTCTTCATCCTCCTCTGCTTGAGCCCAGGCTTGTGCCAGTGGCACCCCACACCTCCCTGGTGTGGGCTCTTGTGGGGTGTTAGCCCTTTGAGAGATGACAAGGCTTGGGGTGTTCTGTCCCCCACCACGGGTGGTGCCAGACCATCTCTGGGGTTGTGACCTTCATCCTGACACCAGGCCTTGCTCCTCTGCACTGTTGTTGGTCCCAGGGTGGGTCTGGCATCTCTTCTCATGCAGGGACAGACCAAAGCCATGGGGTATGTGGTGGCATCAGTGGGGGCACGAGGCAGTGCCATCTGAGGGGTGCAGGTGAGCCCAAAACACTTTGGGGAGCATCACTCACAGCCTCCACTCACCGCCTGCCCTTGGCCTCATTGCTGCCTGCAGCTGCCTGTCTCTCCCACCCCCATGGCTTCCCAAGGCTTGTGACTGAGCAGAGACAAGGGCTGTGCTCTCCCTGTCCCATGGTGAGCCTTGTTTACTGGCGCTACCCAGTGATCCAGGTGTCACCAGCGTGCTTGCACACCATCTCCCAGCAAGAGCCACAGCTCCCAGGGAACCTTACACCACTCTGCGCTTTGAAACTCACCTCGTTTTGCTTTCCATTTTGAAATGGCAAAGGAGAAACAGGCATCGTTCGCATCTCTTGGGCAAACAATAATAATGAGTGAGCGTTCAAATCTCTCTCCCCCAAAATAGCCAAACCAGAACACGCACAGCCTTCCCGAGCCGCTGCCTGAAACAGATGTGCTGCCAGTGAGCAGCTATTTATAATGTGCAGCATTCCCTTTTCAGCCGCAGAGACTCCAGCCCTCGGCTCTCGCGCTCGGCAGCTCCTTTTGAAGCCTGTGGCTCTAATCCGGGGACTGTTCCTGGTGCTGCTAAAAATCTCCTCGTAAACCCGCCGGGATGCCAGCGAGCCAGAGCCCTGCCTGCTCTCTGCCTTCAGAGGGGATTTATCAACCCCAGGGGCTGCAGGATGGGACTGTCCCAGCATTCTGTGTCCCAACTGGGACAGGACAGCTTTGGCATTTTGTTGGGTGCTGTGCCCCTGACATCCTCACAGCTACAGGCTCTGCAGAGTACTGACCACCCTCTGCCTCAGGTCTGGGGTCTCAAATCCTTTCCCAAGCCCTGATTTGAGAGGGTTTGTCATACAGAGGACAGAGAAGGGTCAGGACAGTGTCACTGGGGATGGGAGAAAGGCTGATATGGGTTTGAGCCTGGTGGGCTTGATCTGGTCTTCACTGAAGGAGAAGCATGGCACAATGGCCTGGAGGGTTGCAGACAGTGTGGGATAAGAAGGAAAACTGGAGATCCAATTAAAATGAGATTTGAGGGGGTTTTCCAGCACTGATGCCCACACTTAAGGTGGATGTTTGCTGACCTGGGGGTCCCTCAGCAGCCCTGGAGCTGTGGCAGGGCTGCAGGATGGGCACCTTGGGCTACCTGCACCCCCAGGGACCGCAGGAGGCTCACAGGACCCCATCCCAGCCCACGACACTGCCTCGGCCCCTCGCACGGGGATGAATAAGTGTGCTGGTATGCCGGGGCAGGAGGGTTGCACGGCAGGAGCATGTGGAAGCTGTTTATTGCCAGGGCTGCTGCAGGCCCTGCTCTGCCTCCCCCAACCAGCCCGGCCGGTGTGGCTGCTCTGCGTGGGGCCGCACAGGGGCCAGGGCCCCAGCCTGGAGGGGCAAGGTGATTACTGGGAGACAGGCTGCTGGGGCTCAGGGCTTTGCTTCGATCACATCCACTGCTTTCTGTTTGCTTTTTTCCTGAGCTGGGTGCTTGGAGCTGTGGAGATTGCTCAGTCCAAATCCTAGGCTTTGGGGACAGCTTGAAACCTTGATCTACCTTCCTGGTGGCCCAGAGCTTTGTCCCCAGCCTGTCACAGCAGGTCAGCCAGGCAGCTGGGAGTTGGGTGATCTCTAAGGAGCCCTTTGGAGAAGGAGATCCTGGAAAGCACCACCCAGAGTGACCTAAAATGTGCTTCTCTGGCTTTGCTCACTTGCTGTTTTGCATGTGCCAGGGGACAGGGCTGTGCATCAGTGGGCAGAGACCACCTTGACCCCCAAATTCTGTCCTTTGACCTCCAAATTCCATCTTGAAGGGGAGCATTAACTTGTCCCCTTGCCCGGTGGGCTCACACCCTGCTCAGCTGCAGGGAGATGGGGGTGGTGATTCATAATGGCCCAGTGAGTTGCCTCTAACCCGGATTGGAATTTTGGGAAGGAGCTGAGGGTGGGCTGCCTTGTCAGGGCTCTGTCACCTCAGCTCTGGCAGTGTGATGGATCAGCTCAGCCCAGTGGGGACACAGAGTCAGGTTCCCATGAGGATGCCATCCCTGGCTGAGACTGGAGCCTTCCTGGTTTCCAGTGGTAACATACAAACCTTTGCTCTTGGAAGAGGGACTGTAACACAGCCCATGGCAGTGAAGCCTCTTAAAAGCTGGTCTGGTTGCAGTTGTGTTAATTATTAATAGGATGTGGGGAAGAAAACACTGGAAAACCCCAACTGTTTGAGGCAAGCTGCTGCTTCATCTGTGTGCAGCAGCGTGGGCCTGGCTTTCCCCTGACCCAAGGGGAGATATAGGGGTGTCTTTTCCAGTGGCTGGTGTCAGCAAGTACAAATGGAGAGGCGTGACCATCTCTCTGAAAACAGCAGCACCCCCAATCCAAGGAACTAAATGAATTGTGCATGTCTTAGCTTGGTCTTTAGGAAAGATTTCCCCCCTCCTCAAAGGGATGAAGTCCCTTTTGGCAGCATCTCTGCCCAGCAAGATGCTGGAGATGCAGGATCTGCTGGGACAGAGGCACTAGGGATCCCTGTCCCAGCCTGTGTGGGCAGGATGAGACCCAAAGATGGTGCTTGGACTGCACCCACGTGGTGAGTCAGAGCTGGGGGATCTCAGTTGGCCTTTTTCATGAAAAACAAGGTCATGGGGAATTCTCACCCAAAAGCCTTGTGGATCTTGAGGGTTTCTTCTGACGGTGGGTACCGGGGCTGTTCCATGTGGAGAACTGGGAGGTGTTTCCGTGGAAACCAGCAGGGACACCCTGCAGGAGGGACCCCACTGCATGGATTTGGTCCTGCCATCGATGCTGCAGGAGCATTGCCCAGCATGGGGAGGCACCAGCCTGAGTGGGGCTCTTGGCACAGCAAAGCCCTGGCTCCATGGTGTGCACCTGGGAGAAGCCTTGCTTTGCCCTTTGTCCTCCATATGGGGAGAAAATCCCAAACTTTGCAGGCAGGCCATAGCCAGAGAAGCTGCCAGCCCACCTGTTTTCCCACCACACCCTCCAGGAGCCCCTGCCTGCCTCAGAGAATTCCTCTCTCCCCTCTCCCTTCTCCTCTTCTCCATTCCCGTTTCCTTTCTCTCCCATTCTTCCCCTTGCTCCACCCCCCTCCAGACTCCTCTGTGGGGCATTGATTTTTCCATCCGTCAGCGAAACGCTTGAGGAAAATGAAAGAGCATCTTCGTGATCGATCAGGAGAACTCTTCAGCCTGGGGTCAGGAAGGGTTTGAATCAGCTGCTCCTCTGGCATATAATTACCCCCTCTCTCCCAAGCCGGGGCTTTTCACACGCCTGCGGGAGCAGCCACCCCACTGCGGGGCCAGGGTGTCCCTAAGGAGAGCACGTCCGTGGGGTGCATCCATGCTGGGAGACACTGCCTGTGGACCTGTTGGGTTTTGCTGTTACCAAGCTCAGTGTTGGGCCGGGTGGTGTGTGTGGAGTGGGTGCTGCTCCCTCGCCGGCATCGATGGCTCCGCGTGGAGCTAATTCTGTGCAGTGCCTGGCGAGGGTGGGGAGCTCTGAGGCTGCGAGTTTAAAGGAGCTGAAAGAGAACTAAATCCAATAGGAGGTGGGTGCTCAGCTCTCTTCTCCGTTTTGAACATCTCATTTGCAGGGAGCCTCGTCTGGGGTGTGCTGCACATACGGACCGCGTTGGTAGCAGCCTGGAGATGCCTGTGGAAATGCCAGAGTTTGCCATCTGGTACCACGCCGGCCTCTGAGGTCCCACCGCTCGCTGCCCTCCCCCAGACAGTCATCAAATAGCTGAGAGAGCTTCTCATTCCACCGTGGGGTGGCTGCATGCAAATGTTGACTTCTTCATGGCAACCGGTGTGAGTCATGCTGGGAGCCGGAGGGGACATAGCGCTCGCTCTCTTTGCTTGTGGACTGTTTCCTGCTCCCACGGAGGTGTTGGCACAGCCCTCCTGCAGCTCCTCCTGGAGCTCCAGCCCTGCTTGGTGGGATGTGCTCACCGCTTTGCTCGTGTGAGGTTTCCAGTGCTCACGTGTTCGCTGGTGGCATTCAGTGGTCAAGGGGTGTTGTGCCTGTGGGCTGTTGTCTCAGCTCTTGGGACATAGCAGGGAAAAGTTATCCTTTGGATTTGACTGAAGGGAAGAGCCCTGATTTCACAGCCCCACCAGTCCCAGAGCAAACACCAGGCATCCCAGCATCTCATGGAGAGGGCAGGCTCAGTGTCGCCCACTTCTACTGACCCCACTCCCAAATTCCCCTTGTTTTCCATAGATATTGGTCAACCCATTTCCTGTGCTGAATGCAGGGGTTTCAGACCCGGGGATGAACAACATATGGCTGGTTGGAGCTTGTTGGACCAGAGCAGGGGCACAGCAGCTTCCTGTGGTGGGTTGTGCATCTCCTCTAACACTTCTCCCTGGGCAGATGCAGCATGAAACATCCTCTCCAAAGTGATGAGGAACAGTAAGAGTGAGGGTGAAATGCATTAGGGATGGGGTTGTTGCCCCATGTTGTGCCACTGTTACTGGGAGCTCAGAGCCAATTGATTCCCCTTGTGTTTCCACAGTGGCCTGGGAATGAGTACACATGGAAAGAGATGAGGACAAAAAAGCAGTGGCAGGGTGAGGAACAAGAGCTGAAATTTCCTGCTCCCACTACAGCCAGTTGGGACCAGCCAGACCAGAGCTCTGCCGGAGAAGGACAATGCAAAGGCTTTGGCTTCCTCCCTCCAAACCAGCAGGCATGAGGCTGCTCTGGCAGCAGGAGCTGCACGGATGCGATGCAGGTGTGCTGAGAGCAGCAAGCTGAGTGCTGACACTGCTGCAGAAGCCATAGGTAAGGCTGAACTAGGTTTATCTGCTCCACGGATAATTCCTTGTGCTGATAGCAGCTGAAACAGCTGCATCCTGGCTTTGTTACACAGTTTATTTTACGACATGTAATGAGAGCTTGTTCCATGTCCCTGGTAAAGCCTTGACATAAAGCCCCATCTGGGCAGGGTCTTTCCCCTGGTGGGATTTGGCATCATTTGGATAGTTGGGGGAACTTTGCTTAACCTGTGAGTGTTGCATCCCAATATAAATGTGGATCTAATCCAGTTTTCTTGAATTAACATCACTCCATTGATAGCAAGGGAGAGAGGCTGATTTACACAGGTGGGTAATATGGGATCTTCCTGGTTTTCCTTGAAAACAGAGGGCTTTGGTGAGCTGTCACCAGGTAATGTCACTGCTGGGTTCAGTGCAGGTAATGGGGACAGGGAGGACTCCTGGCACCTCTCCATTGGTTTGCACCATCTTGCTGACCACCCTTGTATATCCCTCAGTCTTCCTGCTGCCTCCTCACTCCCAGGTCTGTAAAATGGAGATGAAATACTATCTGACTTGCTGGGGAACTTTCAGCCCAATTAAGAAGTGCATGCTAATTAAAGTGAGCTCCTCAGTTCCTGTTGATATCCCATACTCATCGGTGGGGCACTGGAAAGCTCTGGGATGTGGGAGTGTGAGGTTGTGACAGAGACAAAACAATACACTTTCAGACTGCTGAACAGAAAGTGGATCCATGTGTTAATCTGGGAAAAGGAGTGTGAAAATAGCTGTAAATCCTTCACGACTTTGTAGTAATTTCTCCCAGATAGGATGCAGGAAGGAAAAATCCTGCTCCACACTTCAGCCTCCTTTTCTCTCAGGTTGTTACTAAACCTGAGGCTGATGCAAGAGGAAACCCCATCCCATTGCTGGGCTTCATGCAGGACTGCTGGAAATTTTAGGGGAAAGGGTTAATGACTGCACTGTGTATGGGTGGCTGGGGTCCCAATGACTCGAGGGTCAGCCAGGTCTGCTCCCTGGTGTGCCTTGAGCAGGTTCCTGGCTGGCTCAGCCTGGCTCCTGGAGGAGCTGGGAGGATGCCCCAGCAGGTACAGCTGAGAGGTGCCTCTGACAGCAGCACAGTTCTGCAAGTGGGCAAGCGTGGGGTGCAGAGAGCCAGCCCCTCCCAGCTGCCCAGCTGCCTTTCTGCTAATGCTCACCTAATTAAACAGCAGCCTGGAGTGGCTGAAACCAGGGCAGCGGGAGAGCTGAGCTTTGCATTCAATAGGTTCCTGTCTCCAGGAACCAGAAGAAAAACCCATTTCATATCGTCGGATCAATACGCAGGTGGCATTCCCCCTCCCTTCCCCTTCACCTTCTCCAGCTCTCCTTTCTCTCCTGGGTCAGGGAAGCTTTTCAAAGCCAGAACTGGGCTGGGATCACTACCCAGTGGATTTTGCACCTCATTCCCCATCCTGGCTGCTGTGCACATCACACACGTGCTGAACGGCTGAGAGGTACCAGGAACAGCGATCGCTGGGACCATGATCTCAGCAAGTATCTGGGAAAGAAAGTCCTGGCTTCAAACTGGGGCATGGTCCCTCCTCCAGAGGGGATATTCAGTCAGAAAGGTCTCCAAAGAGCCGTTGTCTCTTTGCTGAGAATCAGCAGAGCTACAGGACTGTGAATGTGGGCAGGATTTGACCAGCAATTTTTGTCCTGCTTGCTCAGGTACAGGCGAGGGTTAACAAGGAGAGACATTTTATTTTGCTGCATCTTTGGCTCTCTGGAAGGAGATGCTCTTCCTGGTGCTTCTGCTGTTGTAAATGCATTCTTCTTCCCAAGGTGTCTTCTGAAAATGAGCTCCAGCATGTTGTCAGTGGTGGAGAGATGATTATGGAGAAGCAGCTGTCCGTCCCCTCCTGCCAGCTCCCGGCGAGGCAGCGGGAGGGGTGACGGCTCCTCTGGGTGCTTGCTGCTGGCAGCAGATTTTGCAGTGCCTGATCCAGGCTCTGGTGTAAGTAGGCAGCTTCAGGCTCTGGCCCTTTTCACTTCATCTCAGTGCACTGGGGCAAGAAACCATCACGCAGTGCCCAGCTCGGTGCAAACTCCAACCGTGGTGGTTTTTTCACAATAAGAAAGTTGTACAAATCTTCCCCACACGTCAGCCTGCTCAGGCAGCCTGCAAGGGGTCGGCTTCAGCTCCTGTATTGTTTCTCTCTGCAGGAGAGAAATTACTGTCCTAATTCTTCATGCAAAAATGAGGGATTGAAAACAGGCTGAAGGGGAGAGGAGCTGGATGGGTGCCCCAGAGACCTCACCATCTCTGAGGATGGCAGCCCGGTCTTAGGTTGCCATCTCTGTGTCCCTTCCCTGGTCCCTCTGTCATTAATGCAGAGCTGTATTTATTTGGTTTATTATCTGTGTTCCTGCACCAGGCTTCAAACACTGCCCAGCAGTGTCTGAGCCATGCTGGATCACAAACCATCTCGGGATGCTCCAGCCAAGAGGGAAGTGAGCTCCACACCTGCTAGCAGGGGAGGGCTGTCGCAGCCAGATGCAAGCTCTTCCCCGGTATCTCCCCCTCTTCCCCTTGCCCTAGCCTCAGGCCAAGCAGGAAAAATCCTTCAGCAGACCCCAGCTGGGGCTGCTGGCTGCCGGCTTTCCATGGCAACGGTCCATCAGGGGGTCGGAGTCGACAGCAAAAAATGCTGCCCTCCCCTCTTTCCCCCGCCTGGGCTGCCGGTCGCTATTTTGATTGCATTCCTGGGGAGCTGGGCTGCAGATGTGGTCGCCTTATCTTGGGAAGGTCTGAGTCAGTTTTTCCCTGTGTGACAGAGCAGGCAGCTGAGGGCTGGAGGGAGGAATAAATAGCTCCGGAGGTATGCCAGGGACATCCGTCCCTGGGATCAGGGTGATGGGCCAGGAACCTTCCACCACCCGTGGTCCTGGACTCACAGTGTCCATGTGGCACAGCACATACATAGGGGATGAGGGAGATGCCTCTGCTGAGCAACCTTCATACATCCTTGACAACTCAGCCAAAGGAAGAGGTGGCTGGGCTAGGAGCACCTCTGCTGTGGGCTGGATCCTGCCCCCAGGAAGACCTGAGGAACACAGCCATGGGGGAGGAAGCACATTGACCCCACAGGACATGTCTGGGATGTGTGTGCTTCCTGCTCCTCAGCACTCACGGTGTGTCAGTTCAAGAACTGATTCCCTCCAGCGGTACATGGGTGTTACTGAGAGCAGGATCCAGCCCCACAGAGCAGAGACATTTATTCATGGACTGCCCCCCATGCCCTGCTGTGGGCAGGACTGCAGCCAGGGCTATGGGCACAGCTCAAGTTGTGTGTCATCACCTGTGATGGTGCCACTACCTGGCTCTGACTCTGGAGGTGGGACACTCGCTCTGAGTCCGCTGGTTGTTGTACTGAAAGGGGAGCTGCTTCCTTCCCTTCCTCACAGAAATGATGTCCTCTGATTGCTTTTCTGCTGAAGAAGCTCACTCCTGGATGCTTCTCCACGGAGATGTGGTGTCTCCATTCCCAGCAGAGCTGTTGGGGCAGCCCTGGTGATGGGTGCAGGTTTCATGCTATTAGCTGAGCTCCTTCTGTAAAGCAGGACTCAGCCTGCTCAGAGCCAGGGGAGGGTCCTGTGTAAGGTGCTGTTATCAATCCAAAGCACTAAACCCCCTCCAGGGGTCATGCGCTGAATAATTGTCAGTCCAACTTAAGACAAAAAATCTACATTGTGTTAAAAACATTGCAAATTTTCCTTCTGTTGGTGGGATGCTCAGCCTGGGTTTTCCAATATTTTCCCAAGGTCTGGCAGCTCAGGGAGCAATTCTGCTTTGTTGTCATCTTTACTTTCCTTTCTGCAAGTGAGAGTGGGGTTTGTCACACAGCCCCTGGCTCCAGGAGCTGGTGAATAAAGGCTTTCAGGAAAGGTGTTGGGCAAGGAAGACCCTTCAGTGATAAAGGGTGGGAAATGCAAAGCCTGGAGGATGACAGGACACCCAGGGCTGGCTGTGGTGGTGGCCACCACATCCTTCCAGCACCCCTGCTGCAGTGGGACCTTGGGCAGCAGCACCAGTTCAGCCTGTGTGGGACTGACTGGGCACCAGAGGACGTCCCAGTGGCTTCAGGACTGGGGTCCAGGCTGGCTTCCAGTCTCTCATCTCAGAGCTGCAACCGGGAGCCAGGGCCCAGGAGAGGGTTTCTATAGCAACAGCTGCCACTCACTCCCCATCTTGGATGTAAATTAGTTAGGATTTTATTAGTGTGCAGAATTTCAAGAGGCCGGAGCTGGCAAAGAGGCCTGACAAATTTGGGACAGGAGTGTGGGAGGGGAGCCTGCCCTGGCACTGTCAGGCAGTGCCTGTTTAGGAGCATCTTTAAGAGTCTGGACCAAGGCAGGGTTTGGGGTTTCTCAATTGCTAGAATGCTTGGCTCCTCACCCCAGGGACAGCAGCCACCTCTGAAATGGTTCTGGCTTTTCCACACCTCAGGCAGGAGGTTGGATATGGGACACAGGGGCAGAGAGAGCGGCACTGACCCTGTGGGAAGTGAACAGGGGGGGTTGACTTGCCCCAAAAAGGGGGGTGCTGTGGGGTGGCTGCCCTGGGCTGGTTGCTGGATGTGAGCCTGATGGAGACAACCCTGTGAGGCGTCAAGGTCTAAAGCCCCTTTCTTGGAAGCTCCATTGGGAAAATCAACAAAGAGGTATTGATGGTGATGAGTCTGACAATATTTATTAGAAGCTCACCTGGCTGCATGTCATGGTTGTTAGAGCAGCACTTTAGGGCCACAGGCAGCTGGACCAGTGCATAAGATGTTCTTTGGCTCCAGATCTTGCATTCCAAATTGAAGCATAAGGTAAGGAAGGAAGTCCGTGGGCTCCAACATGGGGCTACCTGGAGCATTAACCTGCCAGAACTGGAGATCTGCTCTCAGGCCCTGGGCTGGGAAGCTCTGAGTCTCCAGGTGGGAGTTTCCATACCCCTTTACCTCCCTTTTGCAAAGTGGTTCCTCAAAAGGACTAATGTTGTGAGACCATCCTGAGTGACTACAACTGGTGCAGCTGCCCCTGGAGGGTTTTCAATTAACAGCTTGATGATGAAACTTCTTGGTGGGTTATCAGGAGAGCTGGTGGATACCAGTGACCTTCTGAGCCAAAAGGGTGAGGAGCTGGGGCTTTTTGAGAGCTATGGGCTGCAGCAGCAGGTTTTGCTTGTTTAAGGGGTCTGAGGAGCCCCTGGGGCATGGGGCTCCTTGTTAGTGGGATTATGGTTGGTTGTAGATGGGATCTTCTTCATGGACATGTGGATTTTTGCTGGAGCCGTCTGGAAAAGTGGTCCTGGGGGTGAGTGTTGGGAACTATCCTCTTTGAATGCTCAAATATAAGCAAATAAGGAGAGTGATTCTAAGGCCAGTTGCTGCCCCCAGATCAAAAGTCTGCTATAAAACTTGTGTGAAAAATACTGATTTCTATGTGCTTGCCATTTTCTGAGCTATATTTGCAGAACTCATATTTTCAAGTCTTTGCCTCTAACCATGAGGGCTGTGGATTTTCTTGTTTAATGAAAGAAGAGGTTTGGTTTTTCCTTTTTTTTTTTTTTTTTTTTTTAATTTTTTTTCTATAACTCCATGGCTCTGGGAGCAGGGGCTTTCTGGAAGTCAAAAGGTTTTGCAACACCTTGTGATGGTGCTGTGATATTTGCCAACACTGGGTTGGTGATGTGTAAGGTTTATGTATCTAGTGCAGATATAATATGAATGTGCTTGTGTGCAGTAAAAAAAAGAGGGCTGGAAGCGACCTTGAAATACCAGAAGTGTGGGGCTGGGCTGGCTGGTTGGCAAGTGTCTACTTGATTTGGAAGGAGGAATAAAAAAGCCAGATTTGGATGTTTTGGGAGTTTGTCACTCTGCAAAACAACTTAGAGAGGAGTGGCTGATGCTCAGCTGGGATCAGAAACTGAGTTTTCCTGCCCCATCCTGTGTGAGTAGGGCTGGTTATAGAGAGACCCAGCTGCAGTCAGTGCTTGGGGGGACCCTTTTGGCCTAATCCATAAATACTGACATTGTAATTACTGTAACAACCTGCTCTTCTCTTCCTTCATGGCATTCATTCTCTGGCCTTAGGTAACACTTATTTTTGTTGTTGATTTCTTATCTCCTTCACCCTTCCCCTCCTTTTAATTCCTCAACACGCTGTGGAAACATCAATTAATTAATCTAAGTAATAGTTATTATTCAAGAACCGATTTGCTATCATGACTTGCATTGGAATGGTGAAAATAATCCATCCAGGTGAACAGAAATTTGGGTTATTGGAGCTGGGGCTGTTCCTTCCCTGGCATGTGCTCCAGCACAGGGCATGGTCCGTGCTGTTGGGTTTAGCAGGACCCTCTGCCCTGCCCAAAGGCTGTGTTGGCACAACTGCTGCCTGTTGGAAAGGGCAGCCTCAAAGGCAGGGGCTTGCTTTCAAGATAAATTGGCCTTTTGTAAGGGACTGTGTCCTAAGCATGATGAAAATGCCAAATGTGCTGATAATGCAACTTGAAACAGATCAACAGGGACTTTGCATTGGTGTCTTGAATGTGACTGTGAGTAGAGAAGGAATTGGGTGGTATGTTGGGATAACTGAGTTGTGAACTCTGCAGGTGGGACAGCACCGATGCAGGAGGTGCAGCATTGGGCTGAAATGGAGGTGCTGATTGATGCTCTGCCTGATTTTGGGAAGATTTGACTCCTATGAGAGTCTCAGCACAGATTGTGTTAGCCAGGACACTGAGGCTCTGGAGACTATTTTTGATGCCCCAAGGCTGAGTTTGGGCTCCAGGTCTTGGGGTGAAGTGGCCCCAAGATGGTTGTGTCTGTCCCAGTCTTGGGATCAAGCAGGAGTGCACACACAACATGAGATTCAGTCTGTCCTTGAGCTGAGGGAGACCATCCAAGGCCTTGCTATCCTGATGGTTTCCAAAATTAGACCAAGCCCTTCCCGGGCAGCAGAGCTGGGGGCTTTGGGCAGGTGGCTGATCTGCTCAGTGTGATGGTAACAACACAAAGCTGCTGCTGGAAGCATGGGACTACTCAATTCCCAGTGTTAGCTGGCATTTTGGAGGATGGTTGTCCCCAGGGGCAGTGGATATGGAATTTGTAGGAGGGGATGTAACAACCTGGGGGTACCTGGGTGCCCTACTCAGGTTTGGGTAGGGGCCCTGAGCGAGCCCTTGTTCAGAGAACTGACCTTGGCTGAAGGTACCTAATGATGTGCAAACCCTTGAGCATGTCCTTCAGCTCCATTGAAGAAGAGAGACTGTAAGTGCATGCTTGAATTCAAGTGCATGGTAAAGTATGTTCCCATTCCGAGGCCTCAGACAGGGCAAAGATGGCTGGATAAATCAGGAGATAATGCAGCAACACAGCCACGACCTCGTTCCCATCCCATATGAGGCCAACACTGGGGATTAACACTGGGCTGCTTGTTCTGCAGCCCCAGATTTGGGGCTCTGGAGCTCTCCTGTCTATTTGTCATCTCATGAAGCCTCATTGCATCCTCCTCCTCCTCACGGGCTCCATCCTCCCCTTTCTCTGGCGTCAGCCCCTCTCCCCAAGGCTGCTCCATCCCTCTGCCTGCAGAGCAGAAAGCGCGTGGCCCAGATATTTTACTTCACATCAGCACAAACCCAAGCCAGCCCTTTCTGTGAGATGGCTTCACTGGGCACTGCCTAGGCAGAGCCAGCCCTGCAGCCGGGCGGTGGGAAAGAGACCTGGGGTGCCCCTGCCCCTCTCTGGGGGTGCAGTTCCCCTCTTTGGCCGTGCATCTGGCTACTCTGGGCTGCCTGGGAAGCTGGAGCCTGCGATCAGCTCGGGAGGCAGCAACAGCAGCCTCTGCTTTTCCACACGTCGGTATTTTTAGCTCTGCTGTGCATTAGCGTGCAGGAGCTCAAACTGCGAATCCTGGCTGAGGTTTTATCTGTTGTGACAGCCCTTAGGGCTGTAGTCAGACACTCTCTCGCTTGCTCGCTCCCTCTCTCCTTTTTTCTTTTCCCCTTTTTTTTTTTTTTTTAAAGTTTGCAGCTCCGATCTGCTCTCTCCCTGTGGAGACACTGTGCAGCTGTCAAGACAAGGGACCAAGGGTGGGAAACAGGGTCCAGAGTGTGGTCTGAGCCCCTTTACAAGGGAGCTCTATTCAGCTCCTTTCTGTATTTTTCCATTCCTCCTTGCTGCTGCTGTCAGAGCTGGAGTGGTCAGAGCTGATGCTGCAGGATTAGGTGCTGGCTTGTCCCTGCTGCCTTGCCCCAAAGGGTCCCCAAAAAGCTGTGCTGGGTGACAGCTACACAACTACTGGGGACAGCAAAGTGGAGAGCAAAGGCCAGCGCAGTCCAGCATGCTGGGGCTTGGCAGATCTAGTGCTCTGTCTGCTGATGCTTTCTCCAAACTCCTTTTTCCAAACAGCACAAGTGTTGGCCCTTCTGGGACAGCTTCAGGCTCCAAGTACCCCAGAGTACTGGGAGAAGTTATAGTTCATTGTAAACCTTGCTGGGCTTCAACACAGAAGGGTTTTACTGTGCTTGAACAGCGTGTCTGACCTCCCAAGAGAAAAAGACCCGTGAATCCACCCTCCACCCTGGCTCTGTACAAACACCCAGCCCTTTGGTTTGGTTTCTAAGGAGGGGTTTTTAATCACTTTTCTTCCTGGACACCTCCCCTTCCACCCCCCAAGACATTTTCTATCTCTCAGAGAGCTGCACAAATTTGAAACATCTTCTTGCCATCCTAGTACCTCTGAAAAATCAGCTGGAAGTAAGGCAGCAGAAAGGCAGCCTTGGTGATGCCCTTCAGAAGGGTGAGGAACCAACGTGCTGACCAGGCTTAGAGTTTCCAGCCTGCTCAGAGACCTGCGAGCCATGCCAGGCTCTGCCCAGGTGAGTGTGGACTCAAACAGGAGCAGAGGCTGTCTGAAAATCTGGTGGCCCTGGAATCTGTCCAAGGTCACTGGGAAGTTTGGGGACAGAGCCAGGAATGGGATCTGTCTTCCTGTCCCATGTGTCCAGCTTTCCTCCCTAACCCTTAGAACATGCCTGCTTTACGTCATTCCGGTTGGAGCTTCCTGACATCCTGCACCCAGGTCTTGGGATGTCCATGCCAACCTGATGTCTCTGGGAAGATAGCACAGACCCCAGTGCTGGGAGGGCTGGTTCCTCCTGCTTTACCTTCATGGGAAGGGCTTTTTTAGGGTGCTTAGCCAGACTGTTTTGAGGAAAACCTGTATTTAGGGAGAAAATAGTGATTTGGTATTTTTAAGGCTTTCACTGCCTGAGCAGACCACAGTGGCACTGCAGTGGTCCCAAGATGGGCCAGGGCTGTGGATCCCCAGGAGGTTGGTGTGCATGGATGCTGAGAGGGGTAGAGGGAGGCAGAGAGGGGAGAGATGTTCGTGATGGGTCACAGATCCTTTACACAAGTCTGCCCACACCGCGTTTCCTTCCGGAGTCACATTGTTTACAAGTGCAGCAGGTTCGGCATTCGGCAGCTCCCACGTCTTTGCCCGAGCTGGTGAAGACTAAAAGGCTGCAGCTACAGTGTGGAGGGTGCCAGGAGCACTGGGAGCTGCTGGGAGCCAACCCTGCCATCCAGTTATCTGGGTACAAATCCAGCGGGAGCTCGGGATGTCTCCTGGGGTCCTCCTGCTTCATTTGCGTTGATGAGGCGTGGAAGGACATCCCAAAGTTTGCCTGGCAAGCCCACATCTCAGGCAGCTTTCCTAATTAACTGCCCCTCACTGTGCCTGCTCTGTTCTCTCCCCTCAATTCCTCCTTCTCTTGCTGGCAGCAGCCAATGCCGTGGACCACAGAGATTAACTGCACAGTGCTGCCGGCTCGACCTGCAGCGGGGAGGGCTGGAAATATCTGGTGTCTTTGCCCTTTTGCAGGGAGCACCCAGGGATGAAGGTTTTGCAGCTCGACTTGTGGAGCAGAGCAGGGTGTGTGGGGCTTTGCTCCAGCAGCATTTCCTTTGTGCAGGTTGGCTGTGAGTTGTTTGGGAGCAGCCAGAACATGGCAGGTACCTTTGCACAGAGCTTTGGCATCCCCAAACAGCCCCTAAGCAGCTCCATAAGATTGGGATGCCTTATGGGCCTCCTGGGGAAACCCCACTCATGGCTCCAGGGGACAGATGCAGATACTGTTCATCAGCAAAGAAACCCAGTACAGCCCAAGAGCCCAGGTTGGGAGCTGCTTCACCCTCTCTGTACTCTTCTTGCTGAGGAAAGTCTCTAAAAGCAGCTGGAGCTGGCTCCTGGTGTGCACAGGGCTCCCTATATGCTCTCTCACTGCAGTATGGGGCCAGGAACCATCCTTCTCCCAGGGGCTGTGACACCTAAGTACCTAGGTGAGGTCTAAAAGAAATTAAACATCACTGGTTTTATTTCCAGATGTTAATCTGGGAGATTAAAGACTTTTTGGAGGAGTGTTATAGGAAGGTGGTACTTTAGGAGCTTTTAATCTTTAAGAAAAGCCTTGTGGCACCCATATTAATGCATCTTCCTTCTTTTATAGTGTCCTTACACACTTCCAAATCCTAAAAATTGGGCTTTAAACTGTTGTCTGACACCCATGTAGAAAACAAACAAAGAATCAAGGGATGACTGCTGCCATGGGGCACTTCCCTCCTGGAGCCAGCCGAGCTGTTCCTGTGCCATCAGACCAGTTGCTTGGGCACACCAGCTCTCCCTGCCCTGTGTCCTGGCAGGGACTGGATACAGGCAGGTCCATGTGGGGACAAACCCCAGTGACTTTATGGTGCTATAAATCAGACTCTCTTGCCTGCTGCCTGATATCCTTGATCTTCCCAGCCTGCAAGCAGTTCCTCTGCTCGCACCCAAACCCCCCTCCTTTCCCTCATCCCACTGATCCATGCATTCCCCAGGCTGC
>JAWWEE010000037.1:2495504-2552161 GCA_035221455.1 Xenops minutus | reverse complement strand
CACTCCTTTGCCTCCCTGCTCCGGAGCTGTCTTGGGCTCTCAGCACGGCCGGTGCTTCGGCGCTGCCAGGAGTTTGATCTCCAACTGCTTCCCGGCCCCCTCGCGCATGTGGGCACCGGGAGGAGCTGAGAAAGCGGGGAAGAGATGAACAGCAGGAGGAAAACTCTTCAGGGAGGGGATGGGGGAAGGATGAGGAAAGCAAGGAGGGGGGAGAAAAAGTGAGAACAGGGAGGAGGAGGAGGAGGAGGAGGGATGAAGGATGCTGCCTTGTCCTCAGATTTATATTGGTTGAGTTGCACTGGATTAGCTAAAAAGTGGCGCAGAGCTGCCTTCCCCTCCCTTTTCCTCCAGGCACATGCTCCCGTTTGGAGCTGAATGCTTTAATTCACTTCAGCTTCAACCTGCTCCTAATTGACTTAAACCACATGGAAAGAAACTCAGCTTCCCCAGCAAGCGGCTGCAAAATTGCACCTTTGGTTAAGTCAGTGTGTTTCTGCATTTAAAGAAACCCGGAGCCTGGCACGGATGTGTGTGCAGGGATAACTGTGCCAGGGGGCTGTGCTGAGCCACCCAGAGCCCTACGGGGCTGCTCATCTCCAGAGGGGTTTTGATCTCACTCTGACCAAATTGGGATTTGGGGGTCATGGGGGGCTTTGAGTCAGTGGGATTTGGCTGCTGGAAAAAATGCTGTTTCTTCTATTCCTCTCTCCTCTCTCCCTCTTCTCCTGCTGCAGATGTCTGCTATAAAAAAGAGAAGAAGGGGGGGAAAAAACCCCCACCCTCCCCAAATGTCGTAGTAACGCTTACTGGAGGGCTGTTTCTGCTGCACATCTGATATGTATGACAGGGTCAGATTAACCGAGCCTCTGATTTCCAACCACAGCTATTCTGAAGGCACCAAAACCAATGCAAAACACCCCAAAGGGACTCCTCTGTGCTGGAGAGGAGCTGAGCAGGCGGGATGAGCTCATGGTGCTCTGGGGATGTGCCAGCCCAGTGCTCAGCAGGGCCAAACACTGGGCAAGAAAGAGGAGAGCGTGCTTTGGGGATGAATCCAGTCTCCTCAAACTCGGGATTTCAGGGGAACAGAGATTTTCCTTTGTATTTAAAATTGGGGCTTTCAAAGGCAGAAGGGGAGCAGTGATGTCAAATACAAGAAGGTATCTGAGGCCAGGGGTTGTTCTCAAAACCCCTCTTCCTTGCAGAGGGATCCTGTCACACCTGGACATGCTGTCTGAAAGGAGAGCAGGAATGGCTTTTTATTCCCTGCTCTTCCAGCCTCTCTGCATCCTCCATCACCACTTTGGCTTTGCCACATTTCTCTCTCTCTGTTTAATCCTAAACACAAGGAGTTGCCCATGGTTCTGGCTCAGCTACTCTTTGCTGAGACATTTAGCCAACCTAAGCCCTAGAAAACAGGGCTGGAAGGGACCTCTGAAGACTGACATGCCCTGATGGCAGGAGATATACCCAGATAGTGTTTAACTTCTCCCCAGCACTGAGAGTCCATCACCCTGCAGAGGGATTCTCCCCGGGTTTCCCTGGGTGATGTCTATGTCTCAGGACAGCTCTGTTCCTGTGGGATGGCTGCCCAAACCCTCAAAACCTGCTCCTGCAACAGGACCTGTTTGGAGGCACTGGGGCTGAAGATGCTAAAGGGGAAAATTCTTCCCAGGGCAGGATAGGGAAAGTGAGAGGTCTCTGTGGATCAGCTTGGCACAGGGATGTGCTCCCAAAGCTGGTGCTGTTCCCCACCAGGCAGGTGCCATCAACCCCCCCGGTTGGTCCTGACAGTGTGAGGGGCACCTGACGAGCACCCCTTATAAGGCTCTGGTCGGCGCTGGCTGACAGCCTCCCTGGGATGGGGTTCGAGCGGGAAGTCAGGATGAGAAGGGGCGGAAAAAAAGCCCCCAAAATCCCCGTGGAGGAGCGGGAAGCGGAGTCGGGAGCGGAGCGGCTCAGCTGATGGGGTTGCCATGGCGACGCGGCGGCGAGGAAGAGGAAAAGGCAGAAAATAGCCCGATGTCGGGCTGAGACCTGCGGGAGCCCGGCCCGCCAGCCCCTGCACCCCAGCCCTATTTTTGTCCTCTTTCCTTTCTCTTTTTGCTTTCCTCCCCTCACACTGTTCGATCTCCTCCAGCCAGAGCTGCCTCCCTCCAAGGAGCCATCGAGGGACAGACCAGGGGTTTATTTCTCTGCAGTATTTGGAGTGGTGGAGCTGAAGGGAAATCATGAAAGTTGCTCTTCCTGAGGGCTGAATGTAGCCAGGCCTGTTCCCTGTGGGGCAGAAGATTTGGAGGCAGCTAAGTCACCCACAGAGGACCAAAATGGGTTCAGGGTTAGGGCCATATTGTTGGTGGAGGATCTGGGATGGCACCTGGAGAGCCCAAGGGCTGGCACAGGTCTGGTGGAAATACTCTTCTACCCATGCAAGTCAGGCTTTGTTTCCCAGACCATGTGTGGGTCAGGCTGGGTCATCTGTTGTCTCCTGACAGAAAATGCCCAGTTTTAAGGAAGGACAGAGGTTTATTTCATGTGCTGAATTGTTTTGCCCTCTGGAAGAGTGATGCTTCATAACCACAGCAAGCCATTTCCCCTCTGTGAGTCAGACTGGGGTATATATTGGGGTCCAATCATTGAGCCCAAGCTCACTGAAAAGGAACAGAAACCCAGAGTGGTTACAGGAAAAGAGAGTGTCGTTGTGCCAAGCCCTGGGGGATTTGCCCTAAAAGACAGAGCCACCCACCCATGCTCTTTGCTTTATCACAAACAGTTTAAAGTCCAGGTTACACAGTGTGGTGGCCATGGGAAAATCTTGTCTTTCAGTAAAGGAAGTAAAGGTAATCTTTCCAACTCCTGGGCCCACACCAAAAAGCAATAAAGAAAAATGTGACCTCCTATACATCATAACCACCCCAAATGAGCACTCTTGGGATACAAACTCTTACAGACACTCCTCATAATTCTGTTTGGGTCTTGGCAGTGACAGGTGAAGGGTCAGAGCTGGAAGTGCTGCAGAGGGGGAACTCATCCTGCTTCTTCCTCCTTCTCCATCCTTGTCTGTCTTTTCTCACCTCTGCAGCAGATGCAGTGCTGTGCCTGGGTGCAGCTGCAGATGCACTCCGTGTTTGTGTGGCTATCCATGAGCTCCTGCAGTGTCTGAGTGTGCCTTTCCCTTTCTCCTTCCCCTTGCTGGGGTTTGCTCCAGCAGAAACCTTCCTGGAGCTCCTACCTTCTTCCACATGGGAAGAAGCTATTGCAGCATCTCCCTCTTCTCGCTGCCCTTGTGCCTGTAGGATATCACACATGGTGGTGTCTAATACCTTGTGTTCATGCTTGGGATCCAGATGGCCTGGCTAATACGACTTGGAGCAGTAAATCTCCATTACTGTGGCCAATCTTGCTGTCCCTTGCTGTGGCCCTGAGCCTCACCTCAGTCAGTCACTCCTCCCTGGGAACCCAGAGGGGAACAGGCATCTCTCCTGATGCTGGTGATGCTCCTAGCACAAAGGAAAGCATCAGGTCCTTCTGGCCTCGTTAGCTGTTATTTTGGAGGCTGGCTCCTCTTGCAAGAATATAGGGCCGTTCCTCCCTTCCCTGTAATTCCCAAGGTCTTTTGCAGACAAGCCAGCTCTTCCTTCTAAAAGAGGTGTGTGAACAGCTTTATCTGGAGATCTCACACCCTTGTGTGAACCACCACCTATAAACTGTCCTTACACTCCCTTTTCCCTAAGCTAAGGACGGAGGGAGGGAAAGCACCCATGGGAAAGTTTTTAGGTGTTGGGGTTTTTAATGGGAGTACAGGAAGCAGAAAGCTGCCTGGGATTGAAAAATATCCTTGGGGCTGTGGCAAATGGTGCAGGATCAGCCCTTTCTGTTGACTTCCCCACCACAGCCTGGAAGTGTTTTTAGCATGTGTGTTTCTCTGTGCAGTCTAAATAGTAAGCATAGTTTGACTAAGAGTTCACTTAAACCAGGGATGGACAAATATCTGAAGGTCATAAACACCCAGCTGAGTAATTATTTAGAGTGGTCTAAGGGATATAACTATGGGTAATGGGATGAAAGGAGGAGAGGAAAATGCAGTGCAGTTGTCAGAAAATTCTCCTCAGGTCCCTGCTTAGTGCTGCAGAGGGAAACATGTAGGTCCTTGATAAACCTGGATGGCTGATTTATGGATTGATACATGAAACGATGGCAAAATCCCCAAGGAGAAGTGGTGAATGGCCCATCTCTTGAGACTGCAAACTCAGCTTTGCAAATCCGGTAGATGAGGGGCCACGGAGCACTGGGGCGGGAGCGGAGCTGTTTCATTGACAGATATTGTTGGCTGGTGACCAAACGACTAGAAACTGTCCACGAATAAGTTAAGGCTGAAAGTGAGGAGCTGGTTTCTGGCAAAGAGAGGCATGAGGCTCTGGGCCAGCCCCGCTGGAGCAGGTGAAAAACCTGGTAGGAGATGGAGCAGCTCATGTGTGGGGCAGAGCCGGTGGCATGACCCAGGTGCTCACAGGTGAGGAATGTGGCAGCCTCCAGGTAGTCCTGAATTCCTGTCTGACATGCCCTGTGAGGCCAGGTCCATCCTCAAGTCTCCACTGTTATGCTGCCAATAATAATCAGAGCTCAGGGAGGGCAGCAATCTTCCTTGGCAAGCATCTAGACATTCCCCAGTGCATCTGGAGAGCTTCTTCTAACTCTAGTGGATGATGTATCTTGTAACAATAGAGCTTATGACTGCACCTTGTGAAAACAAACCTCAGAAAATTGCTGGAATTGGTTTGAGGGATGTGCTGAGTTACCTTGGAGGTCGTTTCTATCTGGGCATCAGTTGTCTTGGAGCTGGCTGCATCCTCTCCTGAGATGAGGTGGGCACCATGGATCAAAACAGGCTCTTCTCCTCTGATTTCCCTTTCTTCAAAAACTAACTACAAGTAAAATTAAAACATGGTGCTGTTTTTAGAAAGCCCTTTGTGCAGCCGAGTGTGGTGTTTCCAGAGGATCCTCCCTCCCCTGGCACTCCTAACATGGGATGGGAATTTGCTCTTCTGGGGCTTTCTCCTCTCCACATGGACAATTGAAAGTTGTCTCGAAAGGACACGGGTAGATCAAGGGCTGTGAGTGTGAGGGGTGAGGCCAGGGGCTAAAATAGTCCTTTTTTGGTGTCCTATTCCACTTATCTTCCCTCAAGTAGGTGCAAGGGAGGTCAGAGATGGGGGGCTGCTCCTGTTCCCATATCCCCAAACAGCCTGGGATAGATAGACTGTGAGGACTGAGGGACTTTAAGGGCTGATTTGTGAAGGTTTTGTGTGCCCTGAACATCCACAGTGTTGCCTTTCTGGGGCTCTCAGTTCCTGGCTCCTGATGCTGGCAGGAGCTGGGCTCAGAGCACGGCCACGCTCTGGCTTTCCCAGCCTCCATCCTGGCATGGCATTAACCATCTCCTCCTGCACTGGTCTATGCCACTTTACTGCTTCCTGCTCCCCGGCAATATTTTACATCTTGCCCAGTAATGCTTAGTTTCCTTAATAGCTTCTCATGTGGGATTTTATCAAAGGCTTTAGGACAATCCCAATAAATTATATCTACTGATTTCCCTTTATCCATTGTTTTGTTGATTCCATCAGAAATCCTCTCCCAGAGAGGACGTTCAGGCTTTGCCTTTAGAAGCCTGCCCAGCTTGTTCCATTTCTATCTTAGCCATTTCACGTTTCAATTAATTTTGAAACATTGAATTATTGTTCTCAGTAGCCCTTGGAAGGAACAATCTGAGGAACAACGCTGGCTTGTGCTGCACCTTGGATCTGCCCATAGCAGTCATAGCTCCTTTTCTTGGGCACCAAGAGGGGATGCTTTTGGTGGGATGTTTGCAGAAGCAGTGCTTGTGTTGAGACACCATCCCCTCTTCCAGGAGCTGGCAATTTCCCAGCCGCGAAGGGATGCATCTGGAATAATCCCCACTCCCAAAAAGCCCGTCTCACCTCGGAGCACAAATGCAGGAGGCTGCTCACCCCCTAACACTGCCGGCTGAGCACTGACTTGCTCCAGCTTTGTCCTTGAAACCCAAAGAGCCGGAGTTTGCCGCCAGGCTGGCTGCGGCGGCGCGGAGCGGGGAGGAGGCGGCAGCGCCGGCCCGCCAAGGGTTAATAATTTCCATTGCAATTGTGTCATCTCTTTGGGGACCTCTCGCTCATTTCGCGAGCGGGCGCTGAAAGCCGAGGCGCGGGGGCTCGTTCTTATTCAGCTGCACGCAGCTCCAGGAGCGCCGGCCGGCCGCGCAGCTGGGCTCGGCCACCTCGGCCCTGCAGATGGATGGAGAGAAAGGATTTGTGTGCCTGCGTGTGCTCTGCTTGCGTGCCTGTGTGTGTGTGTGTGTGTGTGCGTGTGTGCCTGAAACCTAATTGTCTGCTGTCTAATCCGTCAGCCGGGGGGACAGCTTGCACAAGCCCCTTCCAGGCAGGCTGATAAATGCAGCGCTGCCAGACCCCTCTGCGATGGAGTTGGGTTTAATTGGGATTGCTAAGTGCACGGACTTGGCGTGCGTGCAAGGGGTGCTGTGCAAGGAGAAGGGTATGGAGGGGCCCATGAGGAATGGACCCCATCCTGGTGGGATCCTGGAAAACAGCGTTTAGGCAAGTGATGTGAGGGTAACCCAGTGCTGGACAGGTGAGATTGAGTGTGACTCCATGGCATGTTAAACCACTCACATTAATAGTGGCACCATAGGGTCCTGCTCTTACGGACTTTGTGTCTTGGGGGTGTTCAGTACCCTGAAGACTGGGCTGTAAATACCCGGCTGATAGGATTTCAGAATGTATAGGATGTATGGATGTCAGTGGGCTGGCTTGGAGATGTTGTCTGCCATCTTCAGCACAGCATCAGGAGCTGTGCAGGGCTGTCCCCCGCTCCTGCTGTCCCCTGCCCGTCCCCCTGATGACCGGCACCTCTGAATCTCTCGAGCATCTCCCAGCCCTGAGCACATGGCAGCTCAGGGACTCCCTGAGCTGAAGTGGCATTTCGTCTTTAATGCCCCACAATGGATTTCCCATGAATTTGTCTAGTTGATTTTTGTAAACACGTAAGCTTTAATCATCCCCAGAGAGCTGTGGCAAGGACTTCACTGCTTAACCATGCACCGTGTGGGGAACCATATCCTCTTGTTTCTTCTGAACCCACTGCCTCTTAATGTTATTGGATATCTCCTAATTCTTTTATTGGGAGATGCAGTGAGCAATCAATCCTGGTTCACCTTCTTGAGGCCACAAATGTGCCTCTCTGGCTGTTGCTTTTCCAGGCTGAGATCTTCCTGCTTTGGACTAATTTTTTTGATCATCCTACTCCAGATTTTTTCCAGCTCTGCTGGTGATGTCAGGGCTCTACGTGTGGTGACATCCTCATTTGTTGTGTAATTAAAGGTGATGTCATGATTACAGCAGATAGTATTTGCATCAGCACTGGTTGCTTAGTACACGTTGACGTCAGGAGATCCTTGTGTCCTGCCCAATCATTGGAACTTCTCATGAAGCTGCTGATCCTCAGCTTGGGGATTTAATAATGATATTTTGCCTCTGAGTTCCCTGGCTGAAAGAGGCAGGGACCAGATATTTTTTACCAGGAATCACTCACTGTTCTTTGCAAGATATTCCTGACTTAAGGGAGTGACAGGTCCATGTTGTTTTATCCCCCTGCTACAGTCACCTCTGGGTTGGTACCCACCAACTCCTCCATCCTAAATGTATCATTTATGATTTGAAGGAGTCATGCTTTTGCAGATGAGGGATTATAGGATGCCAGACTGGCTATTTATATATTTATGACTGGAAAATAACTACATGGTGCTCCTTTATCCCAGACCCCTGGGGGGTTCCAGAGTTGCTGCAGGGTTTGGAAGCCAAGAGGCCAGAGCAGGGTGCCCAAGTCCTGCCCTGGCCTACCCTGGCCCAGGCTGGGTCACACTCTGGCACCTCCACCCTGTTCACCCTGTGCTCCCCTGCCCATGGCTTCCCCCAGCCTGGGATGTGAGCAGTTACCAATGGACCCCAGCCCAGCACCCTGCCCTCCCACTACTCTCTGCTTCCCCATCCCTCCTCCTCCCTCTCCCTTTCTCCCTTTGCCCTCTCTTTGCTTCTCTTTCTCTTCACACCTGCTCCTCTCCTTCCCTCCCCTTTTCTCCTTCCTCCTCCTCCTCCCCTCGCCTCTCTCTCTATCCTCTTATCTCATCCCCTTGTTTTTCTCCTCTCTGCCTGTCCAGCTGATTTACATGCACACTGCGTTGAAGCAGCTCAGCTGGATCTAATGCCTCCTGCCGTGAGGAGCAGAGCCGTCTCTGGACTCGGCGTGGCACTTCCCTGGGCAGGGGATCTGCGACGTCCTCTGTGCACCCCACCACCTTGGCCCACATTTAGGCCCCTTTCTGCATTGCCTTTTGCTCTTCATCCCCTCTCTTTCCCTTCTACATTTTTATCCAATACTGCTGCCATCTCTGGTGTCTTCTCTATCTCTCCTGCCACATCCCTGACCTGTGTGCCCACTCTGCCTGCTTTGCCTCCAGCCTCCCTCCTGGGTGGAGTGCACAAGGATAGACCAAAGCCCTGCAGCCAGCCTGGGACCTGGGGGCTGGTTTGCTGTGACTGGTGCCTTTCCCATGGCATTGATGCTACTGTTGACCTGAAAACCTGATGCTGAATATTCCCAGATGGGTTCCTCCTTCCTCCACCTGTGTTCCAGTGCCAGTGTGGGAACCTGGGGTATCTCCTGTGCCCTCATGGCCTTTACTGCTCATGAAGACAGGATCGATGTGCCTGTGTTATTCCCTGGCTCTAATCACTCCCGTTTCCATTCTGCTGATTTGCATTTCCGCGAGAGGAAGATACCCTGATTAATATCCCCTCAGAAGAGCTTTATTGCGATGGCTCCTGCCTCTCTAATTGGAAAGTGGTCTTAACCTTTCATGCAAGTGGCTGGGACATTCCCTGACTGCCAGAAACTCTGGGAAGGGTCTGGCTTGTCCTGAATTCCAGGGGAGTGGGAAGTTTGGAGGATCCAACTCTGCCTCTGAAGAGGGGTAGGAACCTCTCTGCCCTAGGAGGACTCTCTTACACATCACACCTCTGATACCAGGGATGGGACCATCCCCAGCACAGCAGGTTGTCTGAACAGAAGTCAAGGGGGGGATCACAGCAGGGGGATGTGCTGGGATGATCCAAAACCAGTGAGCACCCAGCCAGCCAAAGAAGGGCCTGCTGAGGAGAGTGTTCATGTGGTGTCAATAGAGCTGTTCCCATTTACCTTCCTGCAGCTGGGAGGCAGGATCTGACCCAGCAGCTGGGATTCTGCAGCTCCTGCTCCCCAGGGAGTCCCAGGCCCACCACTAACCCGCACTGGCAGCTTGAAAGCCTGCCTTGCACTTAGCTGCTTTCTGATCTTCAAAGGCTCTGAATGCCCAAGGAAATCAGACCTTGTGCCTTTTCTTCCCATGCAGTCCCCAGATCCGGACTCTCATGCAATTTATTATCCCTGACACGTGCCACTCCCTCCCTGGCTGTGCGTGGGGAAGGAGTACTGCTCTGCTGCTCTTCCTGGGGGCCCGGCCGTGGTGCCAAGCTGGTGCTCCTCACATGCTCCCAGTGGCTCCTTGTACACTCCTGATGTCTCCCCACCCTGTGATGCTGAAGGAAGGGCCAGGGAGACATGCCGACATTGGCACTGCCAGCTTTGTCCTGGCTTCCCAGCAATGTGCCCGCTGGCCGAGGCCGGTGGCTGCCAGCTCCAGGCAGGTCCCTGGTGCCCCTGCCAGTGGGGTTTGTTGCTCTATCCCTCCAGCCAGGGCTGGCAATCCTCTGCAGAGCCTGTTTTGCCTGTGCCCATGGCTGTTTTATTAACACCCTGACTTGCCTCCCGGGTGTTTTTTACCTCCCCTTCCCCAATCCCTCTCCTTTTGAGGTTACGGAGAAGATTTTTTTTTAATTATTTTTTAATTTTAGTATTTAAGCTGGTTTAGCGGCTGCAGCAGTGAGTGTTCCTGATAAACAGCCCGGGAGATCCAGAGAATAATCTCTCTGCTTGGTGACGGCACAGGCGCCTATCGCAGCTGCTGGCAGCGCGCTAAAAAGCCGTCCTCATCTGCTGCCTGCTCTATCAGCCCGGGAAGGGAGAAATTGCCTCCATCCTTAATCACAGAATTTGAAATCCCAGCTAGTCTGCACCTTTTATTCTTCAGGTTCATAGCATTTTGCAGCGTGGGCAGGGGGAGAAATATGCAGCTCTTAGATGGAAATGGGAGTTGGAGAATGGACAGGGAAGAGTTTGGGTCAGCAGCAGCTCTTTTCCCTTTGCCAGGCATCTCCTGGACTTGCCATCCCATGGCAACTGTTTCTTCAGGGAGGTTGATGAAGGCTGTGCTTTTAATCCGGGGTCACAAAACACCATCATGGGCTCTTGTGTGCTCTGAAGGTTTGTGTAACAGTGCTGTGTTTGGAGGGAGTATGTGCAACGACAGGCACGTGTGCCAGAGCCCCAGCGCTGGGGCAGCTCCCTGAGAGGTGTCAGGGAAATACAGCAAAAAGGACAGATGAAAAGATGGGAAAACCCAGGGATAATGCTTCATTCTTGCCTCAAACACCAATAAGAAAGATGCTCAAACTTGTCCCTGTGTCATAGACCAGGCCAAGGAAAGCAACTGGGCTTGTGGCAGAGGAAGGGGCCAGATTTATGGACAGTGTGCAGGCAGCCTAAAGGCTGATGCTGGATGCAAGGTGCTCAGCCAAGCAGGTAATGGACCCCTGTGTAGAGAACGTGTTGTGCTGAAACCTTAATATCTGTCAGGGGGTAGTTTTAGGGTTCAGGAGCATCCCTCAACAATCCCATAGTGACTGCAGAGCAGTGTGGGGCTGGAAGGTGCCTCTGTTCCATGCTCAGCACCACTAAATGACAACGTGGCACCTGTGCACGTGGGCTGTCACTGCTGACAGTCTGCTCAACCCAACAGTGGAACACAAATGCCCGCCATGCTCGAGACTGGCGTCGGAGTTGCTGGAGATTGCCTTTAATGAGACAGATAAAGCAAAATGAAAAGCAAATTAAGATGCAGGGCTGTAGGAGCTGTCTTGAATGCAGTGCTGTGACTTGCTTGGGGGGAAGCTGAGGTTGCAAATGGTGGTGGAGGCACTGGAGAGACAATTGGAGGAGGTGCCCATCTTGCATGGGCTCAAACCAGAGAGCCCCTGAATCCTTTCCAGTGCATTTGCAGATACCCTACTTCTCTGCATCCCACTGTGAGATATGAAGCAGACTCCCCCTGTTGCACTTTTGATCCCAAGGTGCGTGAAGAACATTGTTGGTATCATCCCCTCTCTGCTCCCCTGTCCTCCCCCCATCTCCAGTGGCTGGAGTGGGTTTGGAAAGCCCCACAGCCTCAGGAGGCAGCTTTCCAACCATATCCCAGTGATGCTGATGGGCATTGCCAGCTCCCTGAAACAGGGCTGCTGTGGGCCAGGGCTGTCCGGGCTGTTGGCACTCCATGCCAAACTTTCCACTGGGCTCAGAGCATCTGTGCTGTTTCTGTAAAAATCCTGTGCTGGGTCAGGAGGCAGGAAAGGGGCTTTTGCTCCAGCCAGGTCTGTTCTTGAGCAGAGAGTGTTTAACACAAAACTCCCTCCTGTTTGTGAGCAAAAAAACACTCAGGCATTGACTATCAACGTGAGCAGCATTGCTCAGGCAAATGGTGTTTACACCCCGAAGCCTTCAGACTTTCTAGATTTTACCTGCTTCTCTGCAGAAACCCCTTGAGAAAATGTTACTGAACAAGGCAATACTTGGGTGGATAAATTGCCTGGAACAAACGAGCTGGAATTTGTACGATCCCATTCTTCATGTAAGAAAGATGTCACTCCTTAAGCAGTCCCCGGGGAAAGTGCCCACCCTGGGGAGCATCACCCTGGGCTGCCTGTGTTGGCCATCCCCTGCTTTGGACCGAGCTGCCAGAGTTTCCACTGCAGTGCTTTTTGCCATCCCTTTATGGGAATCTTGGGGGAATCACAAACAGCAGCAAAGCAAGTTGTCATTTCCCTGCACCCCCCTGCCCACCCCAGCTGCTGAGGTGGGGTGTTGGGAGGGAGGTTTGGTGCTGTGGGAGCCGATCCCACTGCCAAAGGCGTTCTGGGACACGTCCCCTCCAGTCGTCATTGCTTGTCCCTCTCGTGGCACAGCTATTTCTGCCTCAACTTCCCAGGAAACTGCCTCCAACGCTCCCCAGTCTAAAACCACGCTGGTTTAGAGAGCCAATTTCATCTCTGCTTCCGTGTCTCATTTGCATATATTTGCATAGCACACAGGTTTATGGGAGGGGAGGAGGCGCTGGAGAGGCACATCCTTTATTCCTATTTTTTTTCTTTATTCTCTTCCCTTTTCAGCAGAATTGTATTTATTTAAACCCAGCACTGCTGCTCCAAGGGGCTCACTCCTGGCTGGGTCCCATGGGTGACTCAGTGGTGGACAGAGGTGTCAGGTTGGTGTCCCCAGGCCCCATCGTGGCACCTTTACCCCACTCTCAGCCCCTTTCCAAAAGCTCCCCCTGGTCCCTGCCCACTGCAGAGCCTCGGTCCTCAGCTCCCATCACATAGCACAGGTCACCACTGGTGCCAGTCCAGTATCTTTCTGGGTTGGAGACTTCTGGATTTTGGGGGAAGTGATGGGCTAGAGGAAACTGATCTTCAGGTCAGCATTTTTCCTTTTTCCCAGCCAAATTGGAATTGCAAACGAACCCTCCTTCCCCTCCAAAATCTGGGCAGGTGGTGCTCTTGTTTTTTTGGCAGAGAATCTTGTCTTTCAGAGATGCTCTCAATGTGAAACACCTCTGGGACCTAATGCAAGCCAGGGGTAAACTTACTGAATCACCACTTGTTACAGGTGATTGTGTGGGACCTGGCCCTCACCCACCTTCCCATGGCATATTCTCTGGCAGGCTCTGGTGCCGCCTGGCCTGGGAAGGGATTGAAGGTTTCCTCATGCCTGTTTCCACCTTGTGATGGCCTTGCAAAATGAAAAAAACACCTCTATTTTCCCCAGGGTTTGCTGGGTTTTCCATCTTCTGTCTCTAAGGGGGATGCTCCTGAAGGGCTGTTCCAGCTGGGGATCCAGTGGGATTTGCCACTTCTCCTGGGAAACAGCAAATCCCTTCCCTTGGGATGGGTTTAATCAACCCCAGCAATGGCTCTTCCCATCCTGAGAAAGGTATCTCATTTCCCTCCTGCTGTAGGTCCCCTCATCTCAGGATGCTGGGAAGGTGGGCAGTGGGGGTAGCACTTGCTCAGGGTGATGTGGAGAGCCCCAAACTTCTCTATCCCTGTGAGCAACCACTGGTGTGGACCTTCATGAACTGGGCAGTCATCTTAGTGCTTTGGTTCTCATTTGCTGGGATGCTTGGGATGGACCCAGAGAGATTCCAAATTGAGGAGTTACCCTACTGCGAACCCCTCCAGGGATATTCCACACATGTCCCTGTGCCAGGCAAATATGATGTGTGGTTTTGACAGAAATTAAGAAATGCATCCCCCAACCTTATGTGTTTGCTCTTTTCCACATAAGTCACATTTCTTCCTGTGTCCTTGTGTGTGTAGGATGACTGTGTGGGAGGGTTGCAAACTGGGTGGGATCCCAGGCTGGCTGCCCAGGAAGATGCCCAGCGCCCTCATCCCTGGAGATGCTCAGGGACTGCTCTGCCTGAGGGCTGGGCAACCTCGTTGCACTGTGGGGTCATCCTGAACTGGTTGGTCATGGTAACACTGCTGGGATACAGCTAATATTGCTTGTCATAAAAAAATTCACACAATTCTTCTGCCTGTTCCTCTCTCCTCCTTGGCCTTTGGTATGTCCCTTCATGTGTCTGCCCCACTTTGCTCTACGAGGGGTAAGATCAATGTACCTCGTTGCTGGCCTACTGAGGTAGAAGGGTAGATCAGCAGGACAATATTGGGGTCTCAGTTTGTCACCAGTGGGGCTGTGCAGACACTGGGCTCCCTTCAGCTGAATTTCTTCCTCCCCCAGAGCATGAAAAGGAGACACCAGCCCACATACATGGACATGGACAACAGGACGGGAATGTGACAATGGCCATTGCAACATGGGGTGAAGAGAGAGAAGCTCCGCAGTTCCCGGAGCAGTGAGGTGCAGGATATAGGGATGTTGTGATGGGAGACAACCAGCCCCGGGCACGTGGAGCTGCCTGGAACATCTCGCACCTGGCTGGGGTTTAATTTTTCATGCGAGCTCCTGTTGGCAGCGAAGGGCAGGCGGTGTTGTGGTTCCCGGCACTGCAGGGTGCGGAGGCTGCGCTGAGCCGGCTCTGACTGAGCACCGGGGAGAGCTGCCTGGCTGTGACCAGCACGGCTCTGCCCGAGGAGGGCTCTGCCATCCCCCCGAGCCCTGGGCAGGGCAGGGCGGTCAGTGGGCTCTGGGCTGTCACCCACCACAGCCCGGCTGTGCGAGCTCTGCGCTGGCAGCACGGCACGGCTCGGCAGAGCTCCGTGCTGCACAACATCTCCTTTAACACCTGGACTCAGGTCATCGAAATCCAGAGCATCCCCCGGAGTGAGGGGCGCAGAGCCCGCAGGCTGGATGGGCACAGGGCACAGGGCACAGCCCGCTCCTGCCTCCCGTGCCCTCTCGCTCCCGAAGCTCCCCGAGCTGCCCGGCTCGGGCTGTTTGTCTTCAGCTTGACCATTCCTCCGCCTCCCCCGCCTGTCTACTCCGCTTCCTCATTCTCGGTGTCGGGTTGAGCAAGAGCAGAGCGGAGCCTCCTCGGGATCAGGGTGAGGCCGGGGGGGGCCTCCAGTTCCAAGTTCCTTTTTTTTTTTTGGTTGGGTTTTTTTTTCCCCTCTATTTTTTTTTTCTCTCCTTCTTTGCTCTGCACACAAAGCTGGGCTATGATGAAACTCCAGCTCTGCCTTGCTTGCAGCATTCATGCACGGCACATGCTGGAAATAATTGTCCTTGGTGGAGCTCTGCAAACTGCAGAGCTATTTAACTGAAAAGAGGTGGAAAGGAGTTTTATTTCTATACACCGTGTTTCAGGCTCAGTGCAGTCCCAGGTTCACCTGCAAGGGGGATTGGAGGCAAGCATGGGGCTCGGGCTGGAACTGCAAGCCCAGTGACTGTGGCCATGTAGTGCCAAGCCTGAATTAATGTATTTTGCCATTCAGCAGCGCTTGTTATGTTGGGCTTGACATGGCTTTGGTCTGCTCAAGCTCAAGCAGAGCAAGCTGTGACTGCCTGCAATGCTCCCTGTAGTGTAGGCACTGCAATGGGCTCAATATGAACCCTCCTGTTGGTTTCTCCAAGTTTGGGATCAGATGCTGCAGTGGGAATTTCTGTAGGTGCCAAGTCGTGCTGATAAGAGAAATATGTTGGGTGCTCACTGTGTGCAGAATATTCCTGACAACCTGGCCTCTCCGTGCCTTAAATAAATTACAGGTGATTTTGTGAGTTTTGCTTTACTCTTTTAGATGTACAAACTAGCTGGGGAACACCTGCTTGGAGTGTCTTGTCCTTTGCATTATTTTGATGGGCAGAGGGAAGTGTAAGCTGAAAGAGGAGAGTTGGCTCCAGAACCTTTTGGAGGGTTTTGGAGCAAGGATTTGTCTGATCTACCTTAAGGGAAGGGCCTGTCTTTAGTGCAGAAAGACAGGGCAAGGATGGAGCAGCCATGGTCACCATAATACCTCTTTGAATGGGATGTTGTCTTGCTCAAGGAGAGCTCCCTGTCCTGAGCTCCAGCATGTGTCAGCAGGAGTTGTGTGTGGGGACTATGTGCTCAGCACCATTCAGGATATAACCCTTGTTTTGCTCATGAGTCATACCAAGTCCTCCTTCTCCTTCTTCTCCAATTCACACAACAGAGCTGCAGTTTGTCAGGATCTGATGTGGAATATCTGTCCACAAAACTATTTTTTCTTTAAGCTTCCTTTTCCTTCCAAATGGCCAACTTGTTCTTCTGTGACACTCCATAGACTTCTGCTCTTGGTCACCACAGATCTCCATTAATGTCCATCTCAGCTGGCTTAGTACCCTCTGGCTGGTCAAGGTCAGATGCGAATGTTTTCTGCTCCTATTGGAGAAAAGCCCAAATCGTTTTGCCATGAAAACTTGGGGCTGGTGGTGCAACCATCCACCCCCTGGTGAGGAGGACCTTGCCATTGCTTTTTTGCTTTCACCAGCTTCTGTTTTCTATGTGCCAGCTGGTGTGAGGAGCAATGCACAACCTCTAAACCGTTTTCTCCTACCAAGACAGTAAGATGTGACCTCACATGTGCTCCTTGGAGCTCTGCAGAAGGAGGCTTCTGCATTATTTACTCTGTTTTGGAGCTGGAACCAGACCTGACTGTGGGCTTGCTCAGCTGAAGGCAGTAGAGGTGGGAGCGAAGCCCTCCCAGTAACACCATCAGGGCCACTGGAGCTGGGCTCAGGTTTCTTCCCTGTCTGGTTCTCCTGGCTCAGCAGACTCCGGCCGTGCTCCCTCTTGGTGTAATGCTGACACGGGAGTTTTTAGCTCAGCTCAGCCCTGGTGTAGCTTCCCCAACCACCACCCACCAGTCAGGCTTTGTGCTTGGGATGCTCCATCTCAGCCGACCCTGGGCTGACCAGCCCTTTGCAGGCACTCGGTGGTGGGGCAGAGCCAAATTCTTGACTTCTGGCCCTTCGGCGGTGGCCGGGGTTGGTGTGGGGTGGGGAGAAGGAGGAGAAAGGCTGCAGTGTCAGCCCCGTTTGGAGCCCCCCACCCCCGCACCCATGGAAGAGCTCCCAGTGAGGCTCTTTGCCCACTGGCAGCCAACTTTGCCCCCATCCATCCATCCATCCATCCATCCATCCATCCATCCATCCATCCATCCATCCTTTCTCAAGCACCAAGTTGGGGGATCCATTCAACACCTGCTTTCCTCTCCCCCTCCTGCTGCCCGCATCCCCCTAATTCCCCCCCCCAAAAAAAACCTTGCATCATCTAAAAAATCCCCCACATTCTCTCTGGCTGCTTTTTCTTGCTAACCTCCGCTCGCTTTGCCTCTCCTCCCCTCCCTCCCTCCTCTCCATCTCCCTCCCTCCCTCTCTCTGGGGGGAAAAAAGGTCATTGCGCAAATGATTAGTCAGAGCTCAGTTGCTGTAGCAACCGGCTGCTGGAACTGGGACAGGCGTGCAGCGAGGACAACGGAGAGGTCGAGCATCAGCCGGGCTGGGGGAGCCCAGCCTTTGTATGTGTGCCCAGGAGCCGAGGAGCCGGGCTGTGCAGAGCCCCCCGCTCCACACCACGCGTGGGGCCCTTCCCCGGGCAGCCCCGGGCATCTCCACGCCACTGGGGTAGAGTCTCGGTGTTTCTCGGATGTCTCCTGGCGTGGTGGCACTGTCCTTTGTCGGGAGAGAGGTCCCTGCCCTCGGTGGAGCGGCCACGGAACACGGCACGTCGCGGTTTCCTCCCAGGGAACGAGCCGCTGGGGTTCAGGGCTCCTTGTCCTCTTGCAACATCCCACACATGAAATATGAAGCCAAGTTCCTCCTGATCCTTCATGAGGAACCAGGCGTTAACTGTGTCCTGCCCATTTCCAGTTCCAGGGAGCTGCATTCCCTCTTGCCTCCAACCCCACAGCAGCTTCAGATGGAGACTATTCCAAATCTTCCTTCTTTCCTCCCTGCCCTAAACTTGAGGACAGCAGCCTGGCACGCAGCATCCATGGGCTGCTTGGCCTTGGACTACAGGGCAAGGGCTCTTCTGGGAATGGTGGGGCCACATGTGCGATGGTTTTCATCTCCATGGTCATGATCTTCACGTGGTCCTGTTGCCAAGGCTTCTGGAGAGCATGTGGTGCCAGCCCAGCCTGTCCCAGCCAAGCCCCAGCCTTGCTCCTTGTGTGTTGAACAGTGATTTGGGGTCTTGTCTCCTTCTGGGGTGCATGTGAAGAGTAAATGGGCCTGAGGTTGCAGAGGGCTTTGAGACCCCCAAAGGAAAGTGCTGAGGATTTGGAGCAGCTGGAATTCGGTACAAGTGCTGCTGAGGAGGGCTTGTAAAACCTCTGCTTTGGGCTCTGGGCAGGATTTTGGGGATGTCTTTGGTCTCTTGCTCAAGGTTGAGCTCTGTGCATCCATGTAGAAAGCTGTGGGCTGGCGTCCTCAAGCCTAGGAAATTATTTTAGTCTGAGTTTGTGGGAAGCAGCAGGAAAGGGCTATTTATGCAGAAAATGGCTTCCAATAAACACGCTTCCTTTGGGAGTGGAGAGAAATTGCTGAGATGTGCTGGAAGTCTTTGCACTTTCCTGGGACTGTCCTTATTGCCAAGAGCAAGCCAGGCATGCATCACAGCCACACTGGGGCTCGGTGATGTTCACTGCCCTGCTCCAAACCCCATGTCCCCAGCTCTCCATCACCCCAAGGGTAGAGAGGGGCTTTTGAGGGCACCTCTTGCTCTGCCTTGCCCACTGAAGCTCCTCTCGGTCCTATGAGAGGTGCTCCAAGCCACTTGAGATTTCCCTCAGTTTCCATCATTTCCTCCTTTCCTCTGTTTTTTTGGAGCTGTGTGATTGTGGAGCTCTGGTGAGGGGGGGTTGCTGGTTTAAGGGCTTCTTACCTCATGGTTGCAGAGACGAGCTTAGCACAGTGACGTCAGAGTGGCCTACAGGCTCGAAAGCCAACAGGGAAATAAAACCAAGGCAACTGGTCCTCTTTCTTTCTCCTTTTTTTTTTTTTTCTTTCTCCTTGCAAATCTCATTATTTTAAAGGCTCTTCTCTGATTTTTCCAGTGTCTGGAAATCTTTAGGAGCTCTAAATGCTTGGGGTTGGCCATGCTCTTTTGGTGCATTTGTCAGTCCTATTTTCCTTTGGAGGAGGTGTGTAAACCCTGCAAATTATACTTCAGGTTATTGAGAATAGCAAAAGAAAGGAAGAATGAATGAATTAATCTAAAGTCTCCAGGAGAGGGCCAAAAATCCCTGTGACTCACTCAAACACTCTCTTTTTGATCTTGAAAATAGAAAATGGTGCCTGCTCCTTGCTGTCTCTTGCAATGCACCAGGAGATTGTCACCATCCAGAGCTTGATTTGGGTTATGGGACTGCCAGGTCCACATTGTGGACTATTTTCTTCCACCTCTTTTGTCTCTCAGCCCACTCCACTCTCAGCCCCCAAGGTCCAGGCTAAAGATGGTTGTGCTGGTGTATGAAGGCATCAACCCTGCCCTGAGCATCCATGAACTGAGAGTGAAAAGGGCATTGAGGGTTTTCCCCCCTATGGATGATATCCAACAGATACTTCAAGTGAGGAGCACTGTCTGTGATGGTTTGGGAGCACATCCATGACTGTGTAAGAGCTCACTGTTTGGAAAGGACATAGGAGGAGAGAGCTTGGGGACATTCTAATGGCAGAGGTGATGCAATCTGAGGGGATAGGGAAGCTTTAAAGACATTTGGCAAAGCAAGCATTCGAGGTTTCATCCATAGCCCCACAGCACCACTCTCCATTGGGAAGCACCTGCAGAGCAGGATGTGACCGTTTGTGATCCCTGGCTGCAGAGGACCTCTAGAAAGGGGTGGGATGTGACCTGGGCTGGCTGAGCCTCTGCTGGCAGGAGCAGCTGGGCACGAGAGCACAGAGGAGAAGGTTGTGCAGCCCTTCCCTCAGCTCTCTCATCTCAGTAAGCGCGTGCTCCTCCAAAGCAATGTATGTGTGAGCATCTGTCAGTGACTGCCTTCGAAGGAGGCAAAAATCCATAACCTGGGTCAGGCCCTTCTTCCAGGCTCTCATGTCATGAGACTCCCCCCAGCTCTCCCTCTAGCTGCAGGGAGCAGCCCTTCTGTGCTGTGTCTCATCTCGCTGTCACGACTCGGCTGTCGCCCGTGGCCGGGAGGTCATCGGCTGTCGGTGGAAAATAGCTGGAGTGCTGTCCTGGGGACACCACGGGTCCAGGCAGCTCTAAGTGACCCTGTCACTGCAGGTGACCTGATGGGCAAGTGCTGGTGGTGCCAGCGCTGCCAGCCCGGGCTGTGTCGCGGTGGGGTGGGCAATGCTCCTCGCTGGGGTCTGTCAAGGGAAATCCACCACGGAGTTAATGCGTGCTCTGCTTCCAGCCCTCCTTTGTTAAGGGGTTTGGCCCGGTGCCACGTGGGGAGTGCAGGCAGGCAGCGCTGGGGGCCAGCAGGGACAGTTTTTGTTCCACATTGTGGCTCCTCGATGGAAAGGACGGTTGGCCAAAATGGGGCGCGTGCGAGCGCGGCAGTCGCTCCGCCTGGGGAGGAGCCCAGCTGCTCTCCTCGGCATTGAATTCCCTACGGCTTGGTGGGAGCACGAGGAAGCTGCTCGCTCCCAAAGCCCGCTGGGGGTTTAGCTCATGCTGTGGCAGAGTGCTGCTCCCTGTGTCAGCTGAGTGGGTGCTCGGGTGTCCCATCTGTAATGCCTGCGAGAGATCTGCCCTACAAGAGATGTTGGGGTTTCCCTCGATTCGGTGGTGACCATGACATGAGACAGCTCCTCTGCCTGGCCCAGGCCAGGGCCAGATCCTGCTCAGCTTTGGTTAAGCCCAGCACAGTGAGCAGACCGCCAGATTTGGCCATCTCCATCTGCTGGAAACACTCCCTGTTTCACCCAGCCTTTGTTTCCTCCCAGCTCCTCGTTATTTTTCATGGCGTTTTCCCCTGATTCCTGTGCTGCTCGAGGCTGTTGGTGCAAGCTCAGCGTTTGGGCTCGTGCTTGTTCAGCTGAACGTGGGTCTGTGTGAGCCGGGTGGCTCCGTGTGCTCCCCAGCACAAGTGGGCCCCGACTTGGTTCTTTAACAATAGGGAACAGCACGTCCATGTGAACCCAAGGCCCAAAACAGCCCACAGGGAATGACGCAGTGAAGGTGAAATTTCAAAGGGAGACGGGAAGTGCATGGCAGGAGCAGGGGAAGCAGAGGAGAGAATAGCCGGAGCTGACCTCAGCAGGGAGGGGAGCCCGGCTGCACACATGGAAGGGAAACGGGAAAAGGATACAGCTGGGACCGGCCGTGACACCCTTGTGCTCTGCCCCATGGTGTTCCACTTCCCACTTTTCCCCCAGGATGGGCTGGGAGAATGGGCCAGGGCAGGGCTAGCTCCCAGGAGAGCAGGGCTCCCTGAGGTGTCCAACAGGGATTGCAGCAAACACACCCATCCGGGCAGCTTTGAAGCTCAGCTGGGAACCACCGAGCAGCCACCAGCAACCAGGGATGCTCATGGGCATCCGTGTCCCCGTGTGCCAGGAGCTGGAAGCCAGGAAATAGCCCTGATTTGGTGATGCTCAGCTCCCAGGGTGTGCTCAGAGGCGGTGCAGGGCAGACCCTGTCCTTCCAACCTTCCCCAGCACGTAACAGGAGCCGGCGGTGTCACCACGATCAGGGCTGGCTGTCGAGAAGCAGCACAAGCCGTCCCAGGGTAGCTGCTGTCCCTTCAAGCGCTCTCGGTTTTGCCCAGGGATGGATGGCTTTTCTTTTTTTTTTTTTTTTTTTAACATGTGGAGTTTTATTTTTAGCCGGAAAAAAAATCCCCCAGCCTTTAAAAAACAAACACGCACAAAGTTTTTGTGAAAAATACTCAACATAATGGGATTTTTTCCTTCTTCGCAAAACTCCCTGTGACATTTCTAAATGAAGGGTTTCTCCAGTCCTTCTGCTCTTCCCCCCTCAATCTTCAGTGAAATTCCTCCCTTCCCTAAGCTCCCATTTTTCTACCCAAAACATGCTCTTTCAGAATAAGGCACAGCAACTATAAGAACTGTTTTTTCTGGAATGCCTTTTTTTCCCCCAAAATTAAAAAAATAGGAAAATATAGTAGAAAATTTATAAAAACATCCCTTTTGAACCCATTACAATGGAATGAAATTAATATTTTTTGCTGTTTCCCCCTTTTTCCAACTAGTTCTCATCTGTCCTTAGCCTTCGGTGTGGGAGAACTGGGACAGTAAATGGCAGAGAGCAGCTCCTACTCATTCTTTACTCAAGGGAAAGATTTTTTCATCCCTGTCAAACTCTTCCTTTGGGGCTGGAGAGAAGGTTTTGTAGCTGTTGGCACCCAAAACCCAACATCTGGAGGGGTTCAAGCTCCTGACCTTCTCCTCTCTCCAGTGGAGGGATGTTCAGAAGGCTTCAGGGGTCCATGGTGCTGTGGGAGGGCTGGGATTGTCCCAGGGGTTGACCCAGGGATAGCTCATGGTGGATGTGAGAACTTGGGAGCCGGTCAGCACAAACCTCAGGTCCTGGGGTCTGTTTCAGGCTCTCCAGCAACATTTCCCAGGTGACCTTGGGGAAGCCACTTTGTCCCCTCTTCACCCTCATTTCCCTCCCTGGGAAAGAGGAGGGCACTTTCTCTGCACCTCTGGGCTTGGACAGGTAGTTAATGCCTTTTGAGTGCTCTGAGTTGCCTCAGGGATTTGATCAGCCCCCACTGACTCAGTTGGAGCAGAGGACAGTTTTCCTTCCAGGTTGGAAATACATTGGCTGCTATTCAAGACCAGCTACTGGTTTCACAGAGTTGAAGGCACTGGAGGTGGGGACACTTCTATCCTTAAACCACACAACTCTCTACACGCTCTTAGGACCCAGAAGCTTCCAAAGCAGCATCCACCTTGAAGGAATTTCTCCTCCCTGGTGGTCTGAGGGTCTCACCTAATCCAGCCCAGGAGCCCTCACACAGCTTGGCCGGGAGTGTGGGGACACAGGGCAGAACTCCTGGGCCTTAGAAGAAAATACTTGAGACCAAAACAGGTGGAGGTCACACCTTCCACTGCAAAAGTCTTGGGCTCAGTGGGCCTAATTCAGCCGCCCAAAATAAAGTCTTTTCCCAGAGATCCTGTCGGAGTGGATGGTGCTGCTCTGCCTTGGGTTCATGGCCCATGACTGGGAAGAGGACCTGCCAGGGATGGGGCTGGTGCTTGTGTTCACATCTGATGGGATTCACTGCCCATCTCTCTTCCCAAACTCAGGGGGAAATATCAGTCGCATGGACAGCAGCTGATGCAGCCCATGTGGGACCCTTGGAACCCCCAGAGCACAGAAGGGGAGCAAGGCAAACACTCTTTGTCCAGGCTATTTATTTTGTGCTGGGGTAAGGTTTTTTTTTTTCATTTCAGACATGCGATGAGCGTGTTACTCAGCCATGACTCGAGAACTTGTGAGCAATAAAGTCATCCTGAAGTCTGCCAAAAAAAATCTTCTTAGCACACCCACCTCATCACACGTTCCCACTGTAGCTACTTTGGTGAGATCTGCCGCTGAAAGGCGGCTACCTCGCGGGGAGGCTGCGGTGGCCATCTGTGAGCTTGCGGCAGTGGCCTGTGGATGAACCCGTGCCCATCGGCACAGTGCCATGGGTGTCACCTGCCTGGTGACTGGGACCCTTCAGCGGCGCCGTCACAAAGATGGTGGGCTGCGGTTTGGTCTGAAATCCAAGGGAAAACAGAGCTGGAAGGGGCTGCTGTAGTCTGGTGTAATCTTCCTCCTGCAGCCAGGGCTGGGTCTTGGGTTTGGAATGTTGGGTTTGACCTTTTAGGGTCAAGACTGACCTGAAACCTCCATGAGGAGCAGAGCCATGAACACATTCCTCCTGCTGCCCTGTGCCAGCACAGCTCCATCAGGGTTGGGTGGATGTGAGAGTGGCCTGGGGCCCCCAAGCCCTGCACTGGCCCCCACTGTGGTCTGGGGTGGTTACGAGCAGCGTGGTGCATCCTCCAGGCTGTGGGAGAGGTGCCATGGAAGCATGCACTGGTAAACCAGGAGAGTGCTGTTGGAAGTGCTTGAGAAAATGCATATTGATGCTAAAATTTGCATTCTGGGGAGCTGACTGGTCCCTTGGGCAAGGAGTCAGGGTGCGGAGTGAGCCCTCACCCTCAGGCTGGCCACTCTGCCCGTGGGGTGGTGCAGCCCTCCACTCAGGCACTGGGTCTGATGGCTCTGGAACTGGGATGCTCCTGGAGCTGGATACTGGGGCTCGCTGTGAGGGGAAGCCCTGCTCTGTTGAAGGCAGGAAGGGGTCAGGGTAAGAAATAACCCCTTGTCGGTGGGGTGGGATGCAAGGGACGGTGTTGGAGATACCCCACCACCAGCGGGGTGGCAGAACCCCCTCTCCTGAACTACCAGGGTAAAAGCTGCCTCTGCCACGGCCTCCTCTCCCCACCCCTTCCCCGCGCCGGGGCTCTAAATAATTGATAACACTGATAAATAATAGATCTTGTATTTGCTCCTTCGCTGTCTCTGGCAGGGCGTGTGCGCTCGCAGCCTGGCGCTGCTGCATTAGGGTTACGGGGATGGGGAGCGCGGCTGTTGGGCCGGGGTAGGGAGCTCTGCAGCGGGGAGAGCATTCCGGGGAGATAAAGGGCTGGTTTGATGTGTGTTCATGTGGCGGGGCTGTTTTGCCTTGCATGCCTTTCTCTTTTGCTTTATTTTTTTCCTGGAGTGAAGCCTGGCGCCAGCAGTCTGGAACCAGCCTGACAAGCTTTTGAGTTATGGAAAGGGGGAGGAAGGGGGGAGGAGAGAGAAAGAGGGAGCGAGAGAGGCAGGGAGGAGGAGGGCGAAGGCAGAGGGAGGCAGCTGGGATGTGGATTATTAGGGGAGAACAAGAATACACACAAGAGGCTGGTGGGGTGAGGGCTGGGGGCTACCGGGGCTTACAGGGAGGGGACGGAGCTGGCTTCGAGCAAACCTTTCAAAGGAGAATGATTTTTTTTCTTTTTTTTCCCCTTTTTTTTTTTCTTTTTTTCATGGAGGGGAGAGGGGGAATTGAGTCATTTTGGGCATGAAACGCAAACCTCGCCGCGTCAAGGAACAAGGAAGTTTTTTAAAGCGCCAATTAAAAGGGCTTGGAGAGGTCCGGGGCTTTTAAACAGCCTTGGGAAGGGGGTGGGGGGGTCCTGGCCGGCGTTCAGGCTGCTGTCCCATCAGGACATTCCTTTCTGCTGAACGCTGCTGCTCCCGGCCCTCTCCTCCTCCTTTTCCAAGCTGCCGTCGAATCCTTTCCAAGTCCCGCGTCCGAACCCGGGGAACTTTGCTCCGTTTCATCTCTCGCCGCCCGGCTCCCCCCGGCCCCGGCCTGTGCTCGGCGCTTTGATCACGGAGAGCCCGGACCCCCGCACTCGGCACACCCGGGACACAGGCGCCAGCAGCCCCTCCAGGGGCTGGAATTGCCAAAAATTCACACACACACACGGTGATGGAGACCCCCCGTCTGCCATCACATCCCTGCTCCGGGAAGGCAGCTGCTCCAGCGAACTGTAGCTGCAATGCCGGGGGGGAAAGGAGGGCTCGGTGCCCAGTGCCAGGGAGCTGCCCTCCCCAAAATGGGACGGGGGGAGCTGAGACGGGGTGGTGGGTTGGGCAGCGTGTTTGGAAAGGTCCCACCGGGGTGCCCACGCCTGGGAAAGCTACGTGGTGCCCATGAGCGGCTGCTCCTGAGCTGCTCCGGGGGGTTCGCGGCACTGGCAGCAATGTGGCCAGTCTTGAGGAAATTCGCCAGAGCAGGGATATGGCAGGCAGAGGCTGGAGCATCTCCAGGGCATGTTTTCCCCTCAGACACCCCCTCACGGCCTCCCATGGATGTCCAGCCGCAAGAAGCACAGGAGCGAGCACAGCCTCGCTGCTTCAGCCCGACGTGCCCACCTTTTGGAGCAGGGAGAGAGCCACAGCACGCTGGGAAGTGCCGTACTTGGGCTCGGGGGGAAATCCAGAGTGCTGGCGAGGCGATGGGGATTTGGAGCCGCTTTGCAGGGGCTTTGTTTTGTTTGGTTTCAGCGCAGCCTATTTAACTCCAACGACTGGCGAAGGCTGGGGAGAAAGGAGCTCTTTGTTATAGGCTGAACAGCCCCAGGTCTTTAACTCAGCTTGTGGGAAGAGCTCTGAGAAGTTGAGATAGCCCAGGGACAGGCGGATTTTGAGATGGGCAGATTTCACACCACTTGTACCTCTAAAGTGAAGCACAAGGGCAAGAGTTCGAGCACCCACCTCCCCCCAAAAAAGCCCAGCAGGACCCCTGTGAAGCACCACCACCATCTGCCAAGTCTTTGTCTTCGCAGAGGAGGTGGAAGGGGGAACACCCAGTTTTTTGAAATCTCCATTACAGGTTGTCTATGAGCTGCAGCTCTTCAGAAAAAAATACTTCTTTCTCTGGGTTTCCAGGAAGCAAAATGTTGCCCTCCACTGTTTGCAGCGCAGCTGGAACAGAGAGCTTGCTGCGTCCGAGCCCGTCCGGTGCTTCACTCCAGGGTCACATCCCTGGCAGTGGCCAGATTTGGAGAGATACAACTCCTGTCCAGCCCACAGGTACTGCAAAGACCTGTGAAAAGTCCAGCCATCCTCCATTAGTCACCATAATTGATGGCCTTCCACTCTTGAGGTGACCTGCTCCTCCCCTGGCACCCCATGGGTTTGGTTGGGTTGGCTTCATACTGAGATGCATCCTCACACCTCGTGTGTCACAAGAAAACAGTGCAAAGCACCTCAGTTGTGCATCCTTGGGCCAAATTCCTCGGGTTTTCTCCCTTTTCTTCACTTTTTCCTTGGTGACTATTTGAGCTCCTTCTGATAATGTTAGAGCTATGCTGGCAAAGTTGTCCTCCAGCTCCTCCTTGCTGGAGATGCAACACAGATGGATCCATAATGCTGGCTGTCTTTTATAGATCTCCAAAATCTAAGTGATGGGAGTCTTAAACTCATAAATGGAGGGAGTGACTACTTTCTGTAGATGTGGAAATCAAGGCACAGGCTACTTATCCAGGTGAAGTCAGATTTTAGAGCCAGGTGACACATTTTCACTTGGAAACCTTTGCTGCATCAGTTTCCTTGGCATCTCTGGAGATGTTGCCATGAGGGAGAAGACCCTCCTTGCTCCAGAAAGGAGCCAGGGACAGAGCTGATGACATGGCCTTGTGGCCCGTCCCCAACCCATCACTTCCCTGCTCGCACAAGAGGCAGCAGGAGGAAATAAAACACAATTCAGGGCTGGCAGAGCTGGGGAAGAGTGAGATGAGTCTTGGTGGGGAGACCAACCTCACCTTTCATATTCTAATGCCTTGCCTTTGCCTGATTTGTGAGCTCTCGGGAGTCCTGCTGGGAATTCGCTGGAACGGAGGCACACGCCGCCGTCCCTCGGTAAATTACACAGAGATATAATGAAGGAGGAGAAATCAGTTACTCTGTGACTGTGGCTCCCCAGGGGACCTTAATTCAAATATTTGTGGAGCTGAGCAAGTGGGGCGTTGGGGAGCCGCCGAGTTGGAGTGTCTCTCGACAGGTTGCTTGCAGGTGGTTGGTGTTGGGGAGGCAGCACTCTGGAATACAGGATCCACCCCAAAAGGGACTTCAGGTTCCTGACGGTGTTTTGGGTGTCATTAGCCTCGAGGAAGATGCTGGGGGAAGGTGGGATTGTGATCTGGCTGTAGCTGCCTGGAAAACAGAGGTGGACTCCAGACTGCAACTAGTGGCTGTTGGGATGGAGCAGCCCTGTCCTTTTGCCAATGGTTTTGAACAGAGTTGGGTGATGGGGAGACCTTACCACCACCTGTGACTGGGTTCTGCATCATCTTTTGGGGAGGGACTGGCACAGAGACCTGGGAGGGGACAAGGAGGAGCAGGGTTTGCAAAGCCACACCAGTTTTCTGCTGCCCACATGGCCACTGTTTTCAGTACTGGATATAGAAAGGGTTAAATGCTGCATGACAGCGAGGAGAGGGCAAACCCCACATTGCTCAATTTAGGAATGAGAAATCGATTTACCTCCAGCTCCATTCCCTCTGTGTGCCCTCAAGCCAGGCTTTCTGCCCTCTCTCTTCCCAGGCCACTCCAGTGCCTTGGACCTGAGAAAACAAATGGGATCCAATTTGCCCAGCCAGCAAACTGCACCAGCAAACGGGGGCACAGCTGGGGGGGCAGCCCCTCTCTGGATTCATGAGACCTGTTAGGTCCCACTTCACCCTCATGGCCAAGGCTGTGGCTTCACCAAGGACGCAGTGGCTGTGCTGTGGTGCTCTTACCCACTTCAGCAGTGGCTGCTTTTGCCAGAGCATGGAGAGCCGGGGTGCAGGGTGAGCTGGGTGCAGGGTGAGCTGGGTGCATAGTGAAATGGGCTGCAAGGTGAACTGGGCTGCAGGGTGAACTGGGCTGCAAGGTGAACTGGGCTGCAGAGTGTTCAGTCTCCAAGGAGAGGTGGCGGTATGGGGGCTGAGGGTACCTGCATTCCCCCCCGTGCCATTCTGCACAGCCCCGTTCTTCTCCTGCAGGTCCTGCTCCACCACCCCAGCGCTCCGAAGCGATGCTGTTAGCGGGACTTAGGTGTGCCAGCGTGAGCACACGCAGACACGCTCCCCCCGTGCTCCTTGCACGCCTGTTCCCACGTGCCTCGGCTCTCCCGCTCCCCAGCGGGCCGCTCTGCCCTGCCCTGCCCTGCTCCTGTGCCACCGCCACATCCCGAGCGCGCAGCACTTTTGTCTCCTGATGCCAAGGGGCTGACGTGTGTGGCAAGGAGCGATTCCACTCTCACCAACCCACCCACCCACCCCCGAGCTCCCCACACCGCAGCCCCCTGCACGCCCAGCGCCTTCGGGCGCGCACCCGCGTCCGAGCGCGGATCCGCAGCACACCGACTGTGGGGAAGGGGAAGGGAAAGGGAAAAAAAACCCCACCGATTCAACCGAGAGAGGTGGGGAGGGGGGGGAAAGAGAGAGAAAGAGAGAGAGAATGACAGACTGCAATCCCCCTTGAGTGCCTAGCCTCATGAATATTAATAAGGTGGTAATTAAAATGCAGGGACACAGCAGGACGGATGCAGGCGCTGCCTTCGGAGCGCTGGGAACGGGGGGAGCGCGTCTTTCCAGGCAGGTTTTGATTCCGTTCTCTGATGAAAAGAAGAAAACGGAGCCTTCAACTTTAATCAGTTTAGAGTTTTTTTGACACGACATATCTTTAATTGCTGATATTTCTGCTCTTCTCAAACCCGGCTCCACCGACTCCAGTCTAAGCGGAGATAACGAGCCACGCTGAAGTGCCGTGCATTCGTGCCGTAGTTACGCCTCGACTTGTTTGCTACTTTCCTGGGGTTTCACCTCTTTGCCTGGGGTTGGAGGGCACAGCCCCGCTGCCTCTTGCCTCTGCAGCCAGGCATGAGGCTGGAAACGCAGCCTGGCACCTCTTTGTCTAACAGCCCCCTCCCAACCTGCCCCACTGCAGCCTTAGGGAGACCTGCTTTTTGGGTAGTAAATCCCTCTCCTTGGCCGTGGCTGTGTGGTGAGCTTGGAGCTGGACGTGATGCCACCTGGTCTGGGTGATGGGGTTGGAGGTTGGGGGCATGGGTGGTGGCAAGGAGAAGGCTGGGTAGGGTTGGGTTGAGTTGAATTGGGTTGGGTCAGGTTGGGTTGGAAATCATGTCCCATGAGAAGAAACTCTGTTCCTTTCCCCAGAGGACATTCCTCCAGTATAAGAGTAGAGGTGGGTTTGGATTGTTATTATTAAGGAGGCTTAAAGGGCTTCAAGGTTGGGCAAGGGTCCTGTGAAGGATGCACAGGGCACGCTCAGAGGTCTGTGAGGAAGGGGAACCAAAGTGTTTGTCTTTCTTGGAGAAGGTAGTTACTCCAGTGGGTCTGGTCCAGTGATGGAGAACCATGTTGCTGGGAAAATGAATGGAAAGTGTTGGTTGGTGACCAAATGGAATGTCTTGGATGTGGGAACTGGATGATGTCAACCCAGAACAGGGATTTAGGAGGCAATTTCTGGTTAAATGGAAAAGAACCCATAAAATACCCCATCCTGGTGCAAATAATTGTTTCAGGTAAAGCCAAGATGTTTGGTTTGGCCTGAAAGATTTTTGTTTTCTTTTGTTTGGGGCTTGCCTAATTTATTTAGGTCCCTTATTTTACATTGAGATAATTTTTTTAATTGGAAAAAAAATAGATTTTTTTTTTAAAATTAAGAAGTCAAACAGATTCTTCTAGAAAATGCCCAAATACATCATGTGACTGATGGGAGAAGGTGGTTTGACATCTTCAAAGCCATCTCCCCTGCCCAACACAGGTATTCCTGTTCTTTATTCCTCCACCCAGAGTTTCAGGATGATTCAGCCTTTTTGAATCTTCCCATTTTTGGTGAGTTTACTATTCCTTCAAAACCAAGCAAAGAAAACCCTCCTCAGCTCTTAGAAAAATTAAAGTAACCAAGTGAGCAGAGCACAGTGCAAGTCCCCTCACAACCTCACAGCTTGTGCCCCCCTGCCAGGGTTGGAGCTGGCCATGGAAAGACAACAAGGGCACTCCTGGATCGGGGATGGAGGATACAGGTTTTGCCCTGCCTTGGAGACACTGTGTTACCCAGAGAGTGACTGTGTGCTTCAGGGGGTTGATGTGATGTGGTTGCTCCTGTATCCTTCTGAGTCCAGAGGTACATCCCAGGAGGATGTCCTGGCCTTCAGGCTAAACTGCAGTCCTGCACTCCCAGTTATCCATCCCAGGCTTTGGGATTTTCTCTCCCCTGGGAGCAGACCTTTGTGCTTTGCTGCCCTGCCTGTGGGAGAGATGGAAAAGGATAACTGCAGCATCTTGGAGCCCTTGGGATTTTGTTGCCCATTGGACCAGAATGGGAGTTCTTTGTGTAACAGGGTCTTCTCCATGGTGTCTTTGTGTAAGGATGTGGGATGCCCTTATCTACCAGGGGTTGGGTGTCCAGGGCTCTGCCCCATGGCAGCTTATATCTATCTCCCTGTTGTCCTGCTGATCCAGCTTTGGGCTTTACTGGATTCAATAGCTGGATCTATCTCTTGTTGCTCTGTTTTTCCTCATCTGAGGCAAATAATTCCCTATGTGGAGCGATGGCTGGTGAGTCCAGGTGCAGGTAGGGCTTGGGGATTGAGCTTAACTCCTTGGCTGGAAAGGAGCTATTCCAGCTGAAACCCTTTGCTGAGCATTGGCTTGTTGTGACACTTGTGTCAGCCATTGCCCTGCAATGCTCCCCTCCCTGGGGACATTCCCTTTCTGCAAAGCTGGCCCATGTCCTGCAGCAGCACAGGGTGACCCCGGGAATCCCCAGGAACTTAGTGGGACCCTGATCCTTGATGGAGGGAATACAATGGGTCCCCTTGCTCAACGCACCAGCAGAATGCCAACTCCTCCACACTAATACCAGAGTGAGCTCAGACTGGGGTTGATTTGGGGTGAACTGCCACAAATTCAGTGAGTCTGTGTCCAGTCTTGCCCTTTGGGGTTCTTGGGTTTTAATGGATTTAATGTATTTTGTGGTGTCAGGGGAGGTTCTTCACTCATCCCTTCTCACGTTCTGTTTAGGTCAGGTCCGAGAGTTTGTGCCTGGGGTTCGTGCAGGTCATTTTGCTGGAATGGCAGCTGAGTTGTCTTTCCTTAGCCATGCTGGAGCTGTGAAATGTGAGTATGACCTGGACACCCCATCCTGGATCATGGTACACAGAGTGGACAAGCAGGTGGGGGACTAGGAAGTGGAAACTGCAGGGAAGACAGCACCCATGGAAGGGGCTGGCTTGGGATCGGCCAGCCTCAGCCTGGGGGTCTGGTGGAAAACCAAATCTTTGGGTGTTAAATGGGAAAAAGCATTTATCCTGTGTTGTGCCTTTCCTTTTATTTATTATTCTCTGTTTCCCCTCTTTCTCTCCTTTCTCCTTTCCTGCAGCACTACAACAGCTGGTTTGAGGCAGGACAAGGGGAAAGTCTACTCAGTGTCTGAACTCCCCTTCTCCCCAGACCTCCCACTGCTGCCATCCAGTCTGTGCTGAAGAAACCTTGGGAAATATCAGGTGTGCTGTGCAGATGGGGTGACAGGGCTGGGGCTCTGCGGTGACAGGGACAGCCCCGGGTGGAACAGACAGCCCTGGGCAACAGCCCCAGGCAGGCTGGGAGTGCAACAGCCTGTGGTGGATGGAGGGAGAAGATATCACTATGCTGTTAACAGAGGATTTAGGTGGTAAAACATGAGCGGGACCTGGTAACTTGTGTGGAGAGCAGAGGCTGGGCTGGGGCTCGGCTGTGAGGAGCGTGAGAGGGAGGGTACAGGATGGGCCCCAGGTACCGCTTCCTGGTGACACCCCTCCGGCAGTCCCAGTCACCCCCGAGTCACATCCTGCTTGTGCTGGCTCGTGTCTCATCCTGCTGCCTGCAGTTTCTCAATCCCTTTCACTCCTGCCAGCGTTTCCTGGCTGCTGAGGTTGCTGCGGGGCCCATGGGGCAGGCAGGGCTGTGGGGAGCCCCCAAGGCACCAGGGAATTTGGAATGGGAGAGTAAACAGCAGTGTCCTTGCTCACCCAGGCAGGGTCAGAGCCTGGCCCTGCTCAGGCTCCTGCCTGTGTCCTGCCATCACTTGCTTCGTGCCCTGACTGTGGGCTGTGTGGGGCCACAGGGGCTCTGGCTGCACACCTCCAGTGCACAGGGAGGGCTTACAGGTCTCCCACGCACCCATCCTGCTGCCTCGAGCCCTGGCAGCCGGGGCAGAAAGCTGAGGTGGGAGTGATCTGGATGCTTATTCCTCTCGTCTCTCATGCCTGAGCCCTGCACCGAGCTACAGCTCTGCAGGGACGTTTGGGAGAGCTGAGCTGGGGCTGCAGATCGTGCTCTGCAGGGCTGTCAGTGAGGAGCCCAGCCTGGCTCTGCAGTCCCAGGCTGAGCCGCTCTCGGGTCCTGCAGAGAAAACAAACACTGAGCTCCATCCTACCCTATTTTGCGGCAGAACTGCCATTTAAGGGAGGATTTGGAGAGAAGATATCTTCCTGTTTCAGATCCCTTTTGCCCGTGAACCCCCTGCTCTCCAGTCTTATGCTGGACCGTGCTCTATGGAGCATCCCAGCAGCTAAAGGGTGATGCTCTGGCAGCAGATTTCCTTCCTCGCCGGGTCCCTGCTTTGTGCCCGATGCCCTTCCCTCCTGCCCAGCCCCATCTCCGGAGGTGCCATGCCTACAGCTCTGCCGGCAGCGGGCTCTGGGAAGGGCAGTGTCCTCCTCCGGGACGATTTGTGCCCTGGCACCGGGAGCAGCGGGGCTGAGCCAGCCAGCACGGGGGGTGAGCGCCGGCCGAGCCGGTGCCTCTTGGCTCAGCTCAGCGCTGGGGTGCTGAGCTTGGGATTTCTGGCCTTGAAGTCCTTCTGCATTGGCCAGGAGATTTCAAGGGGAGTTTTTGGCGGAGCAGGGAGATGCTGCAATACACCAGCGAGCTGGAGCCTTGTGGAGGGCGGGGGGGTCAGCTCTTAGCTCTGCCACAGACTGCCTGGGATAACCTTGGTCAAGGCTTTGTGCTTTGCTTGTCCTGCTGTAAAGCAGAGCCGTGGCTCCCACTCCTTCTGTGCTGCGAAATCTGCTTGTGCTCAGAGCCTGGTTGGCAAGGGGGGAGAGTGGAGGGGGTCTGCACAAACACCGGCTTTTTAGCGCTGGGATTTTGACTCCGAGGAGCTTTTTCCCCCTCTGTGGTTTTTACCCAGGTGTGACACTGCCTTTGCTCTGCCTTCCTACCCCCTGTGCTGAAGGAGAGGCTGCATCCCAGCTCCTGCCAGAGCTGCACTGCAGCAGGGCTGAGCCACGATCCCCAAATCCCCCCAGTTGTCAGGGTGGTCCCACTGTGACCCCCAAGCAGCATCACATGGCACCTGGCTCTCACCCTAACCCTGCACTGAGGCCTGTGGCGAGCTGCAGGCAGGGATGTGGGTGCCCAAGGATGGATGAGGAGCTCCCAGGAGCCAAGCCACGGGCACCATGGCACCGGGGTGCTGCGCTTTGCCTACAGGAAGGCACCGAGGGAGCCCACGAGGGTTACTGCACCCGCGTGGGGCTCAGGGCTGGGACCACCACTCGCCATGGGGTGCTGGCACCGTGCATCCCTCCTCCTCCAGCATCCTCCGGGCAGCGCCCAAGGGAGCCGGGCAGGGACCCAGCCCAGGGGTCCCGGGTGATGGAGGGAGGTCCAGGCTCTCCGCTCCTTCCCTCCAGGCCAGGCAATGGTTAAATTCCTTTCCAGCTGAGCTGGCAAGCAGAGCCCAAGCATATTAGTCAGATCCCTGTAGGGGGTGGGGAGGAGGAAGGAGAGAGCAGCGAGGAGGGGCCGGAGCGAGCCGAGCCGAGCTATTCTCCGGGGCGCGAGTGCAGGGAGGCAGGCGCAGCAGGGCTGCTGCTTCCCAGAAACTTGATTATTTTTAACCCAGGAAGAAGAAAGGAAGGAAGGGGGGGGCAGTTGGGGAGGAGGAGGAGGGGGTAAATCTGGAGGAACTGGAAAACAGGCAGTTGGCATTTGCAGACAGCTTTGCAGAGGGGAGAGAGGGAGAACGGGAAAGGGGGAGAGGGTCCTGGTGTGGCACAGGGGTGCCAAGGCTGCCCATGTGCTTCCCCACTCAGCCCTGGCATGGGGGTGAGGACAGAACAGACAGGACAGGATGCAGAGCGGTGCCAGGTCCGGCTGGCCGTGCCCCTGCTGTGGCCAGAGAGTCCCGGCTGCCCTGTGCCCTCTCTTCCATTGCCACCTCCGGCCTCTCCTGGCACATGGCTGTGCCCCCGGGGAGCAGGATGGGCTGCCTTTCCACCCACCCTCTCACACACACAGCACGTACACGGTGGTTGTGGCTTCCCGGATCCCTCCTCTCCCTGCTGCTTGGGACTGTGGCTGTTTCAGAGAGCTGAGGGGATGCAGGGCACCAAGGGGCAGGGGGTCTCGCTGTGGGCACATGTTGGTGGCTTTGGGGGCTGCTGGTGGGACTCCACAACTCTCTGCAGAGCTGGGTCTCGCAGGGGCACCGTGGGGAGCTGGGGCTCCTCAAATCACTGAGGAAAACAGGTCAGGGTGGCTGAGGGAGGGACACTGGAGATGTGGAAGAGAAGGTAAGGTCTGTTGTACTGCCTCACCACACTTGGATGGGAGTTCACCATCAGAGACCTTCAGAGAGGCCTTGGTGGCAGTGCTAGGTGCTATCTTGGTAGCAGTCCTAGTGGGTATCCTGGTGGCAGCTCTGGTGGCACTCCTGCAGCATTGCATGGCTTGTCTAGTGTGTGGTACAAAGCCCTGGGGCGATAGTTTAGAAGCTCTGCAGTTGGCAGGTCTTTGGGGAAACACTTCCCCAGTCCCAAAAATCATGTCACAGGTCTGAGCTCCTTGTGGTCCAGCCCTGGGTCAGGGCAGGCTGGCCAAAAGTTCCCTGTGAAGGCCAAACACTTTCTGGCCCAAGCTCACAAGGGGAAGACCTGTCACTGCTCACATCAAGTATTTCTTTCACTCCAGCACCCACACTTGTTGGAAACTCAGTGTCTTCCACAGTGAAAGGATTGCCAGCCCTGGGTGCGAGGCTTTGTCAGTGCTGGACACCCCATGCCCAAGATGCAGAAGGAATGTTGGCTGCAATGGTGTGTGAGGGAGCCGAGGGCACTGCTGCAAGGGGATGGTGAGGAAGATGTGAGCAGCGGGCAGAGCCAATGCTTTCCTCCTCTGCCCCTCACCTGGGGAACCCTGTGCTGGGAAATGGCATCATCTCCACAGACATGCCATGGCCAGCCAAGGGAACAAGGGAACGAGTCTCTGCCTGGGCAGGTTTTGCCATCCTGGTCCCTTGTGGGATTTGTGCTGTCATCTTCTCTGGTCTGCCACAGCGGCCAGATCCTGAGCAAGGCTGATTTTATCCACACAGCAACATCAGTGCTGTGTACCCAGGGGAGAAGAAGCCCTTGATTCAGCAGACATGACCAGACCTGGCCAGAAAATGGATGTTGTCCCTGAAAGGCAGAGAGGGGACAAGGACAAACAGCTGAGCTGTTGGGTAGCAGTGTTGGGTCAGGCATTGCTGAAAGTGCAGCCCACACTGGCAGAGCATGCAGGCTGCTTGGGTTTTCTACAAAAATGCCTTTTGACAGAGGTGTCCCTGCTCTGAGGGTCCCAAGTGGGGCTCACCAAAGGTATCTACCATGCTTTAGACCCCAGGGCAATGTCACCCCATCCCAGCCAAGCAAGCAGAAGCTGGGGAGCTTCCCTGTTGCCAAGGCAGATCACTAGTGAGGAAAACATGTCCAACCTGCCGGGTATTCCCTCGCGCCTCCTTTCCAAGCATTAAAAGTGCTAATTAAACCAGAGCTGTGCTCAGGCATCTGGAGGGATTGGCCGCCTTTCCCAGCAGACAGGCCGTGAGCCTCCACAGGGATAGTCCCCGGTGCCATCCAGCAGTGAAAAAAGTTGCTTGGCCATGCTGCTCTTTGCACCCAAATTTTGAAGGTGGACGGCACAGCCCTGGAGCTGGGGATGGTCCCAAAGGGGCTCATCTGCAGGGCAGCCACACAGACAGCTGGGTGGGATCATCACCACCCCCAAAACTATGGATGTGGTGGAGACAGGGCGCACAAACTCTCCTTCTCACCTCTTCTCCTGTGAGGTATTCAGAGCTGGCTCTCACCAAAGGGCTGGGGTGGGCACGGGGCGGGTGTTTCCAGCAAGAGGCAGGAATTCCTGACTCACAGCCAGTTCTGGGTGTTAATTCCCACCTGGGAGTCTCGGCCACATCCTAGACCTCCAAAGGCACAAAAACCTCTCAGAGGTCAAATGGCTGGAGAGGGGAAAAGGGTAACTCCTCCAGTGGTGGTGGCGGGGCAGGATGGGGCAGAGGAGAGGGACAATTTTTATTCCTGTGATTTTGAACGAGTGACCTCCCATCACTTCCTAAACCCAAGGGAGCTGAGGAGCTGCTGGAGCAGCATGCACTGGGCTGACCAAGCAGGGGGAAGGTGCCCAGCTCCATGGTTCACATCTCCACTGCTTCAAGGAGCCTTGTGGGTCCTCCAGGCTCTATGGTGAAGCCAAGGTGTCCATCTGACCATCTACAGTTGGCCCGAGGAGCATCTCCGTGGGCACTCAAACCCAAATGCTGCCCACTGGGGAGCTGCCCTTGGTCTCCCCCTTCACCCCAGCCCTGCCACCCATTCCCTGCACCCCACAACCTGAGCTTGCAGGGAGAGTTGAACAGCAGCTCCACCCCAACACCAGCCAAAGACCCAGGGCTAGGTCAGGAATCCTTTCACTCCGTGGCTGCCTCCTCAGCAAATTCCCCCCATGCAAGGGCACCTGGGGCTGGGGCTCGCGGGGGGCACGGGCGATGGAGGGCCCTCCGAAGAGCCCCTTGTGCTGGAGGGACCCCAGCTCACCGCCGGCAGGGTATTTTTTTTCTCCCTCGCTCTTTGTTAAGCTCCCTTTCAGCTGAAATGGCAATGCCTGGGTGTTCTGAGCTGACAATAATTGCTGCAGTCTAGACACTGTCTGGTATGAGGCACAGGGAATCAAAGAGGCCCCTTCTCTCACTGCGACTTTCACACATGCTCCCTCGCTCCGGCTCCTTCCTTCTCCCTCTCCCATGTTCCCTTGGTCTTTGCCTTCTTTTTTTTCCCCCCCTTGCTCCCCTCTATCTGCCTCTCGCCGAGATGGAGGAGAAGCGTCAGCATCTTCCCCCCCACGCTCTCCCTCTCTGCCGTCTGTTCCTCTCTCCCGCTCCCCCTCTCCCTCGCTCCTTCTCTCATCTGTCTCCTCTCTCCTTCCTCCACTCTTACCTTTATGCTATTCCCTTCCTCCCAAAGTTAGCAGAGAAGCAGGAGGGGGGGCTGGCAGTGCTGGAGGTTTAACTCCTTCCTCTCCCTCTCGCAGCCTCTCCTCCCCATCCCAGCCCCTCCCGGGGCCCCCTGTTTTGGGGTGTGGGGCTGGAGCCGAGGCCATGCTGGGGCCATGGCATCGGTCCTGTGAGAGGCTGAGGAGGTTCTGTCAGGGCTGGGCTGGTTGGATGTAGCCTGGGGCAAAGGGGGCTGATGCACCCACCTTCCCAGTTCCTGGTTCTAAGGGAATCACCTTTGCCCTCCCCTTGCCTTCCCCACACCATGGGTGCCTCTAGCTGCAAGGGAATGCATCTTTGGGGAGGTAGGTTGCTCCTTCCAGTGCTCTAGCAAAGTAAAGGGTATTTTCCACCCACCCCAGACCACAGCAGAGCTTGCTGTGCTGCTGGAAGGGGAGATTGATCTCAGCTCACACATGGCTCACAGCACTGCTGCTGCCTCAGGCTGAGCTCAGCTGCCCCAGCGCTGCCCTGTGCCCACTGGGGGCTCTGTCCGGGCCACGTCCCGCTGGCATTTCAATGGGATTCCATGTGGCCAGTTCCAGTCACACTCAGGAATTAGGCTTTTCCTCTATAATGTATTAACAGATCATTTCCAACTCACCCCTGGACTTTATTAACCTCTGAACCCTGTGCAAAAGACCCTTTTTCTGCAGAGCCCAACAAACAGTCTTGAGTTTAATTCACGTGAGATCTCATCACAGAGGATGGACCATGAATGGGGAAACTGGGGCAAGAGGCAGTGAGCCCACTGGATCAGTCTGCCAAGGCCAAAGCTGCCATGGGGCCATGCAATTCCCTTCTGTGGGGCCCAAATTTGGGGCCATGCTGGCAGAGCCACTCTCTTGGCCATCCATGGGCACAGGCAAGCAGCTCTCCTGCGACTCCAGCATCTCAGTGCTGTTCTACCACGGAAAAGTCACATTAGGAAAGTATGTGATGTATTTTTAACTGTCTATAATGCAATTTAACAGCTGGAAAGGAGGAAGAGCGCCAGCTCCATGCAATCTGCCAGATCTCTGCTGTCCACAAGAGAGGGCTTGGTGGACTCGAGGTTTTTAGTGTGGTTGGGGACCTTGTTTGGGAAAAGGGCAGGAAACAACCTCATCCTCAAGACAGGCTCTGACTCACAGATGGCAGCGAGTTCATTATGGAGGTGAGAGGACTCAGCAGCTCCCAGCATGACACGCTTGCCCCCAAAAGCCACCATGCTGAGTGCTGTGGCCAGATCCAATTCCCTCAAAGTTCTTTGGTGCTGGGATTCTTTGCATGCTCTGGCAACAGGATCTGCAGTGAAGGTTTTTGGGATCCAGGCTCCCCTCTGCACTGGAGGCATTTAACATGGGACACGGTTGCCCCTGACATTCCTAGTCCCAGGTTCCTGTGACACTCCCGGGGCTGGATTTGCTGTGGAGTTGGGTGCTGCCAGGCTGCACCATCACCCTCCTCCCTGGGGATGGGGAGGGGTGTGTGCCCCCCATGCTGTGTGCAGGGCTGTGGTGTGAGCGGGATGCTGCACTCAGGGTCTGATGCATCACCACCTCCTGCCTTCCCTGCCTGCATCCCACAGGAGCCTCTGCCTCCTATGCACTGAGATCCTGCCAGTGAGGGGTAGAAACAGCCTGTATTTGGGTTCCTCTCTGTGCCAGCCAGGTAGAAATGCTCCTGCACTGCCAGTAATGAGTCTCTACAGAGCTGAGCTCTAACAGGGACCCTCTGTGAGGTGGGGGCTCTTCAGGCAACCATGGTAGGGCTTGCCTGGGGTGTTTGGCTTGGTTTGCTGCCTCCAAGCCTCTGGATGCTTATCAGGGCAAGTTTCTTGGCATCATTGATGTTACTCCCCTACGCTTCTCCTTGGAGGACTTCTCCCCCCACATGACCCCCAATACTTGGAGGAATAGAGTGGGCCCATCTCCATCCCTGTCCCAGAGGACACCCCTGTGGTGAGGCTCATGCGAGGAACTGATTTTCCCCAGGGCAGCTTTTGGAGGCTGGAAACTGCTGGCAGCTGGTTCCTATATTCAGGGCTTTGCACACACGCCGGAAAAACGAGCTCCTGGATGGCCCAGCGGGGAGGGGGCTCGGGGGGCTCTGGTGAGTGCTTGGAGGATATAGGACCCACTCATGCTCAGGGCTGCTGCTGTTTGCACCCCTTTTTGGAGGGTGATGTGACCTCAGATGGAGTCCCCTCGAGCTGGGGGTTATCTGGCCAGGCAGGGCATCACTGGGCTGAGAGAGGGAGAGCCAGCGGAAACAGGCACGGGGAAGGGAAACAACTTGCCAAAGGTCATACTCAGGCCAGTGGCACAACCAGGAATAAAATCCAGGTGTGCTGCACTGGCCCTTGGGTTCTATTTGTGCATATGGTTGCATTAACAACCTCTGTCCCCAAGCAGGGGCCAGTAATGGTAGAAATAGTTTCCCAAAGCCACTAGTGCCCTCCGGAGCCACAATGCAGGCTCTGGGGCTGGGAGAAGGAGAGGTCGGGATGTTTGAGGTCCCTTTTTCCCTTAGAGCATCTTTCAAGCCTAGCTGTGTGGATGGGGAATGCTGTTGGATACCAGCTGATAAGGCAAAGTGGTTAAAAACACTGCCTTTATTTGGAAGCTTATCTCCAAATCCTAATGAAAACACAGAGGGAAGCCGGGGACAGCAGAGGGGGAGGACTGACACCCCAGTGTGGTGGTGACTGGGGCTGGGCGATGCTGAGCAGGGGGACCTGGTGGGGTTTGGAGTCTGGATGGCTCTGGAACAGGAGGAAGGGGGGATTTAAAGGCTTCGGGGCAAAACGCAAGGAACCAGGGAAAGACTGTTGGGTCCCACACCCAGGGAGGGAGAGCCTGAAAGGGCAGCTACAGGCCCACTCCAAGCACCCCGAATCTGGGATTCCTCTAGAGTATTTTTTTTTAATTAGGGGCTCAGTGAGGAAGAAAAACCTTGAAACCAAGGAAACAAGGGAGACAAAAAGGAAGATGTCGGCTCCTGCAAGGCAGAGTGATCTGGCTCCAGCACCCTGGGGTGAGGGTGGGTGCTGCCCCTGCTGCCCTGACCCCTTCTCCCTGGCTGGGGGGGCAAGAAGGTGACCAGGTTGAGATGCAATAAGGAAATGAGAAGGTGAAAAGGAAGGGCTTGTGCAAAGAGGGACAAAGGGCACTGCCCTGGAGGGTGCTGAGCTGCTCAGCTGACTGCTTTGGTGCAAGAGGGATGATGGAGGAGTTGAGCAGAGTTTTTTAGGGGATGCTGTGGAGCAGAGAGCAGCTCTGGTGGGCTCAGTGATCCCACAAGAAGCTGGGCTTTCCAGACACCAAAATAATATTCCCAGACCAAAAGTTATGGGGTAATGGAGCTGGGAAAGCTGGGGATGAGACGTATGTGTCTGTGTGTGTGTGTGGATGTAGCAATGGCTATGCCAAGCCCCATAAATCTCAGCAGTGCAGACTGAGCCTCCATCGGAGGAAATTCTTCCTTGCCAGATTTGAACATTTCCCCTCAACAGCCTCAGTTTTGCCCACCAAGCAGCAGAGACATGGGATCCTGATGACGGCAAGTGCAAAGCCCTTCCAGGGAGCCTGGCACCCCAAAGGAGGGCTCCACCGTCCCACGGACCACAGCGAAGGGGTTGCTGGGCAGAGCCCTGTTTTTCCCCACGCTGGGACTGATCCGGAGCAGCACCGAGGGTCTGGCTGTGGGCACCACCATCACCCCATCCCATCCTCTCATTCCCCCGTCCACGGCCGGCCGGGCCCAGCTTTGCCGTGCTGGGGCAGTGTAAGCTGATATTTTCCTGCGCGTCCCCAGAGGGTTTTTTCCATTACACAGGCAGAGCGGAGCGGAGCGGAGCGGAGCTGCCCGCTCGCCCGGCTCCCCCGCCTGCAACCTCTGGCACCGCTTTTCCAGCGGCACATTGTGCAAATGTAACCTTTCAGCGAGCCACTCCTACGGCAGGAAGCCGGGGGGCTCCGCTCCTGCCAGGAACGCAGCCGGCGCGGAGCTGGAAGGCAGCCCGTTAATCAGAGCCGGCTGACAGCGAAGCGCACAGCCTGGGCAACAGATTTCTGCTCCCTCTCCCTCACTCGCGATGCCTCGCCTTCCCGCTCCCACTCGGCTATGCGCTCTGCCCTGCCATCCCACCTTCCTCCCCGTCCTCATCCTCCGCTTCCTCCCCGTCCTCATCCTCCGCTTCCTCCCCATCCTCATCCTCTGCTTCCTCCCCGTCCTCATCCTCCGCTTCCTCCCCGTCCTCATCCTCCGCTTCCTCCCCGTCCTCATCCTCCGCTTCCTCCCCATCCTCATCCTCCGTTTTCTCCCCATCCTCATCCTCTGCTTCCTCAGGGTGCCAGCTGGGCTTGTGCTCCCAGGCACTTGCTTTGCCTTGCTATGCCGAGAGAGAGCTGTCCGTGCCACTTGGCATGAAGCCTTTTGGGATCCCAGTGGGGACTGGGCACCCTCAGCATCCCTGGTGAGGAGGGGACCAGCTGTGACAGCAGCCAGCCCAAGGCAAAGCACAAGCTCTGGGGCATTGTGCCAGTTGCCAGCCAGTAATGCTGGGCTCAGGGATGCTGTGCTGGCAGGTGGGACCCCGGCGTGGCTATGGAGCTCCCCAGGACCTTGTACAGGCTCCCCCCGAAGTGACCCCCCCAGCCAGGGGCTCCCTGTGACACTCTGGTCAGGGTTGTGGTGACAGTCATTTTCCTCTCTTTTAGGCAGTGCCTTGCCCACCTCCTGCTTGCTCTAAAAACTGACTGGGAGTTTTATCTCCTATGTGGGCAGCAAGTACATCAGTGGGGGCTTCTGCTCTGCACCCACACACCCGCACATCTGCTGCCCCTCGGAGAGGGTTTATCCCTGGCTCATTTCCACTGGTCTGGAGTGGTATCCTGGATGTGAGGGGCTGGGAGCCTCTCCTGAGGGAAAGGGGTCTTCTGGATGGGAGCCAGGCAGTCTGAGCCAGCCCACGTGGGCTGTGTCCCCAGTGGGAAGGGCTGCGGTGGGACCAGGTGTCTATGTTGGCCAAGGAGATGGCTGGTGGTGTCAGCATGGGTGGTGTTCCCCAGGAGCCAAACACACCTTCATGCCCAGGTAAAGTCCAGGGAGGAGGAAAAGGCAGGTGAAGAAATCCCATCATCACCTTCACCTATTGAAGAGGCTTCCTTTGTGCAGGTGGAACACAGGGCAATGTCAGTGTTGGGCACTTCTGCACCCTCACTTTGGGCTTGCCAGGAGCAAAAGGCCACCACAAGTGGTCACATCCAGCCCTGTTCTTCCCCAGCTCTTGCCACCTCTGCAAGACCAAGCAGTGAAGGTTTTTCTGCCCCAGGTAGGTCCTGTTGGAAGCACCAGGAATCCCTCCAGCCAGGGAATGCTGCACAGTGCTGTGCCTTTGGGGAAAAGATTTATCCCCCTCCTAATTGCATAAAAACTGCCTGTCTGAGCCATGTGGGGGTTCTGGGCTCACAGGCATGGCTGAGCAGAGACACAGGAGGCACTTTGATCTGCTCCTGAGATGGGTTTGACCTGCTGAGGATGAGAGGTTTGATTTTCAGAGCTGCTGAGCCTGGCATGGGCTGGGCTGTGGGTTTGAGGGCTCTTCCAGCTGCCCTCAGCCTCATCACCAGCCCGGCCGGTGGGGCCAGCCCTGCCAATGGGGCCAGCCCTGCAACCCCCTGCATTTATTTTTCATGTCTGATTTCTTCCTGTGTTTGAAGCACAAAATGTGCTGCATTGTAGCATCTGTTTTTGTGGTATTTCCAGCCCAGCTGGAAGCAGGAGGCACTCGAAATTCAGAAATGGAAAAAAAATAACAGATCTGGTGAGATTTTGTCTTCCTGCCAAACTTGCCAAACCCAGGATGCCGGGAGAGCCCTGCTGTGGGCGCAACATCCCAGGGCTTCAGCTCTTCCATCCTTTTCTGGTTGTCTGCTCTTTGCTCATCCCAAACCATCCTCTCATTCCCAAATCACTTTCAGGACGCTGCACAAAGCCTGACCCTGCTGTCGGAGCTGCGGACGGGGAGATAATACAGTCGCTGAATTTATTTCACCTTTTCCTCTGGTTGCGAATTGTCCGGGAGCAGATGGCGATTTTCTCAAGTGTATCCGTTATTCGAAGTCACTCACTGAGACAGCCATGGCTCAAACAAATCCCAGGCCCCCTGCAAAGCCATCATTTGGTCTTTCCATCTGCCCAGCCGCTGCTGTCGGCGTGGGCTTGGCTTCCGCCAGCGCTCCGGAGGGGAGCGGGAGGCAGGAGAGCGGGTGGATGTGGTCAGCCCCAGCTCTGCACCTTCTCCCCCATCACCTCTGCGGAGTGCAGGGCTCTGGAGGCTGCCAGGAGAGGTCGGGATCTACATCCCACCTTTCCTGGGGTTTGGGAGGTTTGGGGCTGCGCTGGTTTGCTTGCACGGGGCCTTCCTGTGCAGAGTCAAGGTGAGGCTGATTCACTGGGAGAGTGCCCAGTTGCAAACTGGGAAGCAGGTTCTCAGGAGAGGATGCCAGAGGCAGTTTCTGCTGCACCTCTCTGCTTGGCCCCGGAGGAAATGGGTGTTCTTAGGGTGATGAAACACTGCAACAGCCCTGGGAGACTTCTTATGTGAGGTGTCCCTGGGGCACAGGCTGGTGTCACAGCGGGGCTGGAGGTGCTGGGGGTTTGTCTGTGCAGGGATATGCCAAGCTTTGGGTGAGAGTCATGGCAAAGGGACCTGCAAAAGCAGCCTGACTGTAGGTGTCCAGAGCCCTCCCAGGGTTGGTGGCACCTTGCTGGAGGAGCCACAATGGACAGGCTCTGCCTGGTGGCTTCTACCAACCTCCTCCAGTACTGCCAAGGGGACTTGTGTGCCCATGGCTCTGCTCCAGGGGCTGGTAGGTTGGGAAGGGGCCAGGTTTTGATCCAACCCCAGGATAACACCCCTCCACCCCTCAAAAAAAACCCCAAACAGTGTAACTGTGACATTTGAGAGAACTGGAGAGAAACACATGAATTCCCAAGCTCCCTTTCAGCCCAGCAGTCAGTCCCTGGAGCTGGGGCTCCAACTTCCCCACCAAGAGAAGCGCCGAGCCGGGGAAACGCTCCCGCAGCGATCTGCTCCCTCCTCCTGGCTGAATTTGCCTTTTTTTTTTTTCCTTTCCCCATCTTCTCTCTTGTTCCCTCCCCAGCAGAGACGCGGAGGTGGCCGGAGGGGACCCGGTGTCCTCTCGCAGGGATACCAGGGCCATGCAGAGGGCACTGGGGGGTGCTGCAAAAGGTTTTCAAAGGGTGAAACACTTTGAAATGCAGTTTCCTCTCCCCCTCCACCTCCCCCCCAGGCTAAACAAATACCCCCCAGCTGGGAGATGCCTCCCGCATCCCGCAGGCTTTTGTTCCCAGGCTTTTGTTTAGGGCTGGGAAAGGGGCCAGGATCCCTCAGCCTCCCCAGGGACACCCATGTGGACAGGGTCTTGCCTGCCTGGGATGCTGAGAGGGAGGCAGGAGGTGAGAGCTGCCTGTGCCGGTTGCCACAAGGCTTGGGGACATCCCGTGAGCCATCTTTGTGGCCCTTGGTGGCCTCCAACCGCTGTCCCCTTTGCCTGTCATCTCAGTGGCACTTTCTGCCCATCCTTGGGAGCTACTCATGGTGCAGGTCCTGGTGCATCCTGTCCCCACCGTGTCCCCTCTTAGCATCCTGTCACCAGCACAGCCTGCAGGCTCTGTGCATGGGCGGTGCCACCAGCTCTTGCCCCTCCCGGGGACACCCCCAGATGCCAAATTACACTCACCATCCATGGGACCCACCAGGCAGAGTCACCGGCTGAATCCCCATGGCCGGGACTCCAAAAGAAGCCCAAGCACAAATTATGTACATTTTCCAGAGACCTCTGGCCCCCAGGAGCCCATCATCTGGCTTTTCACTTACATCCCAAAAGCCACATTAATTAGTCCCCGGGGAGGGATCCCTTTAGGGAACTGCTTTCTGGGGCAAAAAGTTGGTGGGGAAAAAAATCCTATGAACAGTCAAACAACGCTGAGGTGGCCGAGGAGACTCGAGTGCCAGCATCAAACCTGTCCCTACCAGTGACACCTGTGCTCTGTACAAAAGAAACACCTCAATGAACTCAAAGCAAAGATGAGACTCCAAACAAACCCTCTGGAAACCAAACCCCGACTTTACCCCGGGGCAAAGCTTTTCTCTGGTGACCACGTTTTGAGGAAAACAAGATTGTTTGAAATGTTCCCTGTTGTTCCTGCCTCCTGCCAGGATTTACAAGAAGAAAATAAATACCCGATTTTTGTTATTGACACTGTGAAAGTTCCCCTGGGAAGAGCAGGCACCGTTTGCCCCAGCATCACAGCCCCTCCGTGGCCGATGTTGGTCCAGCCTCTCTGACCAGCTGTAGCCAGGGATGTGCAGAGCCTTTCCAGACAACAAAAGCTCTCTGACTGCCTGATTCCCCGCTGCCTTATCTCCCTCCAAGATAGCCAGGTTATCAGGAAGTGGAAAAGGGCTCAGGACACCCTGACCCCAATCCCTGGGAGCCAGGAGATGGTGGTGAGTGGGGGGCAAAGCTTTGGGAAGGGCATAAGCGAGGTGCTGTCAGGACTCAGGGGTCCCATCCTGCATGGGACAGAGGCCTTTTTCTCCCACTGATATCTTCATTACGTGCCTTGGGGTGAGCAAAACCTCCTTGGGGAGCAGCTTTGGAGCAGGGGTGAGCGCTGAGACCTCCGGTCTCCTCCTGGACACAGGCAGAGCCGTGGGATGCTGAGCCCCGACGGGGTGGGCAGAGAGGCTGTGGGGCCGGCCCGTGGGAGAGCAGCCCGGCAGCCCAGCACTGTGCTTGTCACCCAGACAAGAGATCAATAACTAATTTCACTGCAGCAGCAGCGCCGGTTTTTTTCCAATAATTGTGAGCCGGCGGTGGGGAATGAGGCTCTCAGCACCGCTCCACACCAGCCTGCACCCGATCAATCGCCACACCGCTGGGGCAGCAGGAAAACTCATTTTTCTCCTTTTCTTCCCTCTCTTTCCTTCTCCCCTGCCTTCTCCCACTCCGTTCCCTCCTCCTCCTGCTGTGGCGCTGCCTGAGCCGAGGGCAGTGTCCCCACACTGGGTGGGATGTGGGCTTGGGTTTTCCCATGGCTGAGCCTCCTGTGTTGCCTCAAGTGCTTCAGTTCCCAACACCCACAGGCCAGACCTCGCTCCTTGTGCAGAGCACTGGTCCCAGCAGCTCAGGTGAAGGTGGCAGAGGAGTAGTTTCTCCTCTCCTTGGTGGGTTCCAGGGGTGCAAAGGGTGCCTTGGCTACTGGGTTGTGACTTTTGGTGACCTGTTTGTACCTTTATGTGATTGAAACGTGACATTTTTTATAGTGAAACAGAAGGAAATCTCTGGGTTTTTTATTGCTGTGTGGTTGTTCTGCTCCAAGTCATGGATCCTACTGAGTTGCTTCCATAACTGTCCTTCGTCCCATCTGCTTGTATAACACCATGGTGCCTCAGTTTCCCTTTATGTATCAGCAATAGATAGGGCTGAGATCATCTCCTCCTGCCCCTTCCCATGCTGTTACAAGCCACCATGAGCTCCATGACCAAGGCAGAAGCTGTTGCTGGTTCCCAGGTCCCAGGTAACACTTGGTTTTGGGGTCCCCAGGCTGACCTGCAGAGTCCCACGATGTGTGCTCATGTGAGGCAGCAGGGAGTGAAGCTGCATGCTCAACATCCTTGGGATTGAGGGATGTTCAGACAAAGGTGGAGTCTGGGGGCACCTTTGGATCTCTCCAGCACCTCTAGTGCATTGTGGATGAGGAGGAAGGCTCACCTGTGGGTTTGTCACTGCAGCACCTTCCGAGCCAGTCCAAGCACTGTAGACCCCGTGCAGGCAGCAGCAGCGCAGCCCCTTGTTCCTTCTCCTTTATTTAAGACCCCTCTCCCTGGTTCCCTGGGAGCATCCCCATGAATTAAAGACTGCCTTCACTGCAGAGCACCAAGTGCTGCCTGCATAATTGCAAAGTTTTATGACTTGCCTTGAAGGCTCTATTGATTGGGGTCCTCTCCGGCTGATGGAGCTTTTAGTATGGCCTGGGTTGGGCAAGCAGGGCTGGAATCTCAGCCTGTCTATCTTAGCTAAGCCGTGGCTTAAAACCTGTGTAGCATAAGCACCAGGACACGGCTGCTCCTGAGAGTCTGCATGTGCACATCCTCACTGGAGCTGTTTGCACTTTGAGGGGCTTTTTGGCTTCAGTCTCAGCCCAAGAGGTGAGAGTCCTCCCCCAGACCAAGCCACATCCCATGTGGGGTTTAACCCAGAGAAGGATTTTCCTGGGCAGGTTTGAGGTGGCTTTAGGAATTGGGGTGCGGGCATTTTGAGGGGTTTCTGCCCTGCTGAGACTTCAGGCACTGCTCTCCTTCAAGGGATGCTTGTGGGATTCAGGGTTTACATGCAACACCCACTGCTGGGTGCAAGCAACAGCCTCCCAGTGAGTCGGGCTGTGTTTGCACACACGTGTGCACACATGAGCTCACAGACACACGTGTGGCCCAGCAAGGAAACCAGGAGCATCTCTCTATGTGTGCCCCGTGGCTTGGCTTTGCAGAGCAGCTGGAGCAGCTGGCATCACCTTTGCTTTCAAGCTTTCCCTGCCACTGCTGGAGGCTGCAGGGTTTCGAGGGTGCCCACGCTGCCAGTGAGGGCCACTGACCTGACTTCATGCTGGGAGGTGGGGGCACCCCACGAGCCCAAGCACCCCCACACCTCCCCATGCCACTGCTGGCTCTGGGTACCAAGCACAAGTGGGGGCTTTGCCCACTCCACCCCTTGCACAGCACTGGGTCTGGTGAGCAGGAACCCCTTTCCCAGTGGCTCTTTAACCCCAGAGAGAGCAGCAGCATGTGGTGAGTGTGGCCAAGCTGTGGCTCTGTGGCCACGGAATTGGTCACTTCCATTGTCTCCCAATTTTTGTACCCTTGGGGGCCCCCCTGCCCTCACTCCTTGTTCCCCCCAATCCCCAGGCATGGCTTGGCTGGAGTTTGGGGGAGCAGGAGAGGGGTGCCAGGAGACCCCATGGCTCCTTTAAGAAACCCACAACCAGCTCCAGAAACCAGCTCAAGGTCACAGCGGGAACCTGCGGACTTGGCAGCAGCCAGCGAGGGAGGAGGGATGGAGGGAGGGAGGAAAGCAGCCCGAGATCAAAATGAAATCACAGCCAGGGAGAGGGGATGGCTGGCGGTGCAGCAGAGCGGGTGGGAAGGTGGGGTGCAGCTGAGCAGACAGGCAGGGGAGTCCCACCCATGGGTGTCCCCCTGGGGTTTTTGCAGCCCCAAGCCCTGCAGGACTCTCGAGGCCTCGCTGTTCCCCCCACCACAGAGCCCCGTGCCCTGCTCAGTCCAGCCAATGTGCCCAAGCCAAGGAAAGTCCCCTCGTGCCTGGAGAGCCGCCCTGGGAATGCTGGAGTCACCTCCCTCCCACGGGACTTCCCACGCTCCACGGGAGGTTTTCCAGCTCCCAGAGGAGCAGGGCAGGAGGAAGCTGCTGGCTAGGAGGGTGGGATCCTGCAGCCCATGGCAGGGCCCACTCCCAAACTTTGACCTTATTTTCATTTTAAAGCAGCAGGTCCCTGAGTCCTGTGATCACTGCTGAGTCTCTGCCTCCCTTTCAGGCCAGGAGTACCTTCTGCCTTGACAGAGCCCACAGTGGGGAAAAACAAGTTCTTTAGAGGCTCAAAACACAGGAAGCTAATAACAAATTAATTAAAAGCCCTCAACATTTCAATTTTTTAATCTTTGGTACTGAAACGAACCTGTCAACTTTGGGCAGGTAAAGCTGGGTGAGGCAAAGGCAGCAGTGATGAAGACAAACCCTCTTTGAGCTCATAGCTGGGTTAGCCCTTCCCTCCCCAGTGCTGGGGCCTGATCCTGCCCCAAGGCTGTGCAGGGAACCACTGGCTTAACACAGCAGAGAGCTCTGGGGGGACGGGCAGGAGTGAGGCTCAGGCAGACCTGACCCTGTGGGGTGGCTCTGGCTGGGCTGGGGTTGAGCTGTGGCTCCAAAGCAGCTCATTCTGGGCTTGGGTCAGTGATGCCCAATTTTAATCCTCATCAGCAGAATTAGTATGTGGAGTTATTTTCCCTTCCTCCCCCTCCCCTTCCTCTCCTCCCTGCTTTATTCAAAGAATTTGATCGTTTCTCCCAGGAGCTTGGCACCATTAACATTCACTCCCAACGCGTGTGAGCTGTGCTGCATCCCCAAGCACTGCTGGTGCTGCTGGCTCTGGTACCCGACCAGGCTCAGAGGGGACCTGGGCATCATCTCCTCCTTCCCACAGCCCAGGCTGGGACATCCCCTCTGCCCCCTGAATCCACACCAGCCTGCCCAGCACAGTAAAGCAGGGTGGGATCCTGAACTCCAGCTCTGGAGAAGGCTGGGCTTCTCCAGCAGATTAAATCCAAGGGGCTCAGGGAAAGTACCCAAAGTAAGGCATGGCCAAGTCCTGTAAGATTTGGTGGTTTAAGTCATGCAGGTTGGTGACCTAGGGCTTTCCTGGAGTTGTGTAAATTTGTCAGCTTGTTTTTCATTCATAAAGGTTAACTAACAAATTATTGGTGTTGTTAGGGATGTTATTACTGTTATTGATGTTATCAAATATTGCAAACCAGCATCAGGAAACTGCAGCTGGCACAGCCTCATCCAGCCAACACCATGCTGGCCACTCAGCTCTGTATGCTATAGATCCATGTGCAATATATGGGAACAGTATGGGAAGGAGCCTACTCTGAGAATTTCCTTTCTTTGCTCAGCTGAGGTCTGAAGGGGGCCCAAGAGCTTGGGAAACTGGGAACAGAGGAAACATGGAGCCTGGTGGGTTTAATTCTTGGCTGGAGTGTGGTGGGGAGCACCATTGCCTGTGCTCAAACCCATTCAGGTTTCCCCTCTGGGGTTCCCCAAAAGCTTTTTTGACCCCCATTTCAGGCTCTTCTCTCCTCTGCAGCTCCCCCAGCAGCAGGACTAACATACATTCCGCCGCTGGCTTTGCATCCAAGGGATTCTGATGGGCAGCCCTGGGCAAGGAAAAGAGACTTTTGCAGCAACTGCTGCCTGTTGGATGTAGTTGCAGGCAGCAGTGGCAGCACCTGCCTGTGTGCAGGCACTGAGCCCACCTGTGCACACCACCATGAACCATTTCCTTCCTGGACACGAGCCCTCCCAGGATGTCCCACTTAGGAAATGAAATCAACTCAAATGGGAAGTAAAACCAAGCCGGCCCAACCCAGGAGGAAGAAGAGAAGCAAAAGAAAAACAAATTCAGAAGCTGGAATGGGGAAAAAAAAGGTTCAGTGCAGTGTGTGCTGCTGAGCTCATCACCCCTGGCTCATCCCAGGCGGGGCCGAGGGTGATCCTCTCAGCCTGCACACCTGTAGCTGTGGCAGGACAGGCCGGGTGGTGCAGAAAGGGGTGATTTTTGCTTTAGCAGGATTCCTGCTTTGACACATCCTTTTCTCCCCCCTGTTGTGGCTCTGCAGAAGGGAGCAGCCGGGTGCCACAGCCCAGCCGTGCTGCGGGGCGAGGGCAGGGAGGCGTTAGCTGAGACAGGGAGCTGAGCGCTTTATTTTTAGTCTTGGTTTAACAAGTATTAATTAATAAGAGTGCAAATGCTAATGCCGAGATGACACGAACTGCGTTGCCTGAAATGAATGTTTGGGGCTTGTCTGTGCCAGGATTTACAGCCGGGTGGGTTCACGGGGGCTAAAGCATTGCTCAAACTGCAAGGATAAGCTGAGCTGGCGTGTTCCCACCGAGCCCGGCCGCACTGGGATGTGCTGGGGGCTCGGGGCTGGCTCCGCAGCAGCGCCTTGTGGTGCCACCACATCGGCTCATCCCTCCCTGGTAAAATCTCCCAGGAAGTTTTGCAAAATGTGGATCATTTTAGGCTGTGCCCTGTCGGAGGTGTGGGGTCGCACCTTGCAGAAGGATTCATCTACCGAGTGAAGGCTTGGGTCTTTGGAGAAAAAACCTTTTTCCCCTGGACAAGTCCCTCTGTCCTGCCCATCCCCTGCCTGCAGCTTCTTGCCCTGAGAGCTCAGCTTGGCTGGAGGGTTGAGAGGAGGCTCAGGAGAATGAGGAGCTGAACAAATACCCCTTGGCAGTAGGACTTGAAGACTTTTGGCCCATCAGCACCAACACTCTGTTTGCCTTTGCTGGCATCACAGAAATTATGAACTTGAAGCTCCCTCAGTGTTTAGGCTGTGGGTTTTTTAGGATGGGAAGGTTTTTAGGACGGGAAGGTTTCCCGCGGGCTGTGGCCCCTGTGCTGTGAGACAGGACAAGGGTGGCTTGGGATCCTGTCAGACCCAGTGTGTCTCCCAAGGGCTTAAACCTTTCCAATGGGGCTCTTGGATCTTTTTAGAGAGGCAGGAGCTCAGGCAGGCCAGATCCAGGCCAGGTTTTCTTCCTTCTTTCTCCTCTCAGCTGCAGGCAGGAGGGAGCTGCTACCTGCCTGCCACAGCTGCTGCTGCTGCTCTCGAAGCCCAGCCGCCTGCAGCAAGCCCCGCTCACCTGGGCTGATGGGAATGGCAGGGAGCGGGAGGCTGAGCAGTGTGGCCAAGGCGAGTCAGGCACGTGCGATGTGCTGGGAGCCCAGGAAACTGCTCAGTGCACACCCTGCATCCTGCCACTGTGTCCTCCCAGTGCACGCCCTGCATCCTCCCACTGTGTCCTCCCAGTGCACACCCCCTGAGACCCCCCCAGTGCACACCTCATCCTGCCCAGAGTGCTCGCTGCATCCCCCAGCCCGTGGGCTGGGGCAGAGTGGGAGCTGGCAGGGGTCCCCTGGGAGGACTGGGTGCCACATCCTTCCCCTTCACTCAAGGGTGCTCAGCTGCCACTTTGGGAAAGCTGGAAAGGGCTGAGTTGGTTTCCTCCAAAGGGCTGGAAGGATGCAGCGCTGTGAGTGTGCAGGGAGGTGTCACTAACTGGGGTGTGCTGGGAGATGTGGTGGTTCAAGGGTGGGCTGCTGGGGTGCCACTCTGGGGCTCAGCAGGGCCAGAAAATCCTTGGTCTGGGGACTTGGGTGATAGACTGAAGCCACTGGTGCTTGGATGCTGCCACCTGCAATGGTGAGAGCTTGGAAATTAAAGCAAATTATTTAGCCCTGCCTCCTCCAAGTGGGCTGGGTCACCCCTGCCTGCAGAGCCAAGTCGTGGAGTGAGGATGGTCCAGAGTGCAGCCCCTCACAGCCCCACAGGGACCCACTTCCACATAGGAAATCCCCACCCACAGCCTGGCCAAACCCACCCTCCTTGCCCTGGGCCGGGTTGGGCTGGCAGGGAGGGATGTGTGGGCAGGATGCGTGGCCGTGGTGCGGGGCTGGCTCCCCAAACAGCACTGCCACGCTGCTCTTCAGCAGCTCCCTTCCTATCATCGAATTTTAATTTAGTTAGTTGAGTTCTTTAAACTGTGTGAACTTGCTAAGTGCTTTGCATATTTTATACTCATGAGTAACATTTATCAAACAGAAAGTACAATTAATCAAAAAGGGGAGCGTTTGTAACTCGGAGTGGTTTGTGTTCGCCTTCCTTCTCCCTGCTCTGCCTTTCCTCTTGTTTCCCTCCTCTTCCTCCTCACTGCCCTGCACTGGCTGTGCAGCTTCCCTGTGCTCTGTTCATATACACACACATACATACTCCCTCTCTCTCCCTCTTTCCCCTCACCACAACAGGTACATCATACATAAAAAATATGTTTTATATATGTATATATATTTTTCTCAGTGTATTTGTATATATATGAGCATATACCCATATAGTTACACATATATATAGGCATATACCTGTATCTATCTGGTATGTAAATATATGTCTATATATGTATGGTGTACATGGTGTGCTGTATATATACAATATTTGTATATATTGGCATAAATGGTTCAAGTATAGTATACACTATATATGTGTATACTTAATACATATACATGGTTATATTCAAATATGATACACACATTACATAATATTTATTTATATATATACACACACACTGTATCTGTCATATATGAGCTAGCATACAGTATACAGTTTATAGTCTATCACATCTCTTACACTATATAATAAATACATTTTTTATATTTCAGGCTGCTGGAGGGGTTCAGCAGTGTCGGTGATGATGCTCCAGCCTCCTCACGAGAGCCACTGGCTGAGGGAGTGAGGTGGGATGGTTGGTCCCAACCCCAAGCCGAGGTAGCCACCTGGCCAGCAGAAGTGCCCAACCAGCTCCAGACTGTTTGGGGACAGCAAACAGTGTCTGGTGACAGGGACATGGGAAGCCCTGACAAAGGCATGAGCCTGTGTCCCAGCCCCTGTCCCCTCTCCTCACTGAGCTCTTGGGACAAGGGTTGCTTTTGGGACAAACAGCAAAGGGACAATGACCTCTGTCCCCAGGATATCCGTGTTTATTTTAAGGACAGGATCGCCAAAACCACGTCAACTTTTGGCTCCAAAGGCACCAGGGTGACACAGGTGAAGCCTTTACTGGTACCTGGAAAAGGGCTGGCACCAGTGCTGGAAGATGAGAGGTGATGGAGCATGGCTAGCACGAGGGGACCCACATCTCTGCCACCCCTCTGAGTGCCTTGGCAGCTCTCAGCAGAGCGAGGAAAAGCCCTGACCTAATTTATTCCGACTTCCCAAGGCTTGGCCATGGCACAGCAGAGGCAGCTGAAGGAGCTGGGCAAACATGGACACAGGGACAGATTTGGCTAGGGTCAAACCCCACCACTCCAACAGAGCAGAGAAGGAGGGAGCATCCCATGTGGTTCCCAGGAAAGTATCTCAGGGCCCTTCCCGGGGCCTTGGAGGTTTCAGTGCTCAGTTAATTGCCATTAATGGCAGCAAACGGGCCAGCAGGTGCCCGCCCAGCCCTGGGTTAACCACTGAGGGAAGGGCCGTGCAGGCACTGCAGGACCTGCCTTGCAAATCACCTGCAACAACATGTGCCGTCCTGGTCACCTCTTCTCAAAAATGATAGTGCAAAATTAATTAGAATTAATTAATCAGAAAAGGGTAATAAGGGTGATTAAGCACCTGGGGAAAAGGAAAAAAAAAATATTCCTGAAGAGCGATCGCAGCACCGTGATTACCTTGGAAGGCAGCGAGTGAGTGGGAGCAGGAGGAGGGTGGTGTGCAGGGAAACAAATGGGCTGGAGAAAGGGGTCTGGGGGGTGTTTTCTGTCTTGTCACACAAGGAATTACTGAGTGACAAGACTGAAACCTGTCAGAGGACAAGCATTTCCCGGCAGCAGTGACCACAGGGAGGCAGCTGAGCCGAGAAGGGCATGGGCAGCTCTGTGTTGTGGCTGGAGCTGTGGCTGATGCTGCTGCCACGTTTTTTGCAGACTTGGCTTTGCACAGACTGGCCCCAAGGCTGGACCCGGCTCCAGCAGAGAGTGGGACTCAACAGGGAGCCCTCAGTGCTGGGATCCTCATCACCAGCTGGGCTCAGGAGCATAGCGAGCCAAGGGACACTCCACTGATTTAGTTTTCCTCTTAATTTTCAGCCAAACCCTGTTGCCTTAATAAAATTAATAATAAGAGTAATATAAAACCAAAGAGAACATTTGCAAATGAGATTGGCTTATGGGTTAAGGCCACCACTGCAGGTTTCATTGTAATCTGAGGGGCCAAAGTGGAGCCCCCACCCCAAGGAAGACAGGAGCACCATTCCCTTCCTGCCACCTTGAAGGGCTTCAGTAGTGGGAAAGGACAGAGGAGGTGGCCAGGATTTCATGGAAAGGATCTTCAGGAACCCCAGTGCAGCATGGTGAAAAAAAAATGATAGAAATGTCTTTTTGGGGGAAGCAGAGGGAACAAGTTCTGCAGGCACCCATGGGAAATAAGTGGCGTGGATGGGAGTCAGGTGCTTGAAAACACAGGTGACAAGCAGAGTAATGAAATGGCTGATGGTGCCTTCAGTGAGGGGAAACTGGTGGGTTTTGCTCATTCAGGTGCCTGGGCATGGGGATATTCACCCCCATGCACCTCCCAAACACCTCTCCTGCCTCTGAGCCCTGTGCTCAGTGTCCCCTCCCTGGTGACAGAGCCTTGCTTCTTTAAAATCTGAAAAGCAAAGTAGGGTGCAAGCAGTGCTTTCTGTGCAGAGATGATCTCTCTGTGTCTCCAACTGTCCCCAGTCTCAGGGGACCTGGGGGCCCAAAAGTGGGGTCTCCTTTTTTTTTTCTGCATATGCCCATGGAAGGATGGCAACATCCTGGTTGTGACATGGATTTCTGGATGGCCATGGGGTGAGTAGCTCTGTTTCTGGGGACAGCAAGTCCTTGCTTGGACCATGAGAACATTTTGGGGTGGGTGGGTGCTTGGAAGAGATCCCGTTTCTCCTGTGCCTGTGCTGTGTTGCCCCTGTTGTCGCTGCCTTCTGACAGCTTGGGGTGGTTTCAAGCAGATTTTGTTCCTTTTGTGCAGCTTGGTGTCTGGGGAAGGGGAGGGGAGGATTCACCCCATAATAGACACCACAGAATCCATGCCAGCCTCCTTTGCCCATGGACACAACTGTAGCCAGCCCAGTTTTGTCCCTGTCACCGTCCCCACAGCAATACTCTTTCAAAGGCCTTGGGCATGCCAGGTCCATGTCCTGCGGGGGTAGGGGTACCGTGGGGTGGGTGGGCACCCCAAACGGGGGGGGTCTCAGCTGCAGTGGGGTCACAGCTGTGAAGGGGCCATCTAGCCTCAGTTCCCCATGTGGGTTTGGCAGGACCAGGCACAGGAGAGTTGGGGACATCACCTGGGAGCAGTGGCACCAGTGTCCCTGCCAGGCACAGGGTGGGCACAGGCAGGTGAAGGGGTAAGTGAGGGGTCAGTGCTGGGGGTACCGGGTAGGGGGTGCAGGGTAGGGCGGTATCTGTGCCAGGGGAAGGTGGGGGCTCAGGGCAAGTGGGGTGTCAGTGCTGGGGGTCTCTCTCTCTGTCTCAGCACCGGGGGTCTCTATCTCAGTACCAGGGGTCTCTATCTCAGTACCGGGGGTCTCTATCCCAGTACCGGGGGTCTCTATCCCAGTACCGGGGGTCTCTATTTCAGTACCGGGGGTCTCTATTTCAG
>JAWWEE010000037.1:2289772-2478362 GCA_035221455.1 Xenops minutus | reverse complement strand
GGAGGGGGGGTGGGTGGGGAAGGGGGCCGGGGAGCGGCCCGGCACCTCGGGGTGGGCTGCGGGCTGGGGGTGGGAGCCATGGACTCGGCGCCAGCCTTCGCTATGGACAAGCCGTTCGCCCCCGGCGCCGTGCGCGGCCCGGAGCCGCCCGAAAACCCTCAGAGCCGGAAAAACTTCAGCGTGAGCCACCTCCTCGACCTGGAGGAGGTGGCGGCCGGTATGAACGGGACCCCCGCGGCCGGTCCCCCGCCCGCCGGCAGCGGCAAGGCCATCGCGGAGCCGTCGGGAGGCAGCAGCGGCAGCGAGGCAGCGCCCCAGGACGGTGAGTCCCGGCGCCCCGGGGTGGGCTCCCTCGGGCTGGGGCAGCTTTGGGGATGGGTGTCCCCGCCGCCTCCCCCCGGCCGCGCACCGGGCACCGCGGACTAAAGGGGTCGGTGTCCCCCCGCGGCGGGGTCGGGGGAAATTGGGGAGCGGGTGGAGGCGAGGGGTGACCCCCGTCGGGGCGAGCTGCGGGGCTGCCGACACCCCGACGGCTGGGGCAGAGAGATCCCGCACCGGGGGACAGGGAGAGAGGGACCCCGCACCGGGGAGAGGGGGCTACGGGACCCCGCACCGGGAGAGAGGGGCATTGCAGCGGGGCACAGGAATCCTGCACCGGGAGAAGAGACCCCGCACCGGGCCAGGGGGCGCAGGGACCCCGCACCGGAGGTGCCGGCTATGGGACGTTCCCGGGAAGTCGGTGCGTTCCCCCCCTGCCCCCGGGGCTCCCCGCCTCGGTTTCCGGGCTCGGGGAGCGGGGGTGGCACGGCCGGGCCGTGGGGACCGGGACGCTGTGGGTCCCCTCCCGGCGGGGCCGTGGGGACCGGAGTGCTGTGGATCCCGTCCCGGCGGGGCCGTGGGGACCGGGATGATGTGGGTCCCGTCCTGGCGGAGCCCTGGGGACCGGGATGCTATGGGTCCCGTCCCGCTGCGCCTCTTCGGGCTGGCAGCACCAGCAGCACCGGACGGGGGGGACAGAGCCGGGGCTGCGAGAGGAGACGGGGATCGGCCCCGGGACGCGGCTTCGTGGCGCTCGGTCGTGGCCGCGGGCGCGTTTTTAAACGGTGCGGTCTCGCCCGCATCGCTCCGCCGGCCCCGAGCATCCCCGCTCCGCTCTTGGGGCAGCGGAGAGAAGGGTTCGTCCGGTCCTGGCGGCAAAGCCCCGGTCCAGGGACAGTCACCAGAGCCTGCCCGAGCCGGGTGTCGGGGCACTGAGGTGACGGAGGGAAGGCAGAGTGTGGAGTGGGGGTGCAGCCCCGCCACCCCCCAGGCCTGGGCCAGCTGCCCACCCCGAGGGCACCCTGGGGTGGCATCCCCAAAACCTGCCTCCTGGCTGGGCTCTGGTACCCTGAGCTCGTTTTCTGCAGCCACCGGAATGCAGCCCTGAGGTGCTGATGGCCCTGCCGGGGCCCTGACCCTGTGCCTGGCCAGGGTGCACAGCCCACCCGGGAAGGGGGCTCAGCCCATCCCAGAGTCTGCCCAGACCTGTGGTGAGGGCAGGTTCCCAGTGGGAAACGATCCCCCCCGGTGCTCCCTCTGTCCCCTCCTATGGTTCCCACAGTGTGGGCAGGTTTGAAGCATTTCTCTCCCACCTACATCTCATTCCCTGCACAACCTCCTTCCTCCACGGAGCAGCCCCAGGGTGCCTCTGCTCGGGGTGCTGATGGCTGGGTGAGGCTGGGTGCTGTGTTCTGGGATAGTATCTGGTATTTTCAGAGTTATTTTCCATCCTCCCTTTCCCTTGGGTCCTGTTTGTACTTTTCTCATTGCCTTTGGGACTGTGGGGAGGTTTTCGCCCACTGCTGGGACTGTATGGGGGACAATATTCCTTGTGGGATCAGTGCAGCTTTTGGAAATTCAGCCCAGCCCGCAGCAGTAAGCTGGTCTCACAGGGCTGTTTGCAAAACAGAAGAGAAACTACCACCCTGCTGAGCTCCCAGCACCCAAAGAGCTCAGTGGGGACTGGTTGTGATGCCAAAACCAGAGAGAGAAATGGCTTGAATCACCACAAGCCATTTCTCACCCTAAAAGCCCTTTCCTCCTGGGGCAGAGGTCCTGGGGGTTTGGCCTGCAGATCCCAGCACTTCTGGCCCATGTGAGATATTTTCCATTAGCACCTGTTAGGCTGAGCTTGCAGGGATGAAGAGAACATCAGCATCTGGGATGCTTTGACAAGCTGTCCATGAGTGGAAGCATTTCTTTCTGTGATCCTACCTGGAGAGAAAAGCACCTCAGAGCAGAGGGCAAGAAGAGAACAAGAAGACAGACAAAAACCTGTGCACGTGCAAACATCAACATTTGAGACCTGTTACCTGCTGCCACTGCCTTAACTGGGATGCAATTTCCTAAATTGTGATAGGGAGACTCAAAATCCCAGGCAACTGTTCTGCCTTGGTGAGTGTCAGCCTTTTGCTGCACATCTGCAATGCTTTCGGCATCGGCGTGATGACAGCAGAGGAACTTTTACTGGTAACGTTATCTTTTATTGGCATCCTGAAGTAGAACAGCCTCTCAGCATTTTCTCTCATCTTCTTCACCAGAGCGGGGGGTTTTTCTGCCAGATGCAAGTTTGGAGCCCTAAGGGTCGGTGGCAGTGGGTTTATTACGAACACAAGTGGACAAGGTACGCCAGTGTCTCTCTGCAGGATGTGGCTCTGTGCTTTGTCTGGGAACCCAGTAGGGAGGAAGGGCAGTCCTGAACCTGCTGTGAAGCTTCTGGTACCCCTGTGAAGGGCAGGGCTTGCCTTAGGCCAGGGGGCTGCATTGGCACAGGGATGCTTTAGGCAGTCCCAGGCTGTGACCTCGACAAAACCCCCTGCCCTTCTCCAGGGAAGCAGCAGCAGGGACTTTCTCTTCCAGAGGCTGGCAGAGATGGAGAAACTCAGGGCAGGGTTTTATTCTTTGCAGAAGGGGATTCAACCCCCTCCTGCTCTAATTCACCACTCCTGTCCCGCAGGCCTCCCCACTGGAGAGGGTGGCTGGGGGCAGCCCCATGTCTGGGGCCCTCAGCACACCTCTCCTCCAGGAGCTGCCTCTCCACAGTCCCTTTGCTGGGCTGACACATCCCTTCCTGCTGGCACCAAGAACCAGAGCCATTCCCACCTCCCTCTCCAGCCAAGGGACTGCTCAACCCTTGCCTTGGCCCCAGCCCCAAACTGGCCCTGAGGGCACCCAGGGCATCCTCCCAGGAGGATGAGTACAAATATCTGTGCAACATGTTGCTCTCATGACACCCAGAAAAATCAGAAATTCCACAAGCCAGGCAAGAGCAGGGAAGAGTAAACAGAGTGGTGAGAGCTCGTCCCCATCCTCATCCTCATCTTCATCCTCCCCTGGAGCGGTGCAACAGCCTCCCATCGAAAACCTTCGGCGCAGCTTCTGAGGTCTTGAAAGCTTGTTCACCTCCTTTCATTAGACTAACAAATAATGTGTAACGCGAAACATCTGTTAACAACAGCCCTTAATGTTCTCAAGATGATAAAGCAGGAGAGTAATTTTAGCCAGCAAGCCTTGAGTGATGGCTTTTCAAACAATGAACTTACTTTTGGTGCCGCCTGGGGATGGGAGAGGGAGTTGGGCACTGGCTCCGGCAGCCGCTTCAGGGCTGAAAACTCAGAAAGAGGCACTTTTGTCACAGCCAAGCTTGGAAGAAGGACTGTGGCCCCTCTGAAGGGATCCTTCAGCATGGGGCAGGCATGTATTGCATGGCTGCAGTCACTGGGACCAGGCAGTGGGATGAGGAGATGTGGTGGTCCCTGGGCATCCCATTTGCAGACCAGCTCCTGGAGCCCCTTCCTCACTCCCAGGGTGGTTGGAACCCTCTGGCTGCCCCCCTGGGGCTCTGTGGATGCTGAGCTGAGCAGTGATGAAGCAAGAGGAGAGAAGAGGCTGCTCCTCAGGGGACAGAGGGGATTAAGATGTTGTTACAGCAAATTGGCTTTGATTATGTAAACCAGGGCAACTGAAAAATGAGAAGGGAGGCAGGGAGAGACAGTGACATCAAAGTGGAAAAGGAACTTGTTCTTGAGATCAAGTGGTGGCTGATTGCCCCAAGTAGCCCCAAGCTGCTCCCAGGGCTCAGGCACCTTCCTCAAGGCAGAGCCATCCCAGCTGATGTCCCCATGGTGTCCCAGTCCAGGAGCTGTGCTGGTCCTGGCTCACAGGACACAGTTTGGCTGTGCTTCTCTTCCTGAGTGTCACTTGTCCCCACTGGATGGGGGGCACAGCTCTTGGACACCTTGGTCCCTCTGGCTGTGCTGACAGGAGGCAGCCCTCTAACCCCATGGCTGGGATGTGTCCATGGGGATCTGCCTTCCTTGGGGTATCTGTGCATGTACAAGGCTCTGCTGCAGTTAAACTCAGCATCAGCCCGTGGCCAATGCCCTGTGCCTGGCTCAGGACAGCACAGAGCCCTGGGCCAGCGAGACTGGGCCATGGGGAGCCAGCTGAGGACCTCCTGTCCTGTAACCCCAGAGCTCTTAGACCTCTCTCTCCAGCACCCAGTTAAGTGTGACTTCTGGATGGACAGGGGTGTAGAGACCCCAAAGCAGCCCCTGTGGAGGGGATGAGGCTTCGAGAATTGTCTGATAGATGTGGCTGCAGCTCTCTAAGAAGAGGCCCTCATACTTTTGTCCCCAGAAGGAGAGGTCCCTGCTGCTCAGGGTGGCACCACAACCTGCTTGCCCTGGCCTGTGGGATGAGGTTGGGATGCACTGGGTGGGACATAAGGTGCCAGTGGGCACCAAGGCTGGGGTGCAGGGCTTACAGCACCTGCTGTCCCTCAGTGCTCCCCAAAACAGCATCAACTGGGGGTGCCTGGCTGCCCTCCCAGGCTGGCACACCTCCTGCATGGCCTTGGTGGGGACAGTCCCTGTGTGGCAGAGCTGGGAGTGGTGGCCTCTGGAGCAGAGGAGGAGGTGAGCCATCTCAGTCCTTGTAAGGCCAGTGCAGCTGGGGTGGGTGGCACAGGGACAGGAGCCATCCTTGCATGGAAGTGACTCTCAGTGACCAGACATCACCTGCCTTTCCCCAGTGCCTGCCTGGGGACATCTCCCTGCTTGGAGGGCTCTGAGGGCTGCAGACCCTAAGATAAGGGGGTTTTCTCCATGCAGGGATGGTCCCTGTGGGGCTGCTGGAGCAGGATGGTCCCCAGAGGAGGGGACAGCACTTGCCAAGTGCCCAGTGCTGGCAGGTCCCCGGTGCAGCATCCATCAGTGTGCCTTGAGTAAGCACCAATTAATCCACGTGGGAGTTTCCTGCCCCAGCCCACCTCCCAGCCCTGCACATTTGTTTGTGCTTAGTGCAAGGCTGGTGACAAGCAAGGGATGGATGGGTGAATGGAATAGTTAATGGGGAGCCTGACAGCTCCCAGCTCATCCAGAAGCCACTCACAGTCAGCCCAGCATATCTCAGTTAGGAAAAGAGGGGCTACAGGGGACAGCCCCAATCTGCAGTGTGATCCCCCAGCACAGCTCTCATTCTGTGTCACTGCCATGGCACCCAGTGTCCTGCACATGGTCCCCTGTCCCACACACAGTGCGAAACGAGTTCCCTAGGTCTTGTCTATCCGAAAACTACAGTGGGTGGGAGTGATGCTTTTCCACGGCACAGGCAGGAGAAGAAGGTGAGTTAGATCAAAGCCCAGCCAAAAGCAGCCAGAGCAGCACACACCTCTGCCAGGTGCAGGTGGGGATGGGTAAGAGTCATGGGTGGGAGGCTCCAGGTCTCATGGAGATTCTGACATGGGTTTTACCTTGGTACCAGTGCTCTGTGCCCTCCAGCCTTGAAGGGTGACACACACTCACCATCCTGCTCCTCCCACAGTGACACCCTCTCACCATCCTGCTCCTCCCATGGTGATACTGGGTCACCATTCTGCTCCTCCCTGTGCACTGGGAGAACGCTCTGTCCCCTTGGGGAGCTGTCAGGCTCTTACTCCCTGGTGACACCAGGGCTCCAGTTTGGGGACAGTTTGTCCCCAGATGGGCTGAACACCCCCACCTGGGCTCCAGGCTCCCCCTGCCCCAGCTCGGGGGGCTCTGGGTTGGAGCAGGGGCCCCAGGAAGGCGCCCTGCCCGTGCTGAGCCCTCCCCAGGGGCACAGGGAAATACATACCAGCACGTTTCTGCAGCGCTTGCAGGGCTCTGCGGGGTCCCCACACGTGCTCACATCTGTGCTGGGGGAGCTGCTGCCAGAGAGTAAAGAGGAAAAAAAAAAACCCCAAACCAGGGCCTGGGGAGATGGGTCCCTTGTTGCTGGGGGAACCCAAGAGCTGGAACAGCCTTGGCTGAGCCAGGAGGGCAGGAAAATCAATTTTCTCCACGACTTCTCACTGCTGGGATTTCTCTCCTCTCAGCACCCCCCGGTGAGCTGGGTTTTGGCAGGCATTGCTGTGGGGGATGCTCCTTCCCAAACCCCTTTCCAGCACGGAAAGGGCACAGGAACACAGGGAAAGTCGCTGCGTGACAGGGTGTGGAGGGGACAGCAGGGGGATCTCCGTGTAGGGGGGACACAGGGCTTTGCCCCACTCCCTGGCAGCACCCACTAATGTGCTTTAATCCCCAGCAGCAGCTCACATGCCCCGTGGCACAGCCATGCCCAGCCCAGAAGGGTGCCAGGGCACAGGGACACCTTGCCTGTCCCCCCTCCCGGGCTGTTATGTCTCACTCAACCAAGAACAGCTCAGTGCAAGACTATTTCCCCTCTCCTTTTGGGCTGTTATTTCAGGGAATGGGGCTGATTCACAGGAAAAATATGAAATTTCGACTCCGCACAGCCAAGATGGGCGAATTTCAACGAATCAGCATTTTAAGAGAGCCTGGGCGTGTGTCTGTAGCTGGGAGGCTGATGAAATGATTTGGGGCTTTGAGGCTGCCTTGTTACAAACCCTCCTCTCTCCCAGGGAGTGGGGCTGATCACCCCTTCTCTTGAGGCTGATTTCCTCCAGCCACGGGCAACTATCCCCCCAGAGCTGTAAATTCAGGGAGCAGAAGGTTTGAGGCCTGAAGCAGGATGGGACCCGGGTGCTTTGGGACTGGCAGAGGCTTGGTGTCCCCAGGATGGCACCTCATCCCCTCCCTGCAGCAGGAGCAGCAGCTGGAAGGAATTATCCTTCCAGGATGGGATCCCTGAGCCACGGAGAAGGCTCAGAGCATCCTTTAAAATGCCAGGGCGGTGGGTTATGGCTGGGCTGACCTGGGGCTGGGCAAGAATTTAGACCAGGGTTAATGCAGATCATGTTTTTCCTGGCTGAAAAAAACAACTGGGAAGAGAATGGAAGTACGGTGGGCAGAAGCAGCTATCCCCTGCCTGGTCATGGGGATGCTCAGCCAGGACAAGGGAGGATGGGAAAAGCAAACCCTCTCGGGGAGGAAGAACTGATTTTTAGGGTTTCAAGGCTATTTTTTCCAGTGCCTATTGGCCAGCACTGCAAAACCAGGTTGTTTTTCCCTGGACAACCCTAGAGTTCCGAGAATTAAAAGTAAAAATCCCACCCTCGCCCTTGAGGCATTCCCAGTGTTTGCGTTTGCCCGAGGGACACATGACCACGGGGCGATGTTTTCCAGCCTTCCCACGGCGTGACGAAATGCTCTGTCCATGCTGAGCATCCCTCACCAAACGCTTCCCTGTCCTGTGCTTCCCCTGGGGAAACCAGTCCGAGCGCTGGGACCTGCTGGGGGCATCACTGGGGGCTCGGGGGGAGCCCACGGGGCAGCTCCTCATCCACGGGCAGCCCGTGCCGGCAGCTCCGACGGCACATCCCTTATGGGGAAGGAGCGGGGATTAAATGGGATGCTGATGTTGGAGCAGTTGGGGCAAATTGTCCCAGCCTGTGGGGCAGTGAAAGCATCCTGGGGGCACAAGGGAGACGAAATGGGGTCCCCTCTGCCACCCCCATCCGTGCCGGGGTGCAAAGGGCAGCTGGGAAGGCGGCCGGTGTTAATTGAGCAGGAGATATAATGAGGCTGCGGGGCTGCTCCTTCCCGCGGGTTTGGGGGGCAAACAGCCCCTGGGCTGCAGGGCAGGGCTGGGGGGGCAGCTCAGGTCCCCGGGGGGATGCTGGGCGGGCTGGGAACCTTCAGAGAGCGGCAGCGCCAGCCGCCGGCCCCCTCCCCTTCCCTCCTCATCCCCCTTTGAGTGCGTATAATAAAGCGGCTTTTCAGCTGCGGCTGCAGTGATAGATCAGGAAGAATTGTATGAGTCTATTAAAGTCTGTGTGTCTCTGAATGGAGACTGTGGCTAAGCCAGGCGCCAGGCTCGCGCATTGAACCAGATGTGGAGAGGCGCCATCCTTTCCAGCCACTGAATCCGAGAGGCTGCAGGCTTCACACGCAAGGAGACTGGAGTGCACATGGCAGGGGAGCCGGGGGAGCGGCAGGGAGCACATGGCAGCGGGGTGCTGGGGAGGGGGCACGGCCCGGCACCCCCAGCCCGCACGGGAGCTGAGCCGGGGGCTGCGGGAGGGGCTCGGGGACAGAGCCGGGACTGCACCCCGAGCTGGTTGTGTGGTGTGTTGAACCGTACAGGGCATTGCAGGGTGTGTTTGGGGAGGTGTTGTGTCGCTCAGGGTGTTGCAGTGTGTGTAAGGGGGGTGCTGCTCCGCACCCCAAGGTGTTCAGGGGGTCAGCATTGTACCTCAGGTATTGCTGGGCAGGGGGGATTGTGTTGCTCCCCAAGCTACACAGGACACCACCAGGGGTCGGGGAGTGTGTCAGGGTATTTCAGGGGCTGGGGGTCACTTGGCTGCAGGGTGAGGTGGGGGTAGCAGTAGCAGTGATGCTGCAGAGGGGCACACAGGGGACCCCACACCCAGGGAGCAAAGAGCCTGTGGACCAGCAGCAGCACCGATGAGGAGGGCACAGGATGGGTCACAGGCAGGGCATCTCCTCTCCAAACCCAGAGGGAAGGACTAAAATGGAAGGACAGAAGGAAGGCAGGAAAGACAGAAGGAAGGCAGGAAAGACAGAAGGATGCCATCCTGCTGGGGGTAGCTGTGGTGGGCAGTTCAGGGGACTGGTTACCCCATGAAGTGGGATCCCATGTCCTCAGCAAAGGTATGAAGCAGCACCGTGGGGTGCTGTGCAGGGGACATGGGTGATGTGGGGACACAGCTCCGTGGTGCTGCTCGGGGCAGTGCAGGGCTGGGCTGGGGCTGGGGCAGCTGCCACGCTCCCTCCTCACCAATTTCACTTTCTCAGCTGGACCGGCCACATGGCTGCAATTTGGGGGTTGTAAATACCTCAGGGGAATTTTTAAATTAAAAAAAATAACTGTTTTCATTTAAATTAGAAGACACTGAAGCGTTTCTATTAGTATTAGAGGTTTATAAAACTTAAAACAAATGTCAAAGCTAAACTACCAGTCACCATCCACTTCATGAAGCCCTGATTACCCATCAGGGGTTAAGTTTTAATGGGATTTGTATAAGGGTGTCAGGGTGCCCAGTGTGGCAAGATGGTGCCTGGTCTCCCTGAGGACTTGGAGGGGATGAAGGCTTGGGGTGAGGAGGGTGAGGGTCTCGGCTCTGCTGGGCTTTATAGAAGCAGGACCCCCATGTAGTGTCTCCATCCTGACATCTCCAAGGTGTCCCCTGGTGTCCTCCCCATGGCTGGCACCTGCCCCCAGCAGCAACGTGCTTGCCATCCTATCCCCACTGTCCCCACTGCCCACGCCAACCCTGCCATCCCCACCATGCACAGTTCTGCTTTAACCTGGAAACAGTTAACCGGGCTGGGTTTAAAAAAAAAAAAAAAAAAGGAAAAAAAAAAAAAGATACGAGCCACTTATTAAAATGAATGTTTTACAATAAATTTGGCGAGAGGCCACCGACCTCAAATGAAAACCAGACCGGAGGACAGCGATGCTGCTCGCTGGCAGGGGCTTCCAGGACGTCTGTGCGTGCAGGAGCCCACGAGGGTCCTCCTTGGAGTGGTGCTGGGATGGGGTCCTGGCTGGGGGCTTGTGCCCATCCCACACCCTGGCCAAACATGCTGGTGTCCCTGGGCACAGGACACTGGTGGTGGTGGTGGGGTGGGCTCTCAGCAGGTGCTGGTGCTCACTGATGAAATGGGTGCTCAGTGACATGTTGGCCTGGGTGTGAAAAGCACCCTTTTGGCCCCAAAAAAGAGAGGGGAGTTGGGACAGTGGCAGTCACAGCAGGTGGGGACACCATGGAGATTCTCATCATTCCCACTGTCCCTCCCCATCTCCTTGCCCTCCTTGGCAATGACCCTGATGCAACGGGGTCTGTGCTTTAACTTGGTGGGCTGGTGTTGTGTTTCAGTGCCAGATGCCATTGGGGCTGGCTTGCTTGGGCTTTTGCCTATTAAATTTCAAAAAACCACCTTTTTTGGGGGGCTGGGGAGGAGAGGAAGGCTGGGATCACCATGCCAGGGGTCCCTGGCTGGGAGCCAGCCCTCTACACAACGTTCCTGCTATGCAGCCCTGGCTGATTAGTTTTATTTTTCAACCACTGAGCAAGAGTCCCAGTGAGCTCTCCACACTGCAATGGCTCAAGGCACCCACCATCCCATCCCCTTCCCAGCCCTGGGGGAAACTCACTTTGCAGTTAAAGCTGAGGTTTTCGTGGAGCTTTGCAAGCACAGGCTCCAGGGGCTGGTGCTTGCACAAGTCTCATTAGTGTTAATTAATTACATGTGCCCGTGCCCTGCTGGGAAGCCATGTAACCTGTTCTGTCAGGCAGCCATGAGTGAGCAACGGTGACACCTCCATGGCTGTATCATGGATGCACCAAAGGGTGCCTAAAAGGTCTGGAGGATGGGAAGGGAAGCAGCATCTGCCGTGCTCAGCCCTGATGTTGGACAGTGGGGTCCATCCTGGCATGGTCCATCCTGGCATTGTCCATCCCAGCATCCCAGTGGCCACCATAGCTGTCCCCTCTGCCCAGAGCCCTCACAGCGGTGCCTGGGGCTGACCCAAATCCCAGCATTTTGGCTCTGAGGTCTGGGCTGACCATTTCCCTGTGCTGCAGAGGCCCGTTCACACATCTCTGAGCCATCTCTGTGCTGCCACTCACCATGCTTGGCTGTTTGAACAGAGGGCATAGCCAGAGCGGGCAGAGCATGGGCAGTGCATCCCAAGGGGTACCCAGGGGGCTGTGTCCCCTGGAGCATCCTGGGGGGCTGCAGCAGTGCGAGGAGCAGGACAGCCCAAGCACTGGGCTCATCCCACCCCGAGATGGTCTCCTGGCCAGGGGATGAAAGCAAACCCCATGGTGAGTGTCTCCTCGCCGGGGAGGCTCCTGGCTGGTGGTGGCTGGGGCAGAGCCAGAGCCTTTTGTTGGTCCCTGGGCCTCCTCCACAGGGGCTGGCAGATTTGCAGGAGAACAAAATTAAAATTCCTGCTCCCCCGCCGGTCGGTGCTGCTCAGTACTTGGCTCAGATCGGCACAACAAACCCACCATGGTGTCTTTTCCCAAGGCACTTGGCTGTGCCGCAAGGACTTTGGCTCCTGCCACCCTGAGTTCTGCCTGAGGAGCCCTTTGGTCTGACACAGCCTCTCAGAGCATCCCTGGGCAAAGCTGGGAGTCACAGCACATCACAGTCCGTCCTGTCTCCTCTCTCCCTCTTTGGCATCTGCAGGGGATGCCCCAGGCCAGCACCACCGTGGATGAGTTTCTGGAGGCTCTTTGTGATCCTAGCCCTATATAGGCAGAGGAGCTGAACCCCAGAGGGGTTCCCCTGCCATGAGCAGAGAAGATGCCAAACCCTGCCAGGTCCTGACCACTCAAAGCCACTGGTGTGCCAGGCAATGACACAGTGCGACTGTCCCCAACAAACCCAAGCAGATGGTGGACTTTCCCAGGAGGCTTTCCTCCTCACCCTGCCATTCCTTGAGGGGCAAATCAGGGTACTCGTTGGGGAGCAGCACCCCAGCTATTCCCCCAGCTCGGCTCCTCCACGGCTCCATCCCCACGGAGCACTGACACAATGGAGGCCACGGCAGCGCTGGAGCCGGGACAGCCCATTGTGTGGGGCTGCAGCCACAGCCCCCTCCGAGCACACGGGGTGCTCCTGGCAGCTCCCAAAACCCTGCGCCAGGCTGGGCTCACCCGCCGCACAGGCACGGCCCTGGCAGGGAACATTTCCCTTGCAGAGCACCGAGCCCAAGGGATGTGCTCGGCATTGCAGGTCCCAGGCTGGATGCCCTGGGCCAGTGCCACCCTCGGTGGGCGCAGCCAGGCAGTCTGAGCCCCATGGCCCCTGACAATGGCCCCGGCTCCAGCTCCTGGGGTGTGCAGGAGCCAGGCGGCTGGGAAGGCACAGCGAGGGTGCCAGCGCTGTCGCGGGCTCCGAAGGCTGTTCCTGGAGCAGTTATGTCAGGGGCTGCTGGTGGTGCCAGGCTCTGTGGTCTGGATCTCCACGCAGGGTTGGGATCAGGGCCAGGGTGCTGGGGAGCATCCCAGAGCTGTGAGCTTGGCAGTGGGGTCTGTCCGGGTCACCCTCTCCAAAGGTCTGTCCACGGGTGGTACCCACCCCAGGAAAAAGGCAGGTGGTGGCTCGCTCTTCTCTGGACTCCTGGGACAGTGGGAGGGAAGTTCTTGTGCTGCTCAGCCTTTTCCCACCAGAGCTTTGTGGCCAAAGATGTTCCCCAGCCCCTTCCTGAGGCTTGACAGCATCCCACCAACCCTGCCTCCTCCTTCGGGGAATGTGGCTGCAATTAATTCATTAAATGCTTCCGCTGACGCAGGAGCTGGCCGTGCCAAAACACCGTTCCTGGGGCCTGTGCTTGGCCAGGCGAGCTCTGTGCTGGGCTGTGCAGGAGCCTCTACTCAGGGCAGGAGCCTCTGGTATGGTGGGAAGTGCTGGGAAGTGTTCCTGGACTGCTGAACATGTTAAAGCCTCAGGGCTTTACCTGCAGCCGTGTGGATTTCACCAGCTTTGAACTTTCAGGTCATCCTGTTTAAATCACAGCACATGACTCAGCTGGCTGGTTCCTCACCTGGAAACCCCAGCATCTGGTTCCCTTCTTCATCTCCTTCATCCCCTCTCTTCCTCCCCCCTCATTGTGACCTCCTGATCTTGTCCCTCTTGTGTGCCTGGGTTTTGCAGCAGATACATCACAGCTGCCCTTCCTGGAGAGCAAGCTTTGAATCCACTCAGGGCCCTCACCAGTGAATTTGGGGGCTAGTGCCAGGCTGGGACCATCCCGAAGGGAAGCAATGTCCCACAACACGAGGATCCTCCTTTTCAGGTTCCTTCTGTTCACAATACCCATCTAAGCATCCTATTCCCTATGCAGTTGCTGCACTAAAGATGGAGATGAGACAAAAAAGGCTTCATTGCCACCACTGGGTTGCACGCACAGGTTGGACACATCCCCACTGGGATGCAGGGATGCTGTTGGCTCAGCCGGCTCTCCAGGACCTTCCCAGCTTGCTCAGGCTTTCAGCTGGATGTGCTGTGGTGGGTGCTGACACCACACACATCCCTGGCATCTGGGGGTGCAAGGGGAAGAGCCTTCTGGGCTGTGCATGGAGCATTCCCAGGGCTGCAGCACTGCCACCAGGATCCTCCCAAAAACAGGGTGTCTCTGTGGCTGGGGTGGCGAACCACGGCACTGGGTGGTTTGTGGCTGGTGCAGAGGCAGCTCTATAACCATAAAACAGTCTGCTGCTGCCTGTCAGTGAGCACAGGCTAAAGCCCTCCCGGGACAGCCTTGGCCTCTTTCTTGGTCCAGGCTTTTGCTGCTCCTTTTTAGCAGAGACGCTTTTCCCCCAGCAAAACTGGCAGCCTGTAAAAACGTGTCAGCGTTTCAGTTTTTTCACAATTAATGAGGTGAAACATCCTCGGAAACATTTCGCTGTAATGTTTCTCCAGTAGCTGAGACTTGCCCCTCTCTTAAATTTTTCATGTGCGCCACTTGAGCCGAGAAAGTTTCCTTCGGACTCAGCACATTTGGACCCCCCCGGCTTCAACCTCCCCCCGGAGCCTCCAGCATTCCCAGGATCTTCACGAGGGTGGAATTGGGCTGGAGGGGGAGCAGGGAGTGGCGGTGGGTGAGGATGAGGAGGTCACAGCCTGCTCCCAGCAGTGGGGCAGCTCGGGGAGGGGCTATTCCTTGGGGATACCCTGTCCCCTATGCCCCTGGGTTGTTCCCAGAATGGGTTTGAACCTCACAGTGCCAAGCAAAGCTGGGACCAGCACCCCTTGGGCAGGGCTTGGTGGCCCCAAGGGGCTTCTCCCCTGGGTAGGGGTGTGAAACCACCCAGAAAACAAGATTTATGCTGACATGGTTTTGCCCCCAAACTGTGACAGTGTTGGTCCCATGCACCCAGGAAAGTGCACAGAACCACAGTTCTGTGACCCAGCACACATGGAGGGACAGCTTCCCAGCTGCTTCTCACCCCTCTGGGCTTCCCAAGATGATCTGGGGAGATTTAAGACCTGTAGCAGTGTAGGCAGCTGCCACCATCCCTCCTGCAACAAACCCTGTGCCACCTGTGCCCATGGCCAGGTTCCCCTCTGGCTTGTGGGGCACCCCTCCTGCCATCCCTCCTCCCTGCAAAGCCCCACTGTGGGCAGGTAAAACCCCTCCCAGGCTCCCAGTCTGTCCCCAGCCACATGGAATTAGCTGCTGGAAAGGGAGTTCAGCTGTGTTTGGCTGCCCATGCACCCCAAATCCCCCTTGGCTTGGCGTGTCTGAGCTGAAGGTTGTGGGATAAAAAGGAGCTGGAGCGGGCGGACACTGCGGAGGGGCAATTCCCACACCCCAGAGCCCTGCTCCAGCTCGCTGCAATCCGAGGGGAAACGCTTCCTCCCCATCGCATGATTTAGAGGAACAAGTTAAACAATTGCACATGAAACTTGGGCGGACGTCATCGCCGGAGCTCTCCTCGCTTCCCCCGAGTGTCCGAAGGGATGAAGGGAGTGCACATGTTTACCGAGAAAGACCATGGGAGAAACGAAAGACATTGTTTTTCCAAAGGATTTCTTGGCTGTAAAAGATCTCCACCACCCTGTGGCTTCCCTGATGAAGGCCCAGCGTTAATTTGTTAAATCCACATCAAGTGCCCGGAGAACCCGTTGTTTATTTTTGCTAATTCAGCCGGCCGAGATCAAATTGGGGTTTTATTTGTTAAGGATAAACCTTAATTAATAAAAGCTATTTATTTGGTTAGAGCTGGCCGCAGCCTGAGGGTCAGATATGCCACGATCATTATTTCAAGTAAAACAAACCCAAAACGTCTCTCAACAGTTTGAAAAACGTAGAAACTTAGAGGGCTGAATTTATTTGTCTTAGGAAGAATTTACAGCTAATTCCCTCCAGGCTATTTCAACCCTTAAATTATACCCGAGAAGAAAAAAGGGGAAAAAAAATACCATTCCAGGAGGAGAAGGGAAGTAAATGGTACGGCGGATTTGATCATTTTGGCTGGGGGGGGTGTGAAAAATTTAAAGCTTAAAAGGTCTTTGGCAAACTGCTCGCAAATAAATGGAACGTGTGAAATAATTTAATGGCAGAAAACTGTTCGGGGCTGCGGGGTCTGCAGCACGATGGAAAATGAAACACGTTGGAGGAGACGTAGCCTGGGCTTTTTTGCATGAGAGGGTTGTACTCACTCCCTTCTGAGCTGGTCATGAAAAATGGGGGGTTTCTGCACCCCAAAGCCAAGCGTCAGAGCTGGAGCAGCAAAATCTGTCCCAGGACGTGGCAGTGCACACGGAGGGGCTTTGCAGCATCGCCTGGGGCAGGACAGGCTGGCATTGTGCTCTGGAATGAGCATTTTGCAGAGGAACCCCCCAAACTGCAGAGTGTCCAGAGGGGAGTCACCCCACAGAGGGACACTGATGGTGATGGATCCCACATCCCTGGAAGCCATCCCAAGGGAGCATCCCTGCCCAGGGATGCCGTGTCCCTGTGGCTCAGGCGTGTGAGAGCTGGGAATGTCAGCACTGCTTGGGCCTGGATCCCAGCTGCACCGACGCCGTTTATCACGTGCTAATTCAGGTCGTAAGTCAAAGCCGAAGCCTCGGTGGAAATTAGTGAAAATTAGCTCTTTACAGCGCTCGGCGGCTGCTGCGCGGGAGGTTGGGGGCTCTGCCAGCCTGGGGGCCCTCCTTGGCAAGCCCGACGAGTCCTTCCTATGGAAAACTAATGGGAGTACAGAGGGAAAAGGCAAGAGCTGGAAAAGTGGGCTTGGTTGGTGCCCAGCTGAACCAGCATGGCTCTGACCCGTGGCAGCTGCTGCTTTTGCAAATGGGGCAGGACCTGTCGCTCCCCAGTTCACAGCGTGGTGTGATCCCAGTCCATAGTGTGGTGTGATCTCAGTCCAAATCATGGTGTGATCTCAGTCCACAGCGTGGTGTGATCCCAGTCCACAGCATGGTGTCATCCCAGTCCACAGCGTGGTGTGATCCCAGTCCACAGCGTGGTGTGATCCCAATCCAAATCATGGTGTGATCCCAGTCCAAATCATGGTGTGATCCCAGTCCACATCATGGTGTGATCCCAGTCCAAATCATGGTGTGATCCCAGTCCACAGCGTGGTGTGATCCCAGTCCACAGCGTGGTGTGATCCCAGTCCAAATCATGGTGTGATCCCAGTCCGCAGCATGGTGTGATCCCAGTCCACAGCATGGTGTGATCCCAGTCCACAGCATGGTGTGATCCAGACTTGCCAGTGTTGGAGATCCCATGTGGAGAAGGGTTTTGGGGTGACTCCCAGCACCCCGTGGCACCTGTGGGGCAGAGCTCTGCCCCTGGGCTGTCTGCAGTTCTTGGGGCTGGGCAGCCCAGTCAGGAGGGCACCCCAAAACTCATCCCCATCATGGGTGAAAGGTCTTGTGTCTTTTTTTTGGGACGCCCACCGGGCCCATCCTGCTCTGAGCAGAGCCCCTGTGCCTCCCTCTCCCCATCCTCCCCGACATGTCATCTTTCATTATTCAGTAATGTTATCCCCTCTGTTTTCCTCCTTCCCTTGCATTTTTTTTCCCTTCAGTGGAAATTGTAATCAGTGGAAGATAAATACAGTGTAGGTGGCTGGGGGGAAGGCTCAGGAGCCCCTCTGACCTCAGGGTTGGACAACCAAGCCCTGCCCCAAATGAATTCCCAAATTATAACTGACAAAGGCAAGGGTTTGGCTTTCTCCATAACGTCCCCAAGCACTGCTTTGGGGCAAAGCACGGATGGTGGTGAGCTGGTTTCAACTTTATGCAATTCCAAACTCTTATTCCTGGAAGCCCATTGGGGTGAGGAAATGGTTTCCAATTCCTCCATCAAGGTGTCAGCAAGTCTGGTTAAATCCAAGTCCTGCTGATGGCAGTGGAATGACAGAGGGTCTTTGGGGGACCCAATCCATCCCCTTCCCCATTCCTTCTCTGATGCCACGGAGAACTTAGCAATGCTCATTTTTGGGAAGCTGCTTGGGGGTTGTTAAAGCATCTCTGGTAGAAACAATCCAACCCAATTCTGTACATTGTAAACCTGTCAGACACTCACAGCCAGCAATTAGGGTGGCATTTATCTGGTCCCACAAGCCTGCAGGGCCTGAGCTAATGGGGAAAAGCTGTTGATCTGTTTCTAAGGCTCATCCCTAAGCAGAGCAAAGGATCCAGGCAGGCGCCCCAGCTGCAGAGCCATAACAGAGATGGCCTGGAAAAGGTGTGGGAGGTTCTTCCATTAAAACCAGCTATAGGGGCTGAAAAAAATGCCCCAACCCAGGCATGGCCCAGGGTCTGCAGCTCTCAAAAAGCCGAGAACCACTGGCATTTGGACATATCCTGACTCAATTCCAGTCTCAAACCTCCATCCCAGCATGCCTGACAGCCCCACATGGGAATGGCTCGGCACCACTCATGTCCCATGGCCATTTAGCTCTTCCCTCCATGGGTTTGAGGAGACCAGCCAGAAAATGTGGCCAGATCCTTCAGAACTGGATTGAGAACTAATTTAAGAAACATTTCCTCCTCCTCCTCCTTACCTTCAGCCAAATTAGAGTGGGTGAGGGAAGCCATCACTTACGGAAAAGTCCTATAGCCAGATTTAAATTGAGGATGAAACCAAAGGGGGTTTATAAGTTTTATTTATACATTTCCTAGAGTTCTGTTGAAATCATTGTTCAGTGAGGACAGTGGGTGCCCTTGGTGATGGCAGTCTTTGAACCAACCCCTGGTCTGTCATTTCCCCAGAAACCCTACGGGGTGCTCACAAACCCACAAGGCAGCATCTCTCACCCTGGTACATCCTGTAGCTCTTTCCCAGCCTGGTGGTTCCCATTTCAGTCCCAGGCTCCCAGAAAAGCCAGGGACAACCATGGCTGGACTTCATGTATTTTAATCCAGCGGCTCGTTAGCTTGCCGAAGGAAAACAGGACCAAAAAAGGAGTTTAACTAAAAGGGGCAACTGGAAAGCAGAGACTGGCAGAACATTTGAAGCTGCAGGAACAAGGGCTGGAGGGAATCCTGAGAATTTTATTTGTGAGCCTTTAAACACGATCGGCGGCAAAGGGCAGCCTGTGGTTTCCTGGCTGGGGAAAGGGCCTCAAACCCACACATATTTCAGGCACAGCACTGTCCATCGTGTCTTCACCCAACCAACAAGGCCATGTCCCAAATACAAGAGCACAGGGCTGTTTCCAGCCCAAGGGGTGGTCAACCAAGGTCCGAATGCACCTACAATACAATACAAGACCCAGAAAAATGCTGGCAGCTGCAGTGAGGTCTTGGAAGGTGGACAGAGCTCCTTTTCCTCCCCTTCACATCCAGGGGTGCTCCCCTCTTCCCACAGTCCCAGCAGTTTGGCCCCATCATGGTCAAAATACAGCATTCCTGCATATGCCTGGGAGATGGGGAACAGGGAGGGGTGGAGGTGACCCATTCCCATCTCCCCATCCCTGCCAGCAGATAATGGGGTTTCTCTGGTCTTCATGGCTCATCTCAGGGTGGGACAGCCCTTGAGAAAGGTGTGCTCAGGCACAAAGGGGCCACAGGGACTTGATGCAAAACTTGTCAGTGGACATTTCATGGCTTGAGTTACTCAGAATTAAGGTCCCAAAGAGGTTTTTCTGGCCTTAAAGATCTTAGAACCCAGTTTCCTCCTGCTCAACAGCTTGATGGTGTCTTGAAGCAAGGGAGTTAATATCTCTTTCAGTAGATTTTTTTTGTTGCTCAAGTATCATCTGAAAAGCTTGCACATAAGTACCATGACAACTTATTAGCAAGTACTTAATTCTTGAGCATATTGAGGGAGCAGTGAGTTCTGCCACCGTGGCCTCTGCAACGATACGGAGCAGAAACCCCCAATGTAACCCTGCTATGAATCAGAATGTCATAAAATTATTAACATTTCAAATAATTCCAAAATGCTTTCCCACCGGTGGGTACAGATTGGATCCAGATGCTTTATTAACAGAGAGAGTCATTAACCAGCACCTCCATAAGGGAGAACGACAGCGAGTCGTGTTCCCCATGAAGCCTGTGCAGGCAGCTGACTGGGTGTCTCGGAAAAAGACTTCATAAACTTGCCTAAACCTTATGATATTAGTGACAAAGAGGAGATTAATCTCAGCCTGGCTGACAGCCCAAGATCAATACTGAGAAACCAAACTACACCCTCAGCTTCATGTTTCCATGAGCCAGCAAAGCCAGAAATAAACACTGCGGAGGCTGAGCTCTGTGAGACGCAGTGCCGTTCGTTCCAAGCTCTGAAGACCAGGGTTGGATGAGCAGATGCTTGGCTCTGGTCCTGTGTCACCTTGGGGACATGCCACAGCTGGGGCTTTGGGGGGTGCTGGAGGTGGGAACTGAGACACACATCTTGGGGGTGTTTTGGTGCTGAATTTCTGTCTCTGTTCATGAAAGCTTGACCTAATCCCTTAGGATGAACCGAGCCCAAGACACCCTGTGGCCATGTCCCCATTTTGGACCAAGTGCTGCCCCAAAATCCACAGAGACTTATACTCAAAATCAGGTCCAGGTGGGTTTAGCCAGATGTGAAACCACTGCAGGTCTTGGCAAATATTGGGGTTAACCCTAAGCTCCAGCAGGTTCTGATCTCACAGAGACCACAGGATGACACATATTCTGCTCCCTCTAGGGTCCCAGGTGCCTTCAGGGAGTGCAGACCTCCAGGAAGGCTCAAGCCTGGCTGGGTCATGGGGGTCTGTGGGGTCTCACACAGGTCTGGCTCTCATTTCACCTCTTCTGTGCTTTCCCTACAGGTGAGAGCTTGAGCCCGAGCCGTGGGGCAGCCAAGAGGAAGAAGAAGCAGAGGAGGAACCGCACCACGTTCAACAGCAGCCAGCTGCAGGCTCTGGAGAGGGTCTTCGAGAGGACGCACTACCCCGACGCCTTCGTGCGGGAGGAGCTGGCGAGAAGGGTCAACCTCAGCGAGGCCAGAGTCCAGGTGAGCAAAGGTTTGTGTGGGAGAAAACAACACCCTCCACCTTGCCCCCAGGCGGGAGCAGGGGCTGTCCCCTCTCTGGTTTCATCCTGCACATGACCATGATCAGTAGGACAGATGCTTGGGACATCCCTGCTGACCACCTTCCCTCCCCACACAGGTCTGGTTTCAGAACAGGAGGGCCAAGTTTCGCCGTAACGAGAGGGCGATGCTGGCCAACAGATCAGCATCTCTCCTCAAATCCTACAGCCAAGAGGCAGCCATTGAGCAGCCCATGGCACCACGGCCCACCGCACTGACCCCGGAGTATCTCTCTTGGACCAGCACCTCCCCGTACAGGTAGGTGGAGGCTCTGGAGGAGCTGGGGAGGAGGTGGCCATGGGGCTGCCTGGGGACCACTCCACTGCAGCCCTGTGCCACTGCTGGGGATTTGGGGAGTTTTGTGGGGGTGAAAGGAGCTCGTCTGGTTTTGCTTTGGGAACACCTTTCAGCTCTGTCTGAGCACCCACTGCCTGCTGCCGAGCAGGCTTCCCTGCCTCCGTACATTTTGGGGCCCTGGTCCTCGCAAGGGATCCGCTTGGCCTCGTGCTGACCCTTCCCACATCTCGGCATGGGAGGTGACATGGGTGCCTTCTGGTTCCCAGCTGTTCATGTCCAGCCATCTCATCCACACGCTCGAGGCCGGGCCTCCTGGTGCATAGTTTGAGGGGTTCCCACATCCATCCAGCCATAAAAATTCTGAAGCCTTGGCTGCTCTTGTGGGAGATCTCTAAGAGGGAACGGGCAGTCTGGCCTGGGAAGCTGGCAGGACCACAAGGGGCACGGGGACTTCTCCATGGGCAATGCCTCATTCCTCCCCACTGCCTCCCCGCAGCACTGTGCCCTCCTACAGCTCCAGCGGGACCGCAACGCCCACCCAAGGGGTGAACATGGCCAACAGCATCGCCAGCCTGCGCCTCAAAGCCAAAGAGTTCAGCCTCCATCAGAACCAGGTGCCGACCGTGAACTGACCAGGGCAAAGCCCACCCTGTGGCCTCATCCAGGATACAACGTGGAGCTCCTGTGCCAGTCCAGGACAAATCCGCTGCCTGCCCAACACATGTCACTCATCCAATGTCTCAGCACCTCTTCTCTCCTCTTCCCTTCCCTTTTGAAGGTAGAGTCAGTCCCAGGCCGAAGTGGCACATAATTATAGCCACATATGGAGCAAACTTGGTTAGAAACTTGCTTTTGCGCACACCCTTATAATAACGGCTATATATACACACACATACCCCCCACGCGCTCTTCGAGGACAAACAGACTTGCCAAGGGAACAAGAATTTGCTTCCAAACATGGAAGGATCCTGGACTATTGGATTTGACCAATTTGGGTATCTCGCCCAGAGGGCCAAAGAGTTATTGGGTCTTCTCCTCCCGTGGGGACATGCAGCAGTGGGAGGATCATGAGCCCCCCTTTCTGCCGGGCTGTGACTTGTGGTGCTCAACCACAAGTGCTGAAGCTGACCCATGTGTTCACCTCTCTCTGCAACCCCAGCCACAGTTTTTGGGACTTTGGGAAGCTGGTGGTTCACCCATGCCATGGACAGTTCCAGCCAGCCCTCTGCACTGTGCTGCCTGCATTTAAGGAGTTGCCTATTTGATGGCATCAGGCTTTGTTAAGGAACGAAACAGCCCAGAGGAGTCAGGAGGGCTGGAGCACCTCACCAGACTCTCTCAGAACCTGTGAGCTTTCCCATGAGCCAGGGGTGCATTGGGGGTCCCCAAGCAGGCACCAGTGCCTTGCCTTGGTGGGTTTGCCAGCGATACTGCAGAGCCCCAGGTCATTGAACCATCCCAGGGAAAGAGAAAATTGGAAAAAGCTGTTGGGTTTCAGCTGAGTAGGCGGCTCCCAGCGCTTCGTGCCAACGAAGGCTTCGCCTTCCGGAGGCACAGCCTCCCCGTCAGCAGCTCTGCAGATGTGTGCAGGGTCTGGGGCCGGCAGCTCCATGGGGGGAGGTTTCCTTGGCTTTGCAGAAAGGAAATGGTTTCCCCCTCGTCCCACCCCGCCGTGCAGCCTAATGAGGTTACAAGGTGGGATGTGCGGGGGGATGGACGCGGGGTGGGCAACCTGGTCCCAGCCCATGGCACTGAGCCACGGGGAGATGCACCCTCCACCTTCCCCTGCCAAATCTGCAGCAATGGGGAATGAACCAGAGTGATGGAGGTGTTGCCCCTTGGGATCCAGACCATCCTTCCCTCACCCACTTCAAAATGCCACCAGCCAAGCCGGGGGACACCACCAGCTCAGAGGGGTGGCCTGGACAGAGAAGGCACCAGCCCTACTTGCCTTTGGCTTGAGGACTGTAGCAGTAGGTCTGAGGATGAACAGAGCAATTGCTGAGGTACTTCCTCCAGATAAACAATCTCTGGTCTGTGACACCAAGGCTGAAAGTGTCACAACCACAAAGTGCCCACCTGAGTCCCCACAGCTCCCAGGAACATCCTCTCCCATTCCCACTGGGGCTCTCACTGCAGCCACATGTGGCACCCTCCGCTGCACCCCAGGCAGTGCCAGCCCAGGGGAACTCACCCAGCACCCAGAGCTGGAGACCTGATGGGAGAACAAGGAAAGGAGCACATCTCCTCTGGCTGAGGGTGAACCAGCCCCTCCATCCTGCCTCCAGCCCCCTTTTCTCTGCTCCACCCAATCCAGGTGGGAATGGCCACCTTCTCCTCCAGCTCTGTGGGCAGGGAGGGGACACAGCCTGACTGGCATTGTCCATGTCACCCAGGGAGCAGTGTCACCCTAAATACTCACCCTCTGCCTCCACCCAATTTCTAGGGCTGGTATTCCCCAAATTTACCATGCCAGAAGGGGAGCACTCAGCTCCCCACACCACAGAGAGACATGCCAAGCCAGGGAGAAGAGGGATCCACTGGGGATCAAATCATCCACCCTGGGAAACACCCCCTGGGGGCAGGAGGAGGAGGCCAGGGGGGGTCCTATTCCCATGGAAAGCACAGGGCTCTTTTTTCGGTTATACAAGATGAAACCACAGGGATATAAATGTCGCTGCCTCTTTGAGAACATTAATGAAAATAAACCCATTTAATAGTTTGCAGATGCCGTTTCTGTAAACCTAAAAAAAGCAGGGAATAAATATTTCTTCACTAAATATCTATATGTATATATATATTTGAAAACATTTGCTCCTAATCTTAGGGCCCCTCCTTCGCCGTGCTTTTGGCAGCTTATCACAGCTTGTCAGTCAGTGCTGAACTCACCGAGACGAGATACAAATTGCACCCACGGAGGGGTAGCAGGACCGAGGGATTATTGTAATCTAAGCTCTCTCTTGCCCTTTCTATTTGTACATTTCAATTACTTGTAACAAGATCCACAGTGGATTTTTTTTTTTTCTTCTGCATGTCTGTGTTTTGGAAATTTTTGTAAGGTTTTTGTAAAAACAACTCTTGTGAAATAATGGAGGAATAAATATTTTACTGAGTAGAGGCATGTCGGTGCATGTGATGGGGACCTGGCTCTTCCCTCACCTGCCACTGTGGTTTCCCACCTGCCCTGGACAAGCAGCCTGGGCAGGGGACTGACTGTGCTGGGAAAGGGGACAAGAGCCATGATCTGGCCACCTTCACCTTGAGTGATGGTGGCATTTCACAGCTTCTCCCTGAGACCTGCATTTCATCCAGGCTTCCAAACAAGTGGTCCACATGCCCTGGGAGAGGGGCAGGAGCAAGGGGGGAACATGTCAGGGCCCTGTGGATCTGAGAAGGGGTGGGGGGACTGTGTTTCTGCAGCAGAACTGCTGGGCTTCCCTCTGGCTTGGGAATCCTCCAGCTGATGCCTGGAGATGGTGGAAACTGAGGGAGGACAGAAAACAGCCTAATGAGGGTCGTGCATAACAGCTAATTGCAGGGCCTTTCCAGATCCATCTTATTTCATTCCAGGATAATGCCTGTGTGCTATTGAGGAAGGGGTGTCAAGGAAGAGGCATAAGCATGCTCTTCCCCTTCAAAATCTCACTGGGAGTGGCAGAGCTTACAGGATCTGCCCTGGGCAGCCCACATTAGTGCTGGTCCCAGTTCACACCCCCAGCCTTGGGAACAGCACCCCCATTTCCCCCCAGCAGCAAGGGAATGGGCTGAGTTGGGATGGAGCCAGGAGCAGGCAGCAGAGCCCCTGGCTGCAAGGTTATCAGGTCAAACCCAGCGTTGTCAGTGGGGGTGGAAACCTGCAAACACTAATTGATGCTCCACAGACATCAGAGATGAGCATCTGTAACAGACCTCCCACTCTCTGGGGACAAGACTCATGCGTGGTCCCAGCAGAAAGTTATCCCACAGCCCTGGGAGCCGGAAACAGGCAACACAGGGGTCTGGACCTGCTCAGGGAATTGGAGCCAGTGGAGAAATAAGATTTCCTCCTATGCCCTCACTGCAGGAACATCCAGGCACTCAGAGGGATGCCGCTCTGTCAAACACACAGACTGGGTAAAGGCTGGGCAGCACAAGGATTGGGAGTCAAAATCAGCACCAAATCCAGCTCTTCAGGCTCCATCCTCTGCACCAGGGAAGGCATTAACCTGGTGAGCTGGAGACTGGGCACTGATGGAGCACATGGGAGAGAGCCAGGCTGAGGGGTTCAGATGTGGGACCTGAAGGGCAGCCCAGCCTCACTGGGGGCTTAGCAAAGCCTCACAGTTGAGTGGATTTGCAGGAGCCTGGATTAGTACAGGAAGCTGGGAGCAGGATGGCTCCTGGAGAGAGTCACCCACAGGGACCAGAGCACCTTGTGGCTCCCTGTGGGTTTTCACTTCCAGGTCTGCAGAAATAGAGCTAAGAAGCACCAAGGAGAGTCATATTCTGCACAGACAACTAGTTAAAAGAAAACTAAGGATGGGAATAAACTATCAGCTCTGGGATCACAGAATGCTTCCCAGGGAGCAAAGGCCCACAGGTGCAGAGCAGGCACAGAGCACCCAAAACAGGGGATATCAGTGGCTGGCCAAAGGTGATACCAAACACTTGGGGAAGCCAAAGTTAAAGAGAGATCCAGGAGCTCACAGTGTTGAGCTATAAAGCAGCAGACGGAATGCTTTGCTGAGAGGTGTGAAGATGTGCCCAGGGAATACAGTGCAGTGCACACTCAGCCTGAAAAGCAGCAAGTCAAGTGGCAGGAATTGCTAGGAGAGGATTAGAGAATAAGGCAGAAAGTGTCCTCACAGCACAACTAGAGCCTGAAATCCATTGGCCCAAGATATTGCAGAGATCAAAGGCATGGTGTGTTCAGAGAGGGTGAGAAAGTTAATGATGGATGGGTCTGTGTCGGTGCAAAGTGGCAGAGATTCACCCTGCTGACTCCCATGGGCAGGAAGGGCTGGGTGGAGAAGGGGCACCCTGGGTTTGCATTGTCTCTTTTACCTGCCTTCATCTGCTGAACTGCAGCAGCTTCCTCCCAGGCCAGGTCCTCCCCCTGGTGTCACTTACAGGATGCCCGTGTCACCTCCTCCTCCCCAAGCCATCCCCAATCCCCCCATGCAGCCCAGGGGATCACAATGCTCTCCCACACACCCAGAGGAGATCAGCTCCATGATCAGCTCCCTCCCATCACCAGTGGCCTTTGGGGCACACAGACACCCTGGACTGCAAGGTTTGGGAAGGACCTCTCAGCAACACATCCCAGCTTTTCCCAGAGAAGCACAGGGCTCATCCTTGCATCACCCAGCAGGAGCAAGTCCCCATGTTGGCCATCACCCCAGACCCACCACAGTCCCACACACTTGACCATCCCCATCAAAATGCTATGCTGCTGTTTTCTAGCCACTTATTTATTCATCCAGAGTAAGTGGCTTGTAGATCATTAATGTCATTTGTCCAACCTCCTGCCTAGAGAATATCACCCAAGCAGCATCCTCATGTCCTCAGCATGTGGCCAGTGCAGAGCATCCCTTTGGAGGGCATCCAGCCCCGAGTCAAAAAGACCCTTGGAAGTGAAGAGCTTGCAGATCCCAGGGCAGATTCTTCCAGTGACTCATTACTGTTGACTGCTGGAAATATGTCACTTATTTCCTGCCTGAACTGTCCCAGCTTCAGTTCCTCTCCCACTAGAGCAGAAGGTCTCAACCCATGGTCAGCCAGCTCCCAGGAGCTGATGGACGTCTTCTGAGGGGTCTGCAGACCAGGGGACAGACAAGCATGGAGAGCTGCAGCTCACCTGGCAGGGTCTGCACTCCACAGGGAATGGGTGTGCCAATGAAGAGAAGCTCAAAGGCATTGTGCTACCTCTCTTCTGGCATTTTTCCTCCTAGGAGGGCCCATCTATCACCATAATGGATTTCTGCAGGAGAGTTGGTCTCCATCCGTACACCACAACTTCAGGAGCAGAGCAAGGTTGCAAGGCCATTGGCAAACTGTTTCCTTCCTCAAAGCAGCTGGTTTTCAACCAGGTGACTGGGCAACCTGGTTTTCAACAAGGGCACCTCTCAGCTGACAGGAGGATCTCCCTGGACCCCCTTTCCCTGTTTCTGACCCCACAGCCTGACGTTTGTGCATGACTTTCTGACTGATGAAAAGCTGAAGTTTGCCCCTACCATATTTTAATGGGAACGATTTTGGACTGTCATCAGCATTGGCTGCCACGGCAGCGAGACAAAACAGAGCTCACTTTTTCCAGCTCGCAGGGACACCAGCCTGGTCATCCCCATCCAGAAGGAAACACAGACATCTCGCGGTTACAGCATCCTCCTCCTCCCGTTATCCTTGCACCGAGCCCTTCTCCCTCTGGTGGCAACGGGAAGGTCCGGAGACCCTCCAAGTCCTGCTGACATCACCTACGACCTGCAGAGACACAGGTACCTGTGACAGCGACGTGTCACCTCCCAGCAGCCGAGCCCCTCCTGCCCTTTGGGGCGATGCTCCTGTCCCAGGGGGGTGTGATGCCCACCCCGACCTCCTCCCTGCAGCAGGTATTTTGCTCTCTCCTGCTTCTTTCCAGCCTCCACAGGGAAGCAATCTAAGGCAGCAGAGAAGCTTCGAGAAGCTGGATGGCAGATATCCATGGGGAAGTGTAAGGTTTGATAATAATTTGGGAAGAAGGGAGGAAGCAAAGATGCCCTTTGTAGCCGGCGTTACAAAGCCAAGGAAGAGTTATCACATATCAGGAGGAATAATTGCATGGAGATGCCCAGCGTTGCATCCATACACCACAACTTCAGAGCCAGGGGAAGGTTTAAAGGACATTTTCAGAGCGTTTCCTTCCTCAAAGCAGTCATTTTTCAGCCAAGCGACTCCCAAAGGGCGACTCTCAGCTGATGGGAGGATCTCCCTGGACCCGGCATGGCATCAGCCCGCTCTGGAGCAGATACGAGCCTCCTGCTCCAGCAGCTCCCCAAGGAACGGCACCCTTCCTCCCTCCAGCCCAAACACCTCCAGCCGCACCCCAGCATCCCGGGCACCATCGGGGGCCGGGGTCCCGGTGGGTGCGGGTCCCCCCGCAGGGTGCCCGCAGCCACACGATGGTGCTGCAGCCCCGCGCAGGGAGCGCCGCGCAGCCCGCGGCACTCGGGGTGAACCCCCATCCCTCTGCCCTGCCCTGCCCTGGGGCAGAACCCCCTGTCCTGCTGCCCTGTCCCTGCCTGGGGCTCGCACCCGGAATCTCACAGATCTGGGGAAAACCCTGCGGATAAAGTTTCCCCTGTGCCAACTTCATCCTCGTGTGACAAGAGCAGGGAAGCAGCGTTATCTTTGCAGGGGGACTCACCTCTGGGATGTCCCCGCCTGCAGAGCTGGCTCCTCTCACTCTCTGCTGAGGAATAAGGGAATTTGCATGGCAAAGCCTACAGCAGGAGATGGAAGGGCCCCAGGTCTGCTGAAGGGAATGTGAGATTTTGGGAGGGCAGAGAAGGCAGTGACCTGTGTGACAGGAGAGCTGCCCAAGGAGGAATCTTGGCCCAGACCTGGATGAAGAGGAGAGATCCAGGGAAATGGTGTGGTCAGGTAAGGAAGGGGGTGAATCCAGTGCTCTTGGGTAGGAGTGATCCTGAGGCTTGTAGTGTCTGGACAAGTGTGAGAGGGGAAGGGGCCTGTGCTGGGTCTCTGCTTGCTTTTCCCCCACCTCCAGACCCCTTGGGCTTAGCAGAGCAGAGGGAAGACACGTAGTGGTCATGTGAATCATATTCACACATTCAGTCATAGAATGTTAAGGGGTTGGAATAGACCTTAAAGATCATCTAGTGCCAATTCCCCCCTGCCATGGGCAGGGGCACCTCCTAGAGCAGGTTACTCAAAGTCTTATCCAACTTAGCTTTGAACACTGCTAGGGTTGGGGCATCCACAACTTCCCTGGGCAAACTGTTCCAGGGTCTCACCATGCTCACAGTAAAAGATTTCCTCCTAATATCTAACCTAAATTTCCCCTCTTTCAATGTGTACCCATTTAAGCACCAAACTCTGCTGTTCCACAGTCCCAGGTGGGTTTCAGTGTTGCCATTTCCTGTTTAACCCAGCTGTGAAAAACAAGTTTTTGGCACATACCAAAACCCAGAGACTGGGTAGATGCAACCCCTGTCCTTGTTGTCCTGGAGCTGTACTAGACCCTGGGCACATCCTTCACCCACCCCAATGCTGGAGGAGGAATCTGGGAGCTCTGGGCTTTAGATATTATTTGGAAAAAGGCAGGGGATGCTTTAGTTCATCACTTGCAGGGAACACCACTGGCTGTATCCAGTGGCTCCAAAGACCCAGTCCTGGGAGAGCCCCACTGGGGCTGGTGCTGCCCAGGCAGCCGAGCCTGGCTCTGTCCTGCCTCCCACAAACCTCCACGGTGCTTCAAAAATAAGCACAATGCTTGGGCCTCTCTGAAGTTTGCCTTGTGGGCTTTTTCTGTTTGTTTTTTTGGAGCTAGGAGAGTTCACATTCCCAAGCTTTTCCCTGCAGCCAGTACAGCAGGGTTTATTTTTTTTTTAATAAAAAAGAAGAAAGTGTAGCTGTGCCTGTAACCTCAGCTTCCCTGAGCAGGGCATCAGCCTCAGGCACTGAACAGGCAGCCTAGAAGAGGCTGAAAGAGCTGGGAGGGGGGTTCTGCAGCCTCATTTCTTCCTTCCCATGCCAAAATCTCAGTCCCAGCCACATCTCCAGCAACAGCAACATGTACTGGAGAGAATCCATTTTATAAAGCTGCTGCTTTCTTATTTGTAATCTAAAAGCACAAGGGAAGGAAAAAAACAATGAAGTGGAGCCACTTTATCCAGCTAACACAGACACTGACAGGGCAGAGCTTCCCAAACACCAACAGTTTAAGAAACTAGGGGAAAAGCAGAGAAATGAGGCATTTGCTTCCCAGCAACCTACTGCCAAAAAAAAGGGGGCTGCTGAACTTGGAAAACACAGGCAATTCCTTTGCAAGTCATAAACACAGAAATGAGAGCAACCACATCTTACCTGACCTCCTTCAGCCCTCTAGGATTTTTGGGTTAACGAGCAAGCTTTGCAACAACCTGCTACTCAGGGAAGGAAAACCGAGCAGGGCTGCCTTGTGAACCCCAGCTGTGCTGAATTGAAAGGATAAGCACAAACAATGCACACCTGGAAAAGAGATTCCTCTGCAGGGCAGGTGAGTGCAGAGGAAAGGGATGTCTCTTTAGGAGTCCCAGGGCACTCCAGGCTCTGCAGTGGGGTTTAGCAAAGCACTTTACAGCTGGGGATCCATCCTGCTGGGGTTGGACCCAGCTGCTGCCCAGCTGCATCTGCTGCTCCCGAAGGAAGGATGTATCAGAGCACAATGATTTGTTTTTATTGGGAATATTTGCTTCCTGCCACCAGGATGCATGTGCAGCAGCAGAGAAATGTACAGGGGTTTGAGACCTTGTGCACCATGTGAGGCAGAAAAGGCTTGTTAAGCGGGGTCTGTGTTACCCAGACATCTGCTGAGGCTGTGTGAGGGAGAGGAGGCCAAGAACAAACTGCTGAACCTGCAGTCCTGCCCATCTTCCACACATGGTGGGACCTGTGTTCCCTGCTGGAGAGCAGAGCATTCCACTCCAAACCTCACCATGCAGCCCTGCCTTTGTGCTGGGGTCAGGAATTACCGGAAGGTGCTGCCTGAGCTGGGCAAGGGCTGAGCACCAGTCTGAGCAGGTGTGTCACCAGTGCTCAGTGAGGTCTCAGCAAGAGCATCTCCAGGAGAGCAGAGTTAAGGCAACAGCCTTAATGAGTAGGGCAGGTGGAAGGGGTAATTTATTTTCTGCTTTTTCTGGTTTCCCCTGTGGTCTTAGTAAGGCTCTGTGTTGGCCTCAGAGGGGGGAGAGGCACTGGAAAGCAGAGGTTTCCTCCTGCCTTGTCCTCCACACGATGACTCTATTGTTGCTGCTGCTCCTGCCCAGAGCAGCCCCTGGCACCTGGGGACAATTGTGTGGCAGAGAAGCTCATATGGGTTTGCTGCATTGGTCTCGATCTCTCCTCTCCATCACGACACTTTCAGGTGACACTGCAGAGCACTGGTACTCTCTTCAAAGCTACTTTGCTCATTGCCAGAGCTTCCTGCAAACACCAGCAGCTCATCCAGGCTGCACACAGCATGGCAGCAGTGGACAGCAGGAAGCAGCTGAAAGAAAACACCCCCAAAAGCAGTCACAGCACATTCCCCAAATAGCAGCAGCCATTCTGTGGCCAGAGAAAGGCTACAAACAGAGGGGGAGAAACTCAGTCTGCTGCCCTTGGGAGCACGTTCAGGCATCAGTGGCATGTGGATGCAGATACTGCCCTTGGGAGAAAGCTCTGGCTGCAAACTCTGTTTTGCGTGAGCATTTTAGTCTTTCCAGAAGTCCCAGAGCTTCGTGTCCGGCTCTCCACAGGGTGATTCCTGCTGGCTGCTCCAGGCACGTCACTCTGCATCTTACTGTGATGAGACTGAGCTGGAAAAGCCACTGCTGCTGGCTGGGAGGTGCCCGAGGCTGGCTGTGGGACAGGCAGGATCCTGCCTGCAGTGAGGCTCCTGGCAGGGAGGGGCATCCCACGGGGTGACCAGGAGCACTGAACACTTTGATGGCTTCACAACAACACCCCTGAGATTTTGACTTCCACATTACCCTGCCTGGCAGGCCCCTGCCTCTTGTTCTCCTTGGAGAGGGAACTTAAGGGACCCCCGTCCCCATCCCCACAGACCCCCTGGCTGGGCAGGAGGAGGGCAGCTCTTTTATAACCCCTCTGCTACTGTCCACATCTGCTGACCAAGAGACTTTGCCAGACCCTCATGATTTTCCCTTCCTGATTCACAGGATATTTGTGACCAAGGGGAAAAGGCTCATCATCCCCTTCCCAGTTTGAAACACAGTTGAGTCAGGAACCCTTCTTTCCTTCAATGAACTCTTCCTTGAGGGGTAGTCCATGTGCTTTCCCCCTCTCACCCTCAGCAGAAGCAAGAGAAACCTGACTCCACATCCTCTTCCTGCTCCACAGGGAGACACATCCCTTCCCTCTGGTGGCTTCCCTGCCAAATTTCAATAGCACAGGGACTTCATCGAGGCTGCACTGAGCATCCTTGGGGCACAGGTGGCCTCCCTGGCAGCATACCACGTACCCACACACACACACACACACACACACAGCACCCAGTCCTGCCAGGGAACCAGCAGAGTTCAGGATGAGGGGGTTCGGATGGTCGGCCCCTCTGGGTGTTACCAGTACGGGGTGGTGGCGAGGAGGATCTGCAGGGCCATGGAGAAGCAGGGCAGCTGTGCCACGCTGTAGGCCACGGAGCGCGTGGGCGCCTTCAGCTGCAGGAGGTAGGCGATGGTGTGCACGATGCGCCCCATGCAGAAGGTGAAGAAGTGGATCCTGGCCACTGTGGGACTGGGGTCCAGCATGGAGTAGATGGCTCCGAGGAAGAGGAAGGGGAAGATGTTCTCCATGTCATTGCAGTGCGCCCTGAAAAGGGAGATAAGGTTGTTCTGTCCCACGAGAATTCCCTGTTGTCTCGCACCCCTTCCCACAAGAGTGCCCATCCCTGGGTGCTGCTGGCCACCTCCTCTGATGGACGGGGCAGACACAGCCCCCAAAGAGACTTAGCTCCCCCTTACACACCCAGGCAGTAGGATTTCACACCCTGTGCCTCTCCCTTGGGATGCTGAGCTCCCGGAGCTTGCTCTCCGTGACTGGGACGCCTTTGCCAAGACAGATGACAGCTCGTGGCTTGGAGCTTCCAAACAAACAAAGCAAAACAAAGACCCCGCAAAGCTGTGAAAAGCTCGAGGCTGGTGCAGTGCCAGCACGGCATGGCCCCAGATGTGGCCACGTTACACAGTAGAAGGCAGTTTCCAGACCGCAGCTTCTCCAGAGGAGAAACTCACAGGATGGGAGGGTTTGTGGCTTCACCCCTCTCCATAAACGCATCCAAGGGGGATCAGGGAGGAGCACCCCAGGCATCCACAATGCTGTGCCAGCAGCACCTGCATAACACCTGGCTGGGGGGACCGCCTGGTGACACATGGGCGCTGATGGGGCCAAACCCTGTGCTCCAGCTGAACATGCTCCTGCCTGGGTGTCACAGCACCAGCTGCCACCACCCACAGTGCTACCACAACAGATCCCATCATGCCATGAGCATAGGCAATGTCCCTCCTCCCCCAGGCACCATCCTTTGGAGGGAAATCAGTCCCCAAAGCCACAGGCTATCCTTGCCCTGCCATCACCTCTGCTCCTCCTCCTTTCCACAGCACAGAGCCCCATTCTCACGCTTCAATGGGAGGACTCTCATGCCCTGGCTGGTGGGGATGGATCTGGTCTGGAGAGTGACCCAGCCATGAGGTTAGGTTTTCCCAGTGATCTCTGAAGGTCTGAGAGGCAGAGATGAATCCTTGATAAAAACTGCCACTGCTTCCCCATTCTTGTGCATGTTTGAATGTTCACAAAGCCAAGAAAAAATTTTAAACTATTTCTTGGCCAAGACAAAGGCCAGGTTACCTGTGCTGCTGTTCTGCACAAGCTGAGAAACTCTCCTACCTGCTCTTTCCATCTCCATAGGAAGCAGTCCCTAGCTTAAGGGCCATGTCCCCAAGCAAGGGAAGATGGGTGATGAACATGGCAAGGAGCCTGCTGGAAACCCTATTTCACCTGCTGTGTAGGTGCAATTTTGGGACAGCATGGAGGAATTGGCCTAGAGAAGAGACACTGAGTCCTGCTGTTGTAGCAGTCATGCCAGGAAGATTTGGTGGGGATAAACTTATTAGAGCCTGAACACAGAGATGTATTCCCTGCCAAACCTGGGAGGGAGAAGGGGAGCTGCCATGGCTCTGCTCCCCTCCTGATACCAGCTGAGATGCTATCTCCATTATTCTAGCGAAACACCCTGGTTTTAATCTCTCTTCCCCCGGGCTGTGAACAGATCAGCAAGGGCCCACTCTGAATGCTTTACTGTCCAAGTCAGATCCCAGACTTCTCCAGGTCTTTTCTGTAGCTCCAGTTATTTATTTTAATGGAACTTTGTTTATTCTGAATAATCAAAAGGGGATTATGATTATTATCTCTGCTATTATTTTCTTTTTGCTAGGAAGGAAACAGCTCATTTGCCACCCTGCTCCCTCTGGCAGCCCAGTGATTAGGTGGCACTGGATGTTTTCAGCTCGTTTGCCACCCTATTCTCTCTGACAGCCCAGTGGATTAGGTGGCCCTGGATGTTTTCTAAAGCAAATGCTGGAGGCGGTGGGAGGTGAGTGATGAGTGCCCCACCCTCAGCAGAGCACTGGCAGCTGAGGGAGGGCTCAGTGACAGCAGGGCACAGCCCCAGCCCCTTTCTTGCACATTGCCCAGCACTCAGGGCACCTCTGGCGAGAGGGACAGCAAACCAAGCGCAGGGCTGAACAACCCCGTGTTTTACCTCCGAGGAACTGTGAGCCCCGCAGAAGAGGGGGAAGATTCAGAGCTTGCCCAATTAGGGAGGTAGAAGTTACTGCTATCCTGTTCAGTCTCTTCCCAGATCCTCAAAAAGGGCAGCCAGATACAGCGATGGAACCAGTCACACAGTTCCCTGCCCCAGCTGTGCAGGGATTTGGGGGGATTCAGGGTCCTGTCAGAGCAGGACACAAGGAGACTTTTGGTGGGGGTATGGGATGAGACCTCAGGAGCTTGTGGGGCTTTGAGCACCTAGAAGAAAGTTTGTGTCATCAGCTGTTGGACCCAAACCCAGATCCTTCCCCGTGTCCTTGCTCCGGCACTCACCACGCTCCCATTAAAGATTAAACTGCTCTAGTGCACAGAGTCCCAAAGCTGAGCCGAGGCATTCAAACCATCCAGGCAATTACTTAATTAATGAGCCCTTTAGCTTCCCACTGCTCCCTCGCCAGCAGCTGCCAGGGATCCCCCAGGGGAGCAGAGGGAATGGCAGGGTTCTCACCTGCGGCAGCGCTCCACGTCGGGGTCCTCTCGGTAGTACTGCAGCCCCCCATTGCGCAGCGCATCCTCTGGGTTGGCAAACGCCTGCAAGAGAGTCCCCACGCCCTCACAGTGTCAACAGGAACGTCACAGGTAGAGGTCTGGCCCCCAAGACCTGTGGGGATTTCTTTCTGCTCTGGTTTCTCACCACCCTTCACAAACACGAGGGCAACTGTGCTTCCAGATGCAGAGCCCTGGGGTTAAACCCTGCACCTCCCCAGGGGTTAAACCCTGCACCTCCCCAAGGGGGTTTTCCTTCTCCTCCAAAAATCCCAGTGCTGCCCGCTGAGCAGGTACCAAACCTCATCCCAGTCCTCTTCTTCCCATAAAACCCATTTAAAGGAGACTGTGCCAAGCAGCAAGTGAGATCACTGCTGGCACAGAGCTTGCAGACACAGTGTGGCATCTGAAAAATAACCAGGGCTGACAGATTAAGGAATACTCCCTGGCTGGCTTTTTGGCAGTGGTACCATTTCCCATGGGGAAATGGGATCCTACACTAATAAAGTTACAAATAAAAATGGTTTATAAGAGCTCCACACCTACACGCAGAAGCTGCTCCTCAGGGACCTGGTTACATGTGACAGCTTCATTTTGCAGTCTGGAAAGGGCCCTGGTGCTTTCTTTTATCATGTTACAAGCTGGGATGGTCCAGGGCTGGAGCATCATTTAAAATCACAAGGGGAGAAGCCAAACCAATGTCACAGCACAGGGTTATCTCTGTATTTTATCTGAGAGCAGAAATCTCCCTCCCACTGCACGGATGCAGCTGGAAACTCCTCAAATACTTTAAAACAGATTTTACAGGCAACTGAGTTTTGCCAGGAATTCAATTTGGGTTGTGGGTGAAAAAAGTCCAGTTAACCCCAACTCCAGATGGCAGCGGGACCTTCTGATCCTCCCCATATTTTCCCCGTGTACAAGAACTATTTCCTCCAGCTATTGTTTTTATTCCCCACGACTTTTGGCTCTCCTGGAGCATTCCCATAGCCAGTCAGCCTCCAAAAGCTCCAAAGCTTTCTGCAAAATTTCAAGAAAAAAAGACCATTGTAATGATTTCTTCTTAAAACTATTTTTACGCCGTCCTTTTCTTCCAGACCTGGCAAATTAACTGTAAACAGTCTCTTTCTAGAAACATCTCACCTGCTTGCCATTTTAGATCTGTTTATTATTTAGATTAGGTTTCAGAAATTATAAACATCAACCTACAGATGGTAGAAACAAACAAAAAGGGCTAAAGAGAAGTGAGATATTTATCTGCTGCAGCTACGAAGCTTGTTTTGCTTTCAACTAAAGTAAAAAAAAAACAACTCGGTTTGCTTCAGGAAAACTTTGTTGATCTTTACAGAAATAAAAGAAGAAAGAAAAACCAGAGGGACACAAGGAAAAAGCCAGAAAGCGAGCAGAAGAAAAACGAAACTGGATCTTACCTTCTTTCTGAGTCTCACTTGTCCCGTAATGATGGCAACGACGTACATTTTCAAAATCAAAATCGTGCTGTAGAACGTGAAGGACAGAAACACTTTGTTCTCCATCATCCTGGGGGAAGGTGCCGCTCGGTCGCAGATCGGAACCAGCGCAGATCTCGGGCTCTGCGGGACAGGGGCAGGACCAGCTGTGTTTAAACCCGAGGCAAATCCCTTCATTTCCCCGGCAAAAGCCCCAGAGCCCCCCATCCCATCCCATCCCGTCCCGTCCCGTCCCGTCCCGTCCCGCCCCGGCCAGGCTGACGGGGCGCAGCTGCCGGTGAGCCAAGCCCAGCCGGCACTGGGAACAGGCTCCTGTCGGGATGGGGATGCCCCGAGCCGGGATACAGCCCCACCGACCCTGTGGGCCACAGCAAGGCTCAGCCTGGCCACAGCTTGACCCCTGTGCCTCCCTACAAAGAGCCCAGCACGCCCCCCGCCCCACCTGCCGTCCGTGCGCACCCGCAGCATCCCCTCGCCCAGCCGGGCAGTGCTCACCCACGGGCAGGAGCTGCTCGGCCCTCGAAGGAGGAGTTAGGAAGAAGGCAGGCACCTACCTCAGCCACATCCAGCCCCGTGCTCCTGCGCTCAGTCCATCCCCTAGCCCACAGCCCACCCCTTCGGAGCAGCGCTCCCAGTACGTCCCAGTCCCGCCCAGTGCCAGCGGAGCACTCCCATGGCAGAGGCAGCCAGCCTTGCCCTACACATCCACCTGCCGAGGGATGCACAGGGGACAGAGCCGTCCCTTGGCCCACCAAGGGAGCCTGGGCTGCCCCTGCACCCCTGGCTGGGAGGGGAGCCCGGCAATGACCGGCCTGGACCCCAACCGGGCAGGTCCTGGACTGGAAAGCCCCAAAACTGCAAGCAGAAGTGAAGAACAGCCTGCCCAGCCCCGAAGGCATCTCATCTGAGAGGGTGAATCAAGACAGTCAGGTGTAATTTTGTCCTTGATTTAGCAAATGCCACGTGAATTTGGAGCTGTCTTTTCCTCAGCCACCAAACCCTGTGGGTGAAAGAGTGGGATCTGAGCCTCTGGCAGGCAGCTGGGATGCTCTTCCAGCCTTTAACTCCTTCTTCCCCAACCCTGGCCCCAGTGCTGGCAGCAGCAAACCTCAGCGAGCAGGCAGAGTGGTGGCTGACCTGAGATCTCCAAGTTTGTTAGTGTGGAAGGGCTGTATTTGGTGTTCATTTCCTTTGCACAGGAAAAAAAATGAAAAGAAAACAGGAGAAAGACTTATTTCAGGAAAATGGAAACTTTCAGAGATTGGGTGGAAAATGAATGCTTTGAGGATGCAAGCAGTTCAATGAACTGACATGTTGGAATAAAAAAATTGGTTTCAAGCCACAAAAAAAAGCCTCAAGAAACAATGAACTGAGTATGGTTTGTCATTTACAAAACCACGTATGGAAGCATCAGTGCCTCTAGGACTGGTTTTGTTCTTCAGGGGTTTTTAACTTCCCAACTGCCATTGAGCAAAACCAAATCCTGTCCTTTCCAAGAGGGTCCAGAGTATCCCAATGGGAACATTGCACTCAGCCCAGGACCTGGCCCTGGTCCCATTGCTACAGCCCCTGGACAGGTTTGTCCCCAGCAACAGGATGCTGGAAGCATAAAGAAGAAAATGAAGAAGGTGAAGAAAATGCAAAGCTCAGTGTCCAGTGGGGCCCATGGTGTGAGCACAGACACTGGATGGAGATCCTGTGGTTTTGTGTTGCCACAGCACTGGGGGGAATGTGGAGCGAGGGGGAGGCTGCAGGATCTCCTTCTTCTACCTGATACCTGGGAATGTTATGGCAAACCAAGTTTTTAACAAATCAAACCTCCTGCCAAGAAATATTCTGCACAATGCACCCACAAAGGATGGCATCGTAGTGGTTAGTATGGTGTAAATAACACCCCAGTTTTGTATCTAAGTGGGGGAAGAGAATTTGACATGAAATTGCAGGGACAGATCAACAGGTTTATCCTTCTTGCCCTCCCCAGAAGGGTTGCCTTCTCCTAAGTCATGCATCCTCAGCTATTCTGAGTGTTGACCTGTGAAATCAAACTTGTGATTGCAATCATATTGTTAGTGCTCTACAGAGCTCCTCTGCACTTAATGCATTTATCACCAGCAATCTGAAAGAACCACACATGTTGCATCCAATAAATTGTGCTATTCCTGAACCTGACCGGCTCTTTTGAATGTGATCCAACCTACAGTTCACAAACATAGTCGGGCCTATGGTTATGTTTTTGTAACAGGTTAGAGAGCCTTGGAAAACCCCAAAGGCTTGGTTTCAGGGGAGAGGTGCTTGCAGCTGGTCACCACCACACTGGCGTTGGGGCGGCTGCAGAACAAGCCCTGGCACAGCCTGGGCACTGTGTGCCTCCAACAAGGCTGCTTCCCTGGGGGTGGCAATGGGGACATTGGGGCATGCAGCACCCACGTGGGTCCAGACACGTGGGAAGAGCTGGAGTGATCACCACCAAGCTACGTCCCACCTCACCCACGTCTCCCTGGAGGTCGGCAGGGCATTATAAGCACCGTAATGCCAAGCTTAAGCAGTTGGCAGCAAAGCCACATCCCAAAAGCCGCTCCCTCCCATTTCTCCTCTCCGCAGCTGATAGGGATCAACCCACAGCAGAGAAGACCTCAGTGCCAATGGTCTGGGGTTATGCAGGGCCAGACCAGCCCTGCAGCATGGACAAGGCTTTCCCCAGCAGTCCCTTTCAGCTTTCCCAGGGCCCTGGGAGAGGCCAGGCATGCAGACCCTCCACCAGCACATCACACCCTCCATGGAGCTGCTCCAGGTTTTACCAGCTGAGGATCCAGCCCACGGGGACTTCAGTAGCCAGACCTTTTTCCTTCCTGCACCTTCTTCCCCTCCTGAGGCTGCCATGCCTCACTGAGCAGCAGGAATATGCACCTGCAGACAAGCCAGGACTCCTCCTGCCAGCCAGCCAGATTTCTCCTCCTTGGCATTATTCAAACTCTGGCAGGAAGCCCTAAACAATTTGCACCAGCAACTGGCACAAATTTAAATTGAATGGAGTGATCAAGAAGCACAGTTTGTTTGGGAATAAGCCCTCAGGGCAAATTCAGTTGTGGATGTGCTGAACAGGCTCCCTGGTGTATAAAAATCACGTGGGCAAGGAAAGTTGTTTATCCTGTGTGTTTATGCATTTCAGACCCTTTCACTGATACAGAGTGGAACCCCAGTGGGGAGGGACGTGGGTGGGGATGCAGGTGTAATGCTCCTGGGATCCCAGCTCCTGGTCTGCTTCCCAGGTCCAGGGATCTCATGCTGGTAGGACATATCCACAGTTGTACCTTCCTGGCATTTGGGAGTCAAGGCAGTGCAGCTGCCGGAAGCATGTTCAACCATCCCATTAATCCATGCAGAACAGACTGTTAATATTAATGGCTTGATCCTCCTCCACAGATCACATTCTTCATTGCTGAAGGAGACAAACTACAAGCTGGGTCTTAAAGCCTTGAGCATGAGAGCTTTCAACCTAGGACAAGACCCACCCAAAATCAACATCACTGGCCAAAAGCACTGCCTTAAAAAAAAAAAAAAAAAAGCAGCCTGTAACAGCAATCCAGCTTTGGAAAGATTATGGAGTAAAAATCACCTTCAGTTCCCACACAGGTTGTTATTAATTTCACCAGCTGAATTACACTACAGGTATTTTTTGCTCTTGCTGTGTTGGGGAATTTCCTGGTGGCAGCAACATGAGAGGGTTGGTTGTGTAATAAATCCTGCAGAGTGGAACACCGGCACATCTGCTGGGGTGGCACAACCCGGGCTCCAACCTGATCCCAAAGGAAAGCAGATGCTTTGGGCAATTACAGCTCAGATTCCCCCAAATTTTCCCAAATGAGCAATTACATCCCACAGGCAGGGCTAGGCAAAGAGCCCGAGGGGACTGCTCCAGGCTGGAGAAGACAGGGAGAGGGGTGGCACTTTTCCAGCGTGTTCCCACACGCTGATGGAAAAGGTGCAGAGCCCAGTTGGGATTTTACTTGTCCTGGGCACACAGCTCAGCCCACAGCTCCAAGAAGAGCTGAGCCACATTCCTGGCTTGCTTCAATGCTGCCGTGGACACCAGTACCCTCCTTCCCTGCCATTCCTTCCTGCTGCTCCCAGCACAAAGCCTTGGACCTGCACACATAACCCAGGGATCATTTGCCCTGGGCTGCAACCATCCCGGGAAATCCGGCTGTCCATGGGAGGCTGCGCTGGCTCGTGGAGTCAAACACAACTACTTTTCAAGTAAAGACATGAGCATTTTGACTATTTATTAGAGAGAAGGGTGCTCTGCCTGCGTTGACTCCTTAGTCTGCACAAAACCTCTAACCACCGTGACGCATCTCCTTCCACAGATGAGTGAAATCCTGTTGCTTCACCTGCAGCTCCCCAAGCTCCTGGGCTCCTCATGCTCTTTGGAGCAAGCAGGATGCAGAAAATACTGCAAAGTCACAAAGCAGTGGAGCCATCAGCATCTCTGACCCCCAGCATTACCATCTCCAGAAACAGACGGGGTGTTTCAGCCTTTGGCAAACTCTGGCAGATTTGGTCTGGTTTGTATTTCAAAGTGACGGTACTGGCTGGAGCTATCTGAGAGGCCTCAGGCACCAGGAATGTCGGATGAGACTCTCACAAATTGTCCTTCACACTTGGAAGACCAGATGCCTGCAGGAGGAGAAAGCCAGCAGGAGAGGCCCGGGGAAGGGGCAGGGCTGTGGTGGCTCTGAGTCTCAGGCAGAGCAGAAGGGAGGGAGCTGCTGTTCCCCAGCCAGTCCCAGGACAGAGAACTGGACCAGGGCCAAGCGAGAGGCAGTGGCACGTCCTCTGCCTCCAGCTCCACTCAGCATCCCTTCCTGTCTGCTCCTGGGATGCTGCCCTGCTCCCAAACACCCTCCTGCCCCAAGCTGCCATACCCACCCTGGCTGCAGGGGAGTCGCCGTGTCCCCTGCTGCTGTGACAGTGAGGAGACACTACAAGACAGGACATCGGGCTATGAGTGTGTGGGAAGAAGATTGTTTTTCTCTTGTTCTGAGTCTCACATGGATTCATGCCTGGACTTTCTCTTACAGGAAAGAATTCCTTGGCTAGGCTGCTCTGTGCCTTCAGGGATGCAAATCCGCTGGGAGAGGGGCTGAGGGAAGTTATTTCTCCTCTCACCTGCTTTCTCCCTCTGCCCCAGCTTGTTTAAGGGCTGCACCTGCCACTGGTGTCGCAGGGCAAAGGTGGGAGATGGGGGATCAGGACTTGGGATGTGGGGAACCACAACTCTCTCACTCAGCCACACCGCAGCAACTCGTGATGTGTTTGGCTTCCCAAGAACCAGATCCCATCAGTTGTAAACAACAGGCAAAAAAACACTGTGTTGCTGCCCAAAAAGAGGGAGTTTCCCTGCCAGGCTGAGAGAGAAGAGAAACAAATCCTGCTGCAAAAAATGTTCAGAATTGGGAAACATTTCCTAGACTTCAAAAACTCTAGGAGTTTGCATTTGTAAAACTATAATGTAAATGCAGATTCTTGAGCAAGAGCAAAGGTAAAGGGTGCTGTGTGGTCCTGCCTCCACATGCTGTGTTATGGAGAAATGGGAATCAGGCCATGTTTTACAGCATTAAATGCTATAGCTGGCTCACTAACACAGGGCTGGGAGAGAAAGCAGCTGTGGTCCCAAATCCAGCCTTACAGAGACTTGTCATTCAACAGCAGATGAGCAGCTTCAAGGTGAAAAGTAGAAAACAAACCAAGAGGGTCTGTCCAAGGGCTGGGATCTCTGCTGTGCTGTTCCACAGAGCTCTGCTTGTCCTCAGGAGTGCAGTGGGGTGTCCAGCTTAAGAACAGGGACCTCTTTTGGCAAGTGGGCACCCCTTATCTCCTGGGCTGCCCTGAAACTCAAGAAGAACAGGCTGCAGAGCTCATTCATTTTTAAGTCTTTTAAATCCTGTATTCAATAGAAAGGCATTTTCAAGTTGTCACACAGACATCAAAATAGAGGACAAAAGGGAAATGGATAGGTCAGCACGTCACTGCCTGTCCCTGACACAAACTGAGAGTGGCTACACCATCCTGGTGAGACCGACTCTAAGGAGACCTTTCCTCCATGGTCTTGTCATAGAGCTTCACTCACCACAAAGCCTTCCAAAATGCAGAACTTATTTCTAAAACCCTGAGTTCTCTGTGTCCCCTCCATCACCCCTAAATTAAACAGCAGCATTTCCTCCCACCCTTCCTTATAGGTCATATTTTCTCAATCTCTTTATCACACATGCTGATCTTCTAAATGCCCTCCCTTTGAAGAGCAAAGTCCTGGGCAAAAGGAGGTTGACTGTGCTTCCTAGGAGAGACCAGGGCCTCCTTCTCACGAGACCTGACTCAGGCAGAAGTCAGAGCTTCTCGGCAGTTTGAGGTTTTATGAGATGACTCACTGGTCAGCCCACAACCAGCTCCAGACACAGCCTAAAACTTTCCCTTTTCCTTGCCCTGGGTGATGAACAACACATCTTTTGGGCCTGGCTTCAGGCAGGAAAGGTGGTCCAGGTCTGATGTTGTTAATAAATACTCTCCCCATAACCAGCTTGGGAAGCAGGGAGTAATTTAGCTGCATTATTTACAGCCCCCCTTGCCTGGAAGCTTTTTTATAGTGCTGTTGTCTCAGCTGGCCTCTTGCTCACAGCAGTGGGAGCACCGACAGAACACGACCCAGGCTGCATGACCCTGACTTCATCCAGAGTAGAACTTGGCCTGAATGATACAAGGAAGCAGAGAAACCTCTCCATGCTACAGGTTGAGTGTACCATCCCAAGTTTTCTTCTCTGCCAGAGTGACCCTTCAGCAGGACTCCAGGAGCCTGCCCAGGTCCCACACTTCGATTGCTCTCCTGATTTACAGCCTACATGTCCACCATGTGTGCCCAGGAGTCTGCTCCACCCTGTGTTTATGCAGCCCTGCCTGCTGTCCCCAGCCCTCCAGGAGAGGACAAATACGTGCTCCTTGCAAATATTTACAAAGCAGCAGAACGCACAGCACGTTTCTGTTAACAGTGCCACCAGCTCAGCCAAAACTGCACGAGAAGTGGTCCCGCATTAGCAGGAGAGAAGCTGGATCTGGGCAGGAAGGCAGCTGTGGAAAGGGTGTAGGGATAGGAGGGTATGGGATGCTATGGCCACATTCGTGGGGACAGAGCTGTCCCACCAGGAGAGCTGGCCAAGAGGAAGGGGCAGAGGAGGCTGGTGTGCATGTTTGGGGGTGGAAGGAGCTGCTGCTCTTCCATGTGAGCAGGGACCTTGCAGGGTTGTATCAGCTATGGGGCACACCATGGATTGAAGGTGGGATGTGCCCCCATGGTAGATACCAATGGACTGAGGCTCTCTGGGCCCATTCACCCTGGTTCATGCAGTCTTCAGAAAGCAGAGATTAACTTAAGCTCTGAATCACGAGGTTTAATTCTCTTTCTTGTAAATTTTTTGTCATACAGGATGGTAATGTTTGATAATTACATGCGTCAAGTCACCCGCCAAACTGTTGAAATTAAATTACTTCTTGAGACAATTAAGTTCCATAATAAAGCATAATTTAAACAATAAACTCCATAATGAAACACAATTTAAAGTAAGATGATGACGACGATAGTATTTTTATGGGATATGCTTCCCCTCTTGTGCATGTCACAGACAGACACACGGGGGGAATTAGGAAGAACAGCAGTTCTTGCTCAGCTTTGCCTAACATTGCCCTTCTTCCAAACATGCCTGTGAAAGCACCTCTTACTCAGCTTTACCACAGCCCCATCCGCTTTCATCTCTCTTCAAAGGAGATTTCTCCATGCTTTTGATTATCCCAGTCATACTTTCGTATTTCCCTCCAAGCAAGCAGATGACCAGCACATGACTGCCAACTCCTTCACCCCTTGCACTCCTAAATGTCCTTCAGCCTCCTAAAGGGTCATTTTTCTTTTAAATGCCACTTTTTAAAATGTTTTAAATCCTCACTGAGGGGTGTAGATGACTCTACACCAGGTTATTTAGTACTCTGGAGGGGCTACTCCCAAATGGAAGGAATTCCAGCTATGCTCTACAGAAGACAGCTCTGGGACACTCACAGCTATCCAGCCACAGATCTGGGCTGCTCATCCTCGTTCCTTCAGGGCCTTTCCAACCCTCCAGCCAGTCTCCTTTCTCACTGTGCTCTTAGCATGGACTTAACATTGTCCTTTACAGAGCACATCCCTTCTCCTGTTTTCAGCTCATCCCAGCTCACTGTTGGCCACGGGGTTCCCAGCTCTCAAACACATATTTTAACAATAGCTGGAAACTGAAGCCCTGCAAGCAGCCTTTTATTTTAGCAGAGTACATTTTTCTTCCTGTTAGATAACTCCTGGAAAAAGAACCTAACAGTTTTAGATTCCTTCCTGACCCTCCATCCTTATTTAACATTGATGAATCTGTATGGAAATGATACTTTCCAGGTTGTTCAGAGTGATATTTGAGGAATAAATTAATGGTCCTCATAGAGTTCTGTAGCTGGATATTGCAGAAGTAGAAGAATTAAATACCTCTCAGTTTGTCCTGTTTAACTAGAGGGACACACTCCTACATGGGGACCTCAGTAAGTGTCTCTTTCCAGTCCCTCAAGTTCATGCTCCTAAGCTACAATATCCTCCCCAAACTCTCAGCACATGTAGATATTTTTTTTTTCCTGGATTTTATTTTTCTCTCTTTCAGTAACACAAACCAACCAGAAAGACCCTAGACAAAACCCAAGATGAAATATTTTTCCCCTGTCAGATGAACAGAGTGGTTGAGCAGATCCTCACTGTGGTGTCCACAGAAATCAGCACACCCCTCCTCGTTCAGGACACCTCACTGCTGGTGCCAGGGTGTGCTGGTGCCTGCTGTTCTCTGCTTACAGATCCCCTCGGGGGCTCTGGAGCAAAGCAGGAGCCTGTGCTGTCCTTTGGTCACTGGCACACTGCTGCTCTTCCCTGGTAGTACCGAGCCTGGCTCCACAACCTTCCCGTCCTTCCCAGGGCTGCCAGACCCGGCCTGCCTGAACAAATAAGAAGCTATTACAGCAGCAAACAGTCACTTTCTGCCGATGAACCCACTTGTTCCTCAGTGCCAAACACAAGAGCTGATTAAATCCAGGCAGAGGTCTTTATTCAGGCACCAACTGGAGACAGAGGAGCAGGACTAGCAGAGGCGCCAGTCAGAATAGCTGCTTCGCAAGACTAATTTTAGTGCCTGGATTTATGGCTCTTCCACGGGAGATGGGTGTAAGAGCAGGGTGTTTAGTTTTGCAAACCCCAGCCCAAACACAGCCTCTGATTCTGGTCCAACCCAAAACCTGTTGAGCACTTTTAAATGCTCTCTCACCTAAGGGTCTGAAAGCATTGGATGGGGTTGTCTCCTTAATAACATCACCACTGTATGTGCTTTGGATGCAATACAGACCACTGGCCACATCAGAGCTCAGGACTGGAGCGAGGGCACAGAATTACTCATGCCCTATAATCCTCTTCCTGCAGGAATCCTCCCACACCATGTGAGCATAGTGTTTTCTTATTTCATCCAGTCCAAGTTTCATCTCTTTCACACAGTTTTTATCCCTAAATTATTATTTACAACTGAATTCTATTTCAGATGGAATATGGGCTAAAGTTCTCCTGTTATTTCTTGTTCTCTCAGTGAGAGCTATTGCTACACAGTCAGAGTGGCTCACACGAGAGCTACTCCACACCAAGAGAAAACAGAGAGAAGATCCTGGAGCCCAGTCAAAGGCAAATAGGAACAGTCTCCAGTTTCAGATTCTGGGCTTCATTTTAAAAACCAATATGAAAACCAAAGGCAGGACCGAGGCAGGTGAAGTTCAACTCTCACAGAATCCCCATCTTACCAATGAACACCTACAGCACAAGGTTTCATTCTCTTTCTTGCACATTTCTTGTCATACATGATGGGGATGCTCAATATTTGCACATGTCAAGTTCACTATTCAGACTGTTCCAACTAAATTACATCCTGGGACAAGTTCCATTATGAAACACAATCTGAATGGAGATTATGATAAGAATAATAATCTTTTTGTGGGATCTCTTTCCCCCTCTTGTTCATGTCATGGAGAGACAAGCTGAGGATTAGGAACAGATGATGTGACTAAGCCAGTGTTGCTGGAGAGGGGTGACAGCACCTTGACTTGACCCCTGGAGTCCAAATGCAGTTCTCAGATCTAATCACTAAACCACAGAGGATGTCTGCACCAGGAATGTTTAGTTACAAGTCAAAACAAAGCCTAACTACCAGCATCGATAGCCCATCCACTGGGTCTGTCACTACCATTTCATACATTATTCATCTCGATCTTGCACAACACGGGCCTTGAAATCAGAACCCGGAGGCAATTAGACAGGAGCAGAGCCAGGTCTGCAGCGAGGGGTGGAAAGGCAAGGCTGGCAAGTGGTGAAGCACCTTCCTCACCCTGCTTTGCTTGCCTGAGTTCCTGCCCCAAGGGTGCCTTTCTCAACTGCCAGCCCAGGTGGATTTGCATGGTCCAGAGGAGGCTGCTGCTTATTTACATCTGGCTTTGGGTGGTGCCATTAGCACAGAATCATAGAACCATTCAGGCTGGAAAAAATCTCTAGGATCTTCAAATCCAACTGTTAACCCAACACCAAACTACATTCACATGACTTTTGAACACCTCCAGTGATGGTGAACCAGACCCTGAGCTGCTGTGTTCTCTTGCCCTGCAACAGCAGACACCCAAACCAGCACAAAACACACCCACGGAGCCCTGTTTTCCTCGGAGTACTGGCAGGAACAGTCATTAACTGGTATTGAAACTCTGAACAGCAATTTTATACAAGCTCTATCTTTAACCTCTTAATTCCTGGCACCAAAATATGAGCCTGGAGGCCTTGCAAGACATTAAAGTCCATCTGAGAAATGGACACACATGGATTAAAAAACTCTTCTCCTCAAAGACTGCCACTATGGCAGTCCCAGCAGCTCCTGTTCATATGAACAAAAGCTTCTGTTTTTTCCCAAAGCCAAAGGGCTGCCTCCCTCCATCCCTTCTCCCTCTGGAGCACATAGTGGCCTGTGGAGGAGCAGAGCCAGTTTGGCTATCAGGTACTTCAGTAACTCCTTATGCTTGCTCTGAGAAAGATCTCTATCCATCATTGCCTGATGGAGTTGATATGACTGAAATATCAAACAGGTTACAGCACCAGGTCTCACTTCATAAAGAGCAGAGAAGTGTCTTGCCAGCTTGTCACCTTGTGCTTATCTATAAAACATTAAATTTCCAGCAAGTTCCCACGGGAGCCAAGAAATGTGAGACTGCAGCTTCCCTCACCCACACCAGTGCTGATCAAGCATGACTTTAAATATGTGCCTCTCACTCCCATCCCTACCAGGTAACATGACCTGTGTAGCTCCACCTGCTGAAAACCACTCGATATCAGATTAAAAATCACATTATTCTCCCTCTGCAGAGACTGTCAGCATTCACCACAGCCAAAGGGCACTGGCAGCATTGACAAACCCTGTGAGGTCCTCAGGGCTGCTTATTCATCCTGATTCATCCTGTAGAGCACAGTGAGTCTCTGCTCTCTGACTGCAGCAAAAGAGATTTGAGGTTGGGCATCCAGATGGGAAACACTTTTCTCTTGTAGGGAAGAACCTCTCGGTTGCATTTTTCACAGACAGCAACCAGGACAAAAACCAGCCCTTACTGGTATATCAGAATTTTACAAGGGTTCAGACATGATCAAAGGAACTATTTCATACGGGCAGATTTACTTGGACAAGTATATAATGTTTTATTTCACCCAGATCCCAAGATCATCCATACCTTTCCCTGTGGGACTATCCTTCACACAGCAGCACACATTGACCCAAGGGATTCTGTGATTTTGTACCCCAGACAAGGCTTGTTAAGCCTGTCCAAGGCAAATCATGGCTCAGGCTCTTGGGTAAAGATTTCAGTGACACAACAGAAATGTTAAAACCTTTGCTATGAACTACCATGTCAAGAAGAACTTTCATCATCCACAAATCTCAATTTTCCTACCTGCAAGAGAAGGATGACAGGCTCCTGACTCCCTGGGTGTTTCTAGGATTAGACAACGTCTGCTCAGCATTAATGTAGATTTTGGTGTTTTGTGTTATTGCTACTGTCACATTATAGAAAGGTCAATGAACATATTCCGTGAGTCAGAGCCTTTCCACAGCATTAGTGTAGTCCTCAGACCTTAGCCAGGCCCTGTATTTGGATAAAGCCCACCACAATCCCACTCTTAAAAGATTCCAATGTACGTCAGCGTGGCAGCCCTTTCCTGTCACTGCCTCGTCTCTGTGTTTGGGATAAGGAGCACTTGGAAGACGATGCCGAAATTAGAGTAGGGAAAGAAAACAAGGCAAAACCACATATATGGGGGGGTGGGGGGGTGGAGGGAAGAGTAAAAATAACCCAAAGTCCACTCAGAAAAACTTCAACCATTAGAGAGTGTCTAGCCAGAGTCAGAAGGCAGGGAGAGACCATGTACAAATTAAACTGAAAGTAGGGAAAAATGAGTCTTCCAGCTCCTCTTCTCCAATTAGAAAATTTCAGTGAGAACCTTTTGACAACCCAACAAAAAACAGCAGCCACATTTCCAAAATTCTTTCATAAAGCACTTGGAAATAGTGAGGACCTTATACATTCTCCAACAAAAATACAGACTTTTTCTGGGGAAAGCATTGATTCATTTACCCTACAATTCTTACCTGAAAACCTCTTGCACTCCATGAACTCAAGGTAGGGCTGCAACCCTGATTCCCAGCACCCTGTCCCCTGGCTGGAGACATGTCCTTGGCTCACCAGCCAACTGGGATGGCTGCTGCCTCGTGATTGGAAAGCCATGCTAACCAGCCACATCCCAAATCCCCCAGGCTCTCTGCTGCCCAAAGTGCTGAGGATGCTGATTTAAACCAATCAAACTACAGGTGGGTGACAGAAAATTTCAACACACCCAAAGCAGGGTAAGGCCAGGCAAAACTCTCCCCTGGGACTTTCCTCTGTCTTCATCCTTAAATAGTCCATCTCTGCATTCTTAATTGCTCCCTTTGCCACACAAATCACCTCCACTGTCTCACCTACCACAACAGCTTTAGCACTCACTGCAAACACCCCATATACTCCTGCTACCCAAATCCCCACCTTCCCCTTCCCTCTAATCCCCCTACCATGTCCTTCCTCTCCCACAACCTCCCACCACACCACTTCCACTGCTCATCAACCTCCTAAATCACAGACACCCCACGCCTATTGCACACTGAACACCTTTCCAAAGTTCTTCTCTGCTACAGATTTTCAGTACCTCCAGTTTGTGGTAGTTGATTCGGGATGATCCACTGCTTTTTGACCACCCCCACCCCCTGTGCTGGTCAGGAGGGCAATGTGAATACACAACAGGATGCCAATTCTGTGTCCAGGGCACAGGAGGACATTGAGGCTAAAGAACAAGGTGTTCATCAGCACAACACAACAGGCAACAAGACATTGCACTGTGGACTGCATGTTGCAGGGTCTGTGCTCCACTTGGAGCTTCCAGACTGCTGTTCAAGGAAATTGCCATCAATGTCAGCCTCACCACCACTATTAGACATCTCATCCATGTCCAGGCCCAGCTTGAACCCATTTAACTTGTAACGGATAATGAGATAACAGCATGACATGTTGCAGCTGAAGATTATTTAAACACCCATCTGGTACCTGTTATGCAGCATACGTCCTATTGTTGTATAGGAAATATATGCCACCTCCCTCCCACATGGAAAGGAGATCTATAGATCTGTCCCATGCTACTCCTTTTTGCACAGATGAGGTAATTCTCATTCTCTGTGCTGTTTCTATCATAGCACTTTGCATTTCCCATCTGTGTTTTGGGAGATGCAGTCTCTTCCAGGCTGGGGAGACCTTGTGAAAAGACACAACAGCACAATGGAAAATTTGCTAGGGATGTTTCCTTGCTCTCTTCCCACATCAGTCAGAGAAGACTCTGTGCCATCCAGGTTTTGAAAGGGAGGACCATAACCCGTGAAAGCTCTTTGCAAGACACAACTTGGCACTACCCTTTGCCCCAGAGAGATTCAGGGGTGACATTCTATGTCTGTGTTTGTGGGACCATGCTCTGATTCTACAGGGGAAAGGTGAAATACCTGCTGAAGCCTGTGAGGTGAGCAAGGCACCCTGCTTGCACCTTTAATTCAGATGGACACTCTAATTTCTTTTTCCAAACTCTCCATCCTCCTCTGGCTGTGCTCAGTCCCCTGATGAAATTGCCAGGAGGCTCCTGCTCTTCGCGAACCCTCATCAGCCACGTGGCGGGGTTTCTGTGTATCCCAAGAAATCACTTTTCACAACACAAGTGGTCAGCCCTGCAGATGTGAGCCCACAACTCCTGTCTCGTCTGTTTTTTCTCAAGCGTGGCTCAGTTCGCTGCAAAAGTTGTTCTTCCCTGTAAATCCTGGTCCAAACGCTGTGTCTGACGCCCCATCTAGTGTTCAGCACGGCCAGATGCAGGAGGCATCCGAGGAAACAGGTGACTGGAAAATCCCCAGCGTTTTTCAGCGGTATTAAATCACCTCTGTAAAATTATAATTTCATTTTTTATCCTTTTAACTCACATTATTTGAGTTGTCCCCAAGAGAGCTCAGACAGAGCCCAGGCAACAGGGAAACCTGCATATCCCGCTGCCAGTACCTTCCTCTGGGTATCCTAAGGGAGAGATGGCATCTGGAAAGCCCAGGAAGCCCAGCTCCTCAGGTGTCACTTTCGAGAACACCTGGGCAAGCTACCTGTGGAATAAGAAGCCAAGAGTCTAAGCCGTGCCCACCTCAAGGCTGGATGGCGCTGCCAGCGTGGATTCTCTCCAAACAGGGAATAACAGGGTTTTCCAGGAGCTCGGCAGGGATCAGCACAGGGCACCGGCTCCGAGAAAGACGTCCGATTCTGAGCGTGTATTTTGAATACTACATAAGGCTGCTCAGTGTTGTTTTTTTTTTTTTCAATGAGATTCTACACATTTTTTTTCATCGAAAAAAAATTTGAGAAAATGAAAGGATTTTCGGTGTCTGCCCTTCTCCTTTGCAAACCCAATTTTTTGGCGGTGGGGGGACCGTGAAGTTGTCGGGACAAAAAAAAACCCTGCTCTGAGAACTTGGTTTTATTAAAGCAGCTTTCTGACACGGTCAGCCCTGCGAGCTGCGGAGCTCCAGGCAATGCTACGCAAATCCCTGGGCTTTGTGATGCAGGGTGCACACCCACTTGGGCAGTCAAGCCCCAAACAAGCACCTCAATGTTCGCCGCTAATCACCAGCCCAATTAGCACCTTGGTTACGATGCAGGGAGCATTCCAGTGCTGCTTCCCTCTGAGCTGGGATTGTTCGGATGAGACTCTGCCCGTGCAATGCTTTTATGCGCGACACTTTGGGTTCTCCGTGATAAGTGTGTGAAGTCATTAACACCTCCAGCTCGCAGGAGACTTGGCTCCCATCCCCCTGAACAGCCCCGGGTTCCATGCTCCAGGAAGTTTTTTCTGCGAGTTTCTGTTTTGCTTTCTTTTCCTGCTGAGCCAGCCTGGCGCTCAGTTCCCACCATGAAGCTCCTGAGCGCTGCTCTAATGCTTATTTTCGTGCCCACCCTGACGCCGGCTTTTGACCCTCTCAGCGTTTCAGTCGTGGTGGGAAGCGCTGCTGTGGCTTGGCATCTCCTCTCCTCTGACTCCTGGCTCAAATGCCATTTCCAGGAGTGCTGCAAGAGGAATGACACTCTGAACTTCACAGGTAAGGCAGTACCAAGGGCACCTTGAGTCAAGGGGTTCCTTCCCAGCGTGGGGAGATCTTCCTCTGAATGGGCTGTGGAGGGGCAGGAATTGCCACCCACAGTGTCTCCAGAGGGCAGGGGCAGTACTAACCCAATATTTCTCATCCCACGAGTGGCCGTGTGCCCTGCTTGTCACAGCAGTCCCGGTGTCTTCGTTCATGCTGGCAGAAAAGGGCAGTGCTGGTTTTGGCTCGGATGGAGTTACCCTTCTCCCTAGCAGCTGCTACAGTGTTGTGTTTTGGGTTTAGTATGCGAATTATGTTGATAACATAGTGAGGGTTTTAGCTGTTGGTAAGTGGTGTTTATACCAAGGCAAAGGGCTTTGCAGCTTCTCGTGCTGCCCTGCTATGGGAGGGCTGGAAGGGCACAGGAAGCCAGGAGAGCCCACCCAAACAGCACAAATAAAATCACAGAATCATTTAGGTTGGAAAAAACCCTTTTGAGTCCGCTTCTCCATCACCCTCCCTATCCTTCTGTGCCTGCTTGTAGAGAACCAGCCCGCTGCTGCCACCAGCAGGGCAGTGAATTCCACTGATGGACCTCTTCAATACCCAAATTATCCAAAGGAGGGTGCCAAGAGGTGGGGCCAAACCCTGTGGTGCCAGCGAGAGGCAACGGGCACGACCTGATATCCAGGCAGCTCCACGTGAACACGGGGAAGGATTTCTCTCCTCTGTGCAGTGACCACACCCAGGGACAGGGATGGTGTAGGGTCTCTCCTACCTGAGATGTTCCAGACCCACCTGGATGCAATCCTGTGCCACGTGCTCTGGGATCACCCTGCTGTTATTAATTGGTATTCCATCTTCTATTGGGCAGCCTTAGGCTTGAAAGGCTACAAAGATCAAACAGCAAAGAACAATTTCTTAAGAAAATTTTTACGTATTCTGCATTCTGCAACAAGATGACCCGCTGTGGTCCCTTCCAGAGTGACTGATTCTGGGATTTGGGGATTCTGGGAATTTGGGATTTTGGGATTCTGGGAATTTGGGATTCTGGGATTCTGATTAGGCTTGAAGGTATGCAAAGATCAACCAACAAAGAACATAATTTCTAAAGGGAATTTTTACATATTCCACATTTTACAACAAAATGACCCGCTGTGGTCCCTTCCAGCATGACTGATTCTGGGATTTGAAAGCGTCCCTAAAGACCATTTTAGCTTCACCCTCTGGCATGGGCAGGGACACTGGAAGGGATTCAGGGATTTGGGAATTTAGGATTCTGGGGATCTGGGATTCCACCCTCTGGCATGGGCAGGGACACCTTCCACTGGAGGGGATTCTGGGGATTCGGGGATTTGGGATTCTGGGGATTCTGGAATTCAGGGATTTGGGAATTTGGGATTCTGGAATTCAGGGATTTAGGAATTTAGGATTCTGGGGATTCTGGAATTCAGGGATTTGGGATTCTGGAATTCAGAGATTTAGGAATTTAGGAATTCAGGATTCTGGGGATTTTGGAATTCAGGGATTTTGGAATTTGGGATTCTGGAATTCAGGGATTTAGGAATTTGGGGTATTCTGGGGATTTGGGTTCCACCCTCTAGAATAGGCAGGGACACCTTCCATTGGAAGGGATTTGGGGATTCTGGAATTCAGGGATTTGGGAATTTGGGATTCTGGAATTCAGGGATTTGGGATTCCGGGATTCTGGAATTCTGGGGCTTTGGGATTCCACCCTCTGGCACGGGCAGCGACACCTTCCACTGGAGGCGATTCTGGGATTCGGGAATCCTGGGGCCTGTGGTACGCCGGCTGTCGATGAGGGCAGCCCTGCCCGCCTCAAAGATGGCGGCGGCGGCGCCTCACGCGGCGCTGCGCGGTGCCGGTGGCGCAGGCGCGGGCGCAGGCGCAGTGCGGCGCGCGGTGCCGGCATGGCGCGGGGGGCGCCGCTGGTGTGGGCGCTGCTGCTGCTGCCGGGGCTGGCGGCGCTGGAGCCGCTCAGCGTCGGGCTGGCCATCGGCGTGGCCTCCGCGCTCACCGGGTACCTGTCCCACCCCAGGTTCTACTGCAGCTACGTGGAGTGCTGCCCCCGCGACGGGCGGCGCCTCAACGCCAGCGGTACGGAGCGGCGGGGGTGGCCCCTCACACACACACACACACACACATCCCCACACCCCGCTACACACCCCGACACACACAGACACCTACACACACCGCCCTCCTACACACACAGACACACTCACACACACACCCCCACACACACCCCTACACACACTGACACACACACTGACACACCTACACACACACCTATACACACCTATACACACACAGACGCAGAGACAGAGACACACAGACTGACACACACACACTGACACACACAGACACACCTACACACACACACCTGTACACAGACAGAGACAGAGACACACCGACTGACACACACACACAGACACACACTCATACACACCCCCACTCACACATACTCACACCCACCCACACACACACACCCCACCCAGACCCCGAGCTCGGCGAGCACTGTGCGCAGTGCCCAGCAGGGCTGAGCTGTCCCCTCTCCCCGCAGCGCTGAAGGCACAGCTGGACAGCCGGCTCTTCGGGCAGCACCTGGCCAAGGACGTGGTGCTGAAGGCGGTGCTGGGCTTCAGCAACAACCCCAGCCCCAAGAAGCCGCTGATGCTGTCGCTGCATGGCTGGGCCGGCACCGGCAAGAACTTCCTCAGCCAGATCCTGGCGGAGAACGTCCACCCCGCCGGCCTGCGCAGCAAGTTCGTCCATCTCTTCCTGGCCACTCTGCATTTCCCCCACCACGACCAGGTGAAGCTCTACAAGGTGAGGAGGGGTCCCTAAACCCCCCCTGGTAAAGGGGGTTGTCCTGCACATCTCCCCCTCCGGAGCGCTGGCAGCTGGGGGTGTGCAGGTGGGTATTCCAAAGCTGGCGCTTGGGAGAGGTGAAGGAGGAAGTTCATGCACAAAGTAAGAGGAAAAGGCACCAAAAAGACGAGAAATCGGATGGGAGAGAATTTCCCAGCACTGTCCTCTCGCTGGTGCCATTTGCTGATTCCTGTGCTCGCTGCTAGGGGAGTCCTGACATCCCAACTGTTCATCCTTGCTGGGATGGAAGGAACCTTCTCCACAGCTCCTGCAGGGCTGTGTTTTGCATTAATGGCTAAAACAGCATTGATAACACAGCAGTGCTTTGGCTGTACATGATAGTGCTTGCACAGCCTCAGAGCTTGCTGGTGTTTGTTTGCCACTCATATCGAGCAGGCTGGGGTGAGCAAGAGACTGGGAGGGGACACAGCCCAGACAGGTGATCCCAGTTGGCCAAAGGGATATTCCATACTATATCGTGTCATGCTTAGCCATAAAACTGGGGTGGTAGAAGAAGGAAAAAGTATGGGGCTTTGGCTTCCAGGGTGGTTGTTGCTCTAGCTCTGGCTGGGTATTGGTTTGCATGTGTCTGGAGGGTGAATGACTCCCTTTGCTTTTTCCTCTTTCTATCATGTATCAAAATGTCTTTGTCTTGAATGAAGTGATTTTGTCACTTTTATTCTATGTCCTCTCTCCCCCCCATCTCGTTGGAGTGCTTGGCTGTTGGCTGGGGCAACCCACCACACACTGTGCAGTGAGAAAGTGCAGCCTGCATGAGAGGTTTTCATCCTGATCTTCGTGTTTTAATGTTTGAAGGAACCCAGAACTCGTGTACTGATAGATATGGCTTCTGTATGAAGGATGAAATTGATTTTTTTAAGCTGAGAAAAAGTTTCTCTAATACTTCCCATCTCAGCCTGGTTTTCATGTCTTACCCATACACAAAGCAGAAGAAATTAGGAAGTCTTTTTTTTTTCTCTGCTCACATTTAAATTCAGTGTCATATGTCAAAGTCACAGTGATTATGGTCATTTCTTCAGGAAAAAGTACAACCAGTGAGTTTGGGGTACTGACATTTGACAGGGTGTCCCCAGAGCCTGTCACATACAAGGATCTTGCAGTACATTGCTTTTCAGGCGTTTTCAACCTCTTGCTCCAGGAACAGCTGCAGAACTGGATTCGGGGCAATGTCAGTGCCTGCCCCTCCTCTGTCTTCATTTTTGACGAGATGGACAAAATGCATCCAGGTGTCATCGATGCCATCAAGCCATTCCTGGACTATTACGAGGAGGTGGATGGGGTGTCCTACAGGAAAGCCATCTTTATCTTCCTCAGGTCTGTGGCAGCTATTTCTGTCATTTTGAGATACTGAGATAAGTGTTTGTTTATGATGATAATGATGTTCCTAAGGGACCTCATTCAAAGAACAGCAAAGGAGCCACTCTGGAGTGAAGGGGGAGCACTCTGAGCTCATGCTTGGCCTTTGGCTGTAGAGGAGCAGGTCTTGTGCTGTGCAGGATCTTGTGAGCCTGGCCCAGAGCATAGATCATATGAGAGTTCACATTTTGGGGAAGTTCTCTGGAATGGGTGTGCTGTACTGGGCATAGATGGCATGGAATTGTGTCTTCAGAGCAGTTGGCTTAGTGCTGTGTTTTGTATTTGTGGCTAAAACAGTGTTGATAACCACATCAGTGTTTTGGTTATTTCTGGTTGGTGCTTGCAAAGCCTCAAGGCTTTTCCCAGAGTAGGCTGGGGTAGGCAGGAGGGTGGGAGGGGACACAGCTGGGGCAGATGACCTGAACTGCCCAGGGGAATATGCAGTACCATGTCATGTCATGCTCAGCAATAAAAACTGGTGGAGAAAAAGGGGGGAGTTTCAGCTTTCAAGGTGATACTTCCTCAGGAGTCACCTGAGTAGTGTTAAGTCTGAGTGTGGGAGTGGTGAGTGATTTCCTTAGCCTTCCTTAGGGTTTTTTCTCCTCTTTCCATCCCAAAAGTCTTCTGCTTCTGTTTTTCCTATTTTCTCCTTCTATCCTGCTGAGGCAGGAGGGAATAAGCAAGTGGCCCTGTTGGCTGGGGGAACCCACCACACATTGATGGCTATCCAAAGAACTAGAGACTTGCCCTAAATTTTGGAGTACAGGATTTTGTTTTGGTGACTTGTTTGATATCAAGATTACCAATACATGTAACTGGCTGCAAAAGAAATTCTGGTTCAGTTGTGTCTGTATTTCAGCACTGTACATTTTTCTTTTATGCCCAGCAATGCAGGTGGCGACTTAATTAATAAAGCAGCTCTTGACTTCTGGACAAGTGGAAAGCGCAGGGAAGATATTCAACTGAAAGACCTGGAGCCCATGCTGTCTGTAGGAGTCTTCAACAACAAGAACAGTAAGTCACTTTGCCCAGAAAAATGTGAAATTCATTCCTCAGTGGCTGAGACAGAAGTGCTTTTGTGAATTCAGCCTGGCCTGCGGATCCTGTTGTGTGTGGGATCAAGTTTAGAGAAACTCCTTCCTATGATTATTTTTTCCCCCCTCCACTCTTGCAGGTGGACTGTGGCACAGCAGCATCATCGACAGGAACCTCGTTGACTACTTTGTGCCCTTCCTGCCCCTGGAGCACAGGCACGTGAAGATGTGTGTCAGGGCTGAAATGGCAGCCCGTGGCTACGTCGTGGATGAGGAGATTGTTCAAGCAGTGGCTGATGAGATGACGTACTTCCCCAAGGAGCAGAAAATCTACTCTGATAAAGGCTGCAAGACTGTACAGGCCAAGCTGGATATTCATGAAGACCTCGTGATGAGAGATATGAAAGCAAGGGGTTGATTTCCCTTTCAAGTTTCCAAAGCACTTTCAGAGCTTTTGGAAATCTGTGTATTTGCACTTAATGCTTTTTTTACTGTTGCAGGGAGTATGGTGAAAATACCAGAGTGAGCTCTGTGGGCTTTTGTAGCTTTTTTTGTGTGTTTTTGGTTTAGGTTTTGGGTTTTTTTAACTTAACATAGAATCATAGAAGGGTTTGGGTTGAAAGAGTCCTTAGAGATTATCTAGTTCTATCCTCTGCCACGGGTAGGGACACCTTTCTCTAGATCAGGTCACTCAAAGCCCCCTCCAACCTGACCACTGTTCATCTCTGAACAATCCAAATGTTGACCCTTTAGTTTTTATCTGCAGACACACACACACACACACACACACACACTGTGCTGGCTACAGCCTCTCCTGCTTTATTCTTCCAAGTGCTAGGATTATTAGTATTATATCCTCTTTCCACAAAAACTAGACAAGAGTAAAGGAGAACAGAGGAATTCTTCCTGGCAGTCATATTCCCTTCCATATACATGATCCTGTTCACATTCATAGTGAAATGGAGGGATGTGTGGTGTGTTCTGGGACTATGATCATGTCTGCAAGGGTGAATTTGATTCATTTTAGTAAGAAGATGGTATTATAGAAGTCTTCTTGTCCTTCCAGTAGATTGATGCTGTTGTGGCTTCTACAAACATGCATTTCAGGGACAGAAGGGCATGAATATAGTTAATGGCTGAGCTGTGGCATCATCCCAAATACCCTGCTACAGAAATATGGGAAGTCATTATGAGCTCCACCAAATCTGTTATTAAATAATAGAGGGTGTGAGGAGGGGGAGTAACTACTTGCCCTGTGTTTTTTTTTCTGGGAAAAAGGAATTGTTAAAGAAACTTTATATTCTTGAAGAGGTCTAAGTGAATTTGTGACTCCAGGTCTTCCATAGCAGAGAAAGCCATCTAAGGGATATATTACAAGTCTCCTGTTCTTAATCAGGAGAATCTCTCCTGAAGATTTAAACTGTTACATCTTGTTAATCTGTTTGTGGGCTTCTGGGCTTGAAGTCTGTAACACCTTTATTAGTCACTCCCTGCTGCACTCAATGGCTAAGGTGTAGATAATGCCACTCTCACCTTGCTTGGAAGACACTTTGATGGAAGAAGTTATTTTTCATAGTGTATTTTTATGCTGAAGTGTGAACAACAGCATCAATCCCCTACCTCACTTGTTGTTTTATAGTAGCTTTTGACACAAAAGAATGTCTGTGTGAAAGGGTGAGTGATGAGTTAAGAAGCTGGGAAAGATCGATTTAACCTTCACCCACTGGGGAGGCTGGGGTTTAAAACTGTTGCAAGCTTTAACTCTTTCAACACCCATCACCTGTGGATCAAATAGTGTAGTGCAAGACAGAAGTGCCTTTCACTTGGTTGATTGTACTGTGGTTTTTAAATTGGTACGAGGGATTGGCCTATTTTTGTGCTGTAGCATCTACGCCCTCACTTGTACTTAAACTTCCTTTAGGAGGTGATGCAAAATTACAGGTCTCATTACAATTATGTTAATTCAAATCACAACTGAGAGCTTAGCATTTATCTTCAGCTCTAAATTAGAAGTGTCAATTGCCTTTTACAACCCCATTTGGAGTTTGTCAGTGCTGGCAAACTGTTCACATTGATGCAATCTCCAGAGCCAAACTATCTAGCCATTAACCTTGGGACATTGGACTGTCACTTTCCAGTGTGATGTTTTGCCTGTTAACTTACTGGTAGTTGTATATGCTGCGTCCAGTTTCACTTACTCCATAAACAAAATACTTGTGCCATTTCAAAACACTAACTGTTTACTACTGTACTGCAGTTGGAATAAATCTTGTTACTTTTTTCTCTTGCTTTAATCATTTTCAGCTATAGGAAAGTAATAATTTATGCAGTTTGCAACCAGCTGCACTATACATATCTGTTAGGCTTCCTTTATTCTTAAAAAGGTGTTTAGACAATGGATAAGCAGATTAAATAGCCTGTTGATACTGAAACATGTTGACTCATCCAACTGCATAGTAAGGAACTCAGCTGTTAAATAGAGCTCAGTAGAAACAAACATCTATGAAAAAGCCTAAAAAGTTTCTGCCTGCTCTGCTTCATGGTGCTTAACAGATCTCTCCTACCATACTGCCAGGCCCTGCAGGACAAACACACCTTAAACAGCTTGTGTAAGTATTCCTCCTCTCTGGCTGTGTCTGCAAAGCTGTCATTCAGCGTGGCTCTTCCCCTCTCCTTGAGCTGGCAAAGGCATGATGGGACTACAGGCTTCCATCCTGTCTCTGCAGCCTCTCTAGCACTGAAAAGAAGCCAGAGTGTAAGTAACATCTTAATTCTAGTGAGGTAGAGCTGTTGGCAGGCCCTGGCACCTCACTGAAGAGTCAGTGTCCATGCTGTTGTGCACCAAGGATGCACAAGGAAGTGTTCCAGAGCCTGCATGGGAAGTGTAAGCTGTGCTGTTCACCAGGACTTTGCCCTGTGCTGCACACGCGACAGCCCCGCTGTTTGTCCCCACACACCAGGCTCTAGGGCCAGGCTGCCTTGTCTGGCACGACAGCAGAACCCACTGTATCACTTCATTTTAACCAGGGCCTCTAATTTCAGGAGCACAGCATGAGATCTCGGAAGGTTCTCTGCAGAAGGGTGAATTCAAACAGCTGCTGTTTGTACTGGACTCTGGTCAGAACAGAACTCAGTCTCAGTGACTGCTGAGCTCTTCTCACCCAGCCAACAGACTCTTCCCCCTGTTTGAAGTTTTCCTTTCAGTTGCCTGAGCCAGTTTCAAGTGGCCTATTAAACAGAGTAACAGCCAAAGCTACCCAGACACAGCAAGAGTGAGGACCTTGGCTTTGGAACGATACAGTCCACAGGGGAGGAATGATGAGAGGATCAGAAGGATCAAATCTGGGAGTGATTTCAGGCACGCCCATTTCTTTTTCCCTCACAATGGAGATGCTCCTGCCCAGGTCTGTGTAACAGAAGAGAGATCAAGCAGAGCCAGTCTCCACCCTTTGAACATCATTCCCACACCCTTCAGAGGAAGCTTCCATCTACTCTGTGCCATTTAGAGCTGTGATACAACAAAATACTGGCTTCCAATCTATGTCAAATGCTCATACTGATGCTGCTATGGCACACAAAGCAGAGTATTTAATGCTGGAGGAGTCACAATGCTGCTTGGTTGGGTTGTACTGTTTCTCTTGAGAAGGTATCAGTAGTATATCATTATTAAATCTGCTTTTTCCTATTGTTTGTTATAATCAGGAAGTTAAAGAAACAGATAAATACTTGAGTTCAAAGCACTCATTGGCTGACAAATAGCAGGACCAATAATTTAAATACTATAACCCTTCAGAGCAGAACTGAATAGCTGGAGGTTTACTGGCCCTCTTTTTAACCTTGCAGAGAATAACTTCACAATGCTGCCCCTGAAAACCTGGGTGGCTTCAATCAGAGCCTGCAGGTGTTCAGGCAGGGGTACCACAATGGGAAGAGATCAGCCAGGTTTTAACCAGTCTCCAAGTTCATCCCTATGATACTATTGAGCACACACACATCTAGGAAGTTTGTCTCTACAAAACCATGTGAGTGTAATTAGTACCAACAGTCCCAAAGTGCAGTCTCCACTCAAGCTTCATTCAGTTTCTCTTTCACCAGGTAACAGAGTCACATCTCCTATCTGTGCCCTTTGAACTCAAAAAGGGAAATACCTGTGTCCAAGCACAGCTTGAACAGCCAGGAATGTAGTGTGCTGTTCCTCAGCATGGAGTGAGTTTGGGCAAAATTAACATGCAACCATTGAATGCAAAGAACACCAGAAGGTAGGCTAAGAACTAAATTTCTGATGAGAAACGTTTATTTTGAACAGCAACTGGAAGTGAAAAAAGCCTCTGCAGTGCTCACATTCAGAAACAAGTCTCACACCCCTCCCAGGAACCGTTTGACACATTTTGTTTTTTTCCAAATGCCTTTAGATCTGTGTCCATCCCTGCCTCAAAGGCACACAGTATTGTGAGAAGATAAAAAAGGGAAAACCCTGCAAGCTGGCCCCTGAATTTGTCATGTAGGTGAAGAAGAGAAACATTTTTTTCCATTTCTATGGCATAAAACTTAAACTGTACGTGTTTTCCACTATATTACACCCTTCCCACGAAGCTGACTCACCAGTCCAGGAGCACGCTGTTCTCCCTCCTGAGAGCACTCCTTGGGAAAGCATGCTGTGGGCAACTTTACACATAAAAACTAACCAAAAATAGCAACTAATTACATTGTTGTGGCAGTCAAGGATTTTAACTCACTTCCTTGTAATATTAAGTCTGCTCTCTGAATGATATTCACAACCAAGAGTTTCATATTGTTGGTTGACACACAGGAAGCCAAATTATACCACTGTTTTGAGAAAGACAATGACCCTACATGATAGAAGATAGAAGTTTATAGTTGGATAGAAGTGCCTAGCTTTTTTAATTCCAGAATCCCCCCCTTACCTTTACTGGACCCAAGCTGTTGAAGGAGAAAAGACACATACTCTATTTTTAATGCATATTCCCATACAGGACCAATGAAGGTTTCACAGACATCGAAACTTTGATTAAAATTCTCAATATTGTCTAGAGATCATCCACATCAGAGCAAAATCCAATTAAAATTAGGTCACAGTCTCAGTCCTTCTGTACCTGTCAATAGTGTGCCACACGGTTCCAGTGACTGACACATGATCCAGGGAGTCTTCAGCCTCATCAGACACTGGCTCAGGAATTCCCAATGCAGTTCCTTCTCACCTTGACAGCACCAGGCTGAAGTACTCAGGAGCCATGACTGGTGACAGAATAAAAATGCAGAGGCACTGCTGCTTACACACCAGTTAAAAAAAAAATAGTGTTCCTTCCTTTAAAAAGTACTTAAAAATGAAATGTCTCGGGTTCCCCACTTGGTGATTAAATTAAATTTGCTTCTTTGCAGGTTGCAGCAATAAAGCATTAGAAGTCATAGTAATAATCCAGCTTTGCATCCACAGTTTTACATCCTTTATCTGAATAAATTCTCTCCTCTCTGGGAAAGTAGGTCATCTCATCAGCTATTCTGGTTAAAATGTCTTCATCCACAGTATAGCCCCGCGATTCAATCTCAACCCTGACACACATTTTCACGTGTTTGTATTCCAGAGGCAGGAAAGGGATAAAGTAGTCAATGAGATTTTTATCAATCAGCGTGCTGTGCCAAAATCCACCTGTAAAAGGAAAGAGAAGAGGTTTGTTATTCTTCCTTTAATTAAACACTACAAGGGAGTAAGAGACATATCACAGCCCTCTGCTGCACACCTGTAAGAATCCACCTGGGTTTTTAGGGCACTATATTGCACAAGTCAATACAAACCCCTTCTCATGGTATTTTGTGCATAAAGTTTTGGGTAGACCCATAAAAGTACACCTTTGAGGCTGAATGAATGAATTTTGACTGTGTTTGAGGTGCTCTTTAACCACCACTTCATCTCACTGCAGACCCCAAAACTGCATTGTGGCTCCTCAGAAGCCAAAAACAGGAGGCCACCTCAAATAGACACCACAGCTGTAAAAATGCAGCCAGGTACAGTCCATCCCTTTTGTGTAACTTCTACCCCCTCAAAAGCAATCCCAGTTCTACTCACTATTTTTGTTATTGAAGACAGACACAGCCAGTGCATTTTGGATATCTGTAAGCTGTATATCTTCCCTTGTCCTCCCGTTTCTCCAGAAATCTAGTGCCACCTCTGTTATCTTCTCAGCTCCTGCGTTGCTAAGTAAAGAGAAAACAAAGATTGTAGCTGGGGGTAGTTTTGAAAGGCAGTGAGAGAACTGCAACCCTGAGAAGGCACTTCTTACCTGAGGAAGATGAAGATGGCTTGTCGATAAGACACCCCATCCAGCAGCTCATAGTAGTCCAGGAAGGGCTTGATTGAGTCAATGAGCCCTGCGTGCATTTTATCCATTTCATCAAAGATGAAGAGTGATCTGGGACAAATGCTCACATTTCCCCGAATCCATGACTGCAACTGGTCCTGAGTGCCACAAAAATGAAAGATGCTGAAAGAATTTATGTTGAAAAGACAGAAAATAGCACTTATGCTTATTGAACTTTGCTCTGAGTTATTTCAATGGTGTCATTTTAATAGCTCTGGCTTCTTGAACTTAGAAGATGTAAATGAAACTTTAACAAAATCTCATGCTGGTTCTGAAAAATTTTAAGACACCAAGATACACGATGGGACAAGCAGGAAATCTTGTGCAAAAGATGTTTCTATAAAAAGCTAAAATTAAAGTGCACAGCAGGACAAAGGATGGGTCCCACCAAGGAACAGCCAAGGCCCTGACAAGCAAAGTGATTACTTTTGGCAGCACTTTGGTCTAAACGTCCTTAATATCACAGCTATGAACAATGTTAAATTTGCTACCTGGACAGCAGCAGTGAGAAACTGCACCTGCAGTCACTGGCAGGAGTAAAAACAAAATTCAGTTCTCACCCCTGTGTTTTAGGCAATCAGAAGATAAATGGAGACAATTACAAGTCCCTCTTGAAACATAATACTGTTCAGAAGGGCTAATGCTTTATTGTATTGAACAATTCTCTTAGTTAAGCATTGCTTGTTTCGCTCAAGTATTGCATTCAAGATCCATAGTGAATTAATTGGGGTTAAAAAAAGGGTTGCTCTGCTGGCAGATGAGAAATAACTGTTCTGACCATTTTCAATGATTCACCACTCTTTTATATTCACTGTTACTCAATCCCTGAATTGCAGGTGTATCTGGGATAAGTAGCAGTAGTTCCTCCTACTGCCTTGGGCAGCAAGTTTCCCAAGAGTATCCACCTCAAAACAAAAGCATTCATTTTATTTTAAAACAGCTCAGCTACAAGAAGGAGAAAAGTAAGCTGTGAAAGAGGAAATATCTATTTCCTCCATTTAGAAATCAGGTTTGTAGACCGTGATGTTCCCATTTTTAACATAAACAAACTGAATATAAACATGCAGTACTGTAAGACAGTGGTACTCATTCAAACTGCTGTTAACATAGTTAGAGCAAAAACCCCCATAAAAAATATGCATTTGAGCCACTGCTCCATGATATCCCCTGCCCTCAGAACTGCACTGACACTTTTCAAACTGACAATTACAAATACCTTTATATCTGCACCTTTCTCACAACAGAATATCTTGTGAATTTGCTTTACAGCTGGGAAATGGGTCAAACCCCCCACTAAATAACCTGCTCAGTGTGCAGTAAAACTGACAGAAAAGTACAACGATGCCTCAAAGATCAACCTTCAGCTTGCCGTGGTGTCTGACACACTTGGAGGTCACTGGGTTGTTCCCCAGAGTCATGAACTGTTTGGGGTTTTTTTTGCAGTGCCCACGAACATACCACCTAACCAATAAATCATATTTATCCTCAACTCAGTCACATTGCCAGGCAAAGTGCAGAATGAAAACTAGACCATAAACCTCTTCCCTAAAGAGAGGCTCAAAATACATGTGAAAAACTTTACATTCACGGGAAAACCAGTCCTGGTGGATGTTAGGATTTGCACAGGTCTGTAGAGAAGATTCCAAAAGTGGAATGGGATGTGTTTTACTCCATAAAGTAACACCTAGGTCAGTAGTAGTGATCATGCCATGACAATTACAACCCAGTGCAGCAGAGCACGCTCTTACCTTGTAGAGATTGATGCTGTGAGCATGAGGAAAGTGCAAAGTTGCCACGAACTGGTGGACGTATTTACTCTGCAGCCCCTTTTTATAGATGCTCTCGGCGACGATCTTGCTGACGAAGTTCTTGCCCGTGCCCGTCCAGCCGTGCAAGGAGAGCGCCAGGGGCTTCTTGGCCTTGGTGTTGTTCAGGAAGCCCCTCACGGCCTTGACAACCACCTTGCTCACCAGGTGCTGCCCGAAGAGCCTCCTGTCCAAGGTGTCCTGCAGAGCTGGAGGGAGAGACCACAGGGTGAGGGACGGGAATGGGGACACACAGCCCTCCCTGTGTGCGGCCAGGGGGGACAGGGCCGGGGGGGCACGGCCTGGCTCCTGAGGGGAGCAGGGCCTGGATCTCTGGGGGGGCTCTGCATGAGGAATCAGAGCCCGGTTCCCGAGGAATCAGTGCCCGGTTCCCTAAAGGAATCAGAGCCCGGTTCCCTGAAGGAATCAATGCCCGGTTCCTGAGGAATCAATGCCCGGTTCCTGAAGGAATCAATGCCCGGTTCCCTGAAGGAATCAATGCCCGGTTCCCTGAAGGAATCAATGCCCGGTTCCTGAGGAATCAATGCCCCGTTCCCTGAGGAATCAATGCCTGGTTCCCTGAAGGAATCAGTGCCCGGCCCTGAGGAGGAATTGTCCAGTTCTCAAGAGTTTTGTTTCCCACAAGAGGAATCAATGCCCGGTTTGTGAGGAATCAATGCCCGGTTCCCTGAAGGAATCAATGCCCGGCCCTGAGGAGGAATTGCCCGGTTCTCAGAGTTTTATTTCCCACAAGAGGAGTCAGTGCCCGGTTCTCTAAAGGAATCAATGCCTGGTTCCCTGAGGAATCAATGCCCGGTTCCCTGAACGAATCAATGCCCGGTTCCCTGAAGGAATCAATGCCCGGTCCCTCGGGAGGTTCTTCCCGGTTCCCTGAAGGAATCAGTGCCCGGTTCCCCGGGAGGCTCTGCCTGGCCCTCCCCTCCCCTCATCCCGCACCGGCGGCGGCGCGCTGGTCGTTCCGCTGGAGGCAGCACTCCCTGAAGTAGCAGTAGAGCCGCGGGTAGGAGATGAAGCCGGTGAGGGCGGAGGCGGCGGCGCCCGCGATGGCGAGCCCCAGGCTGATGGGCTCCACGGCGCCGGCCGGCGTGAGGAGAGGCAGCAGTGCCAGAGCCAGGGCCGCCCTAAGCGTGCCCCGCCGCAGCTTCATGACCCGCCCGGCCCCGCCGCCCCTTCCGCCCCTCAGCGCCGCTATCGCCGGCAGAGGCGGGACCGGCCCTGAGGGGCGGCCGCCATCTTTGGGCGGGGCCGGCCGCCATCTTTGGGCGGGGCCGGCCGCCATCTTTGGGCGGGTCCGGCCGCCATCTTTGGGCGGGGCCGGCCCTGAGGAGCTGCCGCCATGTTTGGGCGGCGCTGTCGCCGGATGAGCGGCGGAGTTGTTAATTAATGGACTATTTTGGCTGTGTCTCCAGGTGTTAAAGAGTCATGGAGCCATAGAATCGTAGACTTACTGAGGTTGGAAGAGGCTTTTAAGGTAATCAAGTCCAGTGCGCAACACAGCACTACCACTGTAACCCCTAAGCCGCATCACCCAGCACCAGATCCAGACACCTCAAACACCTCCAGGGATGGGGACTCCACCACCTCCCTGTGCACCCCATTCCAATGCCTGGCCACCCTAACGGTGAAGATTTTTCCATAATACCTAATCTAAATCTCCTGTGTGTCAGCTTAAGGCTCCCTGTTCAGGGGATCCACCCCTGACCTGCACAGGACACAGGCTCAGGGACAGTCATAGCTGAGCTCAGGGATGAAGTCATCTGTGGTCTTGCAGAAAGACTTTCCCCCTTTTCTGAAAATACGTAAAATCTGAGTTTGTCCCTCCTCGTCCTGGAGTTGCCTCTCCTAAGCTGACAGGACACCCTGGACCTCAGCACCACCAGCACCCACAAACCACCCACGAGGATCCCAGAAGGAAAAATACCACTTTTAATAACTTAAAAACACTTTTACTCTTTTCAAAGTTACAAATCTTCACTACAAGTACCCACACTGCACCTCCAGGGATGACGTGGTACAGCTGGCTGTGGCACCTCTGGCCTCTGCACCAGCTATACATTTTAAATACAAAGCTCCCAGGAGCTTTACATTTACAAATCAAACAGCACTGATGCTTTTAAAGGATGTCTTTTTTTGTTTTTCAAAAGTACTTTTTAAGAGGGTGAAAAAAATCTATAAAAGATTGTTTTCTCACTAAAAAACGCCAACCATGAAAGCTCACTTTCCATTATAAAACTTCATTTATAAGAACATAATTATTTACAAGGTTTCACCAACCAAAGAGTTCACAATCACCTGCAAACTGATTCACTACAGGATCACACAGGAAAAGCTTTGTAGGTAACATCAGCACGTGAAGGCAGTGACTCTTCCCAACATCCATCGCAGGTCACTGACACAAAATCCTTTATTAGCAGAAAACCCAAACAACTCCACAGGCTTCATCAGTATCTCCTATTCATCTTCTTGAACTTCTCATAGTGATAATCATCTGTGGCCTTCTCATTGAGGGGGCGTTTGCGGTTTGGAGGAGACCCTTCAAAAGAGAGAGAAGGAAATATTATTTTCCCTGTCCTTTCATAGGTGGCATTTTCTTGACCCCACCACTTCCCTTATACAGCCCCTTGCTATGTGGTTTTTGCTCCAGCTGTCACTGCTCCCCAGCCCTTCAGCCTTTGCTATTCCAGCTTCCACCAAACCCTTGTCAGGCAGCTTTGGCAACACACTTAAGCTGTGACCTTCACCACTCCACCTCAGAGCCATCTCTAAAGACATCCATCCAGAGGGGCTTCAGGTGTTACATCAAGTGCAACAGCCAGCTCTCTTGGACTTGGATTGCTCCATTTCCCCACTAGCTCAGGGCATCCAGAGGAACTAAAAAGAGCCAGATCGTTTCTCTGTGCAAGACCCCTGAGGGGTTTCAGTGTATCTCCTCACCACCTTTCTGGTTCCAAACTTACGCTCAGGTTCTGGTCTCTCTGTATCCCCCACTCTCAGAGGACGGGGCTTGGGCTCCTCTTTGTTCCTTCGCACTGGTGCATTCAGCTCCTCATGATAAACTGGAAGAGGGAAAACATTAGGTAAGGAATATTATCTGGACAGTCTTATCCAGATGGACAAATTTCTATGGCATTTGTTACAAGTGCCAATACATAGACTGATTTCTTCTGCATCAGACTCTGTCCCAGCTGGGTCAGGAGATCTACACAAGACTTACATCTGTTGTGCTGGACATAATTAACAGCCATGTTGGTGGGAACAAAGGAAGTTTCACTGTCTTTCTTTTTGTTCTGCTGCTCTGCCAGCAGCTTGGCCTTGGCCTCTTCAGTTGAGATGATGTTTTTGATTTTTGCGCTAGAAGAGAAAGAAAGAAAATAATACTCATTCAGAGTTAGCAAGGGTAGCAGGCATAAAAGTGCTAAGTGCATGGGTTTGGGAGGATAGTAGATCTGTAAACCACATACTCGATTCCCAGGTCCACTTCAGGAATGCCACTCAGCATCTGGTTGGACAGCATTTCCTCAGTCTTCTTGGCAGAGGAGACACGGATGTTCTCTGGCAGCTCATACAGAGAGTCCTCAGCATTCTTAAGCTTCACCTTCTGCTCCTCATTCTCCACAATTCCCTTTCTCTTCTTCAGCTCTGTCTCAATGTACTTCATCCTAAACAGCAGCACACGAGGGACACATAGCATTTAATTCTGTTCCTGTTCTCTGTCCCAGCCCTGCTGAGCAGAGCTGCATCCCTGTCGTAAAAGCTGGGGCAGAAGAGAGAGTGAGCACTCCAAAAGAACTCAGCTAACATCACAGCAAGAATTAATTGTCCAAGAAACAATCAGATCCTCCATGCTCTTTCACAGTCAGCAGGGAAGGCTCCCACTAGGATTTAATGCCAAGCTGGCTGGTTGGCACCTCCCAGCTTTGTCCATGAAAAAGCCTTCTCAAGTCTGGGCGAGGGAAAGTTTCACTGAGAACTGGGAAGATATTCTGGGACTACTCAGAATCCAAGACAGGAAAAAATCAATGGTGAGGGGCCATGCAGCCCTCATGATTCAACATCAGAGACACAGCACAGCACAACTCACATGTCAGCATCTTCATCCCGCCTGTTTGTTTCTGCTGAGAAGGAAGTTCCCAAGTTCAGATCTTCCTCTTCATTAATCCTAAGTGGAAACCACAATGTTTACAGGTTTTGGTGGGGTTTTTTGTTTGTTTATTTTTTTTGAGAGGTATGTGTGATGTTTTTTTTAAACTAGTTTAACGGGGTAGGGTAAAAGTAGCTGGCTGAAGTGCATTATATTAAACTCTCCAAAGTGACACAACATGTGGTTAGTTTATTAGCAGCTGTCACTTGATACTAGACCAGAGAGAGATTTTCAGAGCTCACATGCACCCACCTGTCCTTGCCTCTTTCCTTCAGCTTCTTCATGTCCACCATTCCCCCAGATTTGATCTTAAAAGGGTCATCCTGTAAAACAAGGAACAACGAGAAACCCTGAAGCTTCCCTCTAGTTTAATCCTAGTCTTCAAAATCTGCATAAAAGCACAGAAAACATTTAGGAATTGAGCTGTGACATCAGTCCTACCCCAGGCCAGATTCACACAGTCACTGGCTGGACTGCACCAATGTTTTCACACCATCACATCTTAGCCCCAAGGTGACGGAAGTGTCCAGCACTTACCACAAGTGTTGCTTCTTCTTGCAACTTCTCTCCCACAAGCAGAGCTACAGCGCTGGTGAGGCAGACAAAGAAAGAAAATGAAATTCAGTGGAAGGAAACATACTACCAACAATACTGCATTGCCTTATCCTTTTTTAAGTCTCCCCCTCCTTTCCATCCTCAGGTTTTAACAGAGAAACTCCTCTATTGAGAACTTTGGCAGTATCTGACACATTTGTACTGGAAGGAGGCAGATGACAAGACTGAAATTCCCTGTTACATCACACCCTTGGACAAAACACAATTCTCATGCCCAGTGCCACATCCCTTACCTCACCCCATTGGGTCGCTTTCTGAGGCTCTGAACTTCTTTAGCTTCCTCAAGTTTCAACCTGAAAAAAGAAATACATCTCACTTAGTACTTGATGCTTTGGTTTTAACTAATTGATTTGATTCTCTGCAGTTAACACGAAACTTTCTAGTCAGACTTTGCCCTAAACCTCTGTGCATCAGCATCCACTTTTCAGGTTACAGGTTAAATAGGTCTTTTTTATTTATTTAAGCAATCCATGTATTTAAGCAATCACAAAAAAAACCCAACTAAGGCACATGCTGGATTTGTCCCTTCCACATGCCCTCGCTCAGCTGGGGAAGGAAGCAAACAAATGTTGAAAAGCTTTAAGAAGCCAATTTGTGAAGAAGAAGCCAAGACACAACAGTGCATGAGTGACTCTCAAGAAAGTTGACAGTTAATTGAAATCCCAAGTGTGTCTCTCTGCACTGACAGGCATCCTTAACTTCTGCAGATACTCAGATCTTTTTCCTAATGACACATCTGTCAACACCCTGTGCATCATCAAATATCTTCCAGATATAAAAAATCCCAAGACCCTGTTTGGGATGAGAGAATCAGGGTGGCCTGTGGTGTTTCCAAGCACAGCTCCTGGGGTTGGCCGGCTCCAAACACTCTCCTCTCCTGGCCAGAGCACTGGGAGAGTGTGAGGGGATGGAGGTGCCATCCCTGGGGATGGAGATGCCACCCTGGAGGGGCTGATGTGACACAACCCACGACCGTGTGACAGTGTGATGTAATGCTGTGCCATAATGATATGACATAGTGCGGTGCCGTAATGATATGATGTAATGATGTTACAATATGATGTCATACTGTGACATAATGCTATGACTCAATGCTGTGACGTGATGCTATAACGTGATGCTGTGAGGTAACGACCACACAGCGGTGCAACACAACATGAGGCGTGTTAGAGGCCTCAAACAGCACGGCCGCACGTGACGATACAACGATATGACGACACGACACCGTGTCGTGACGCGCCCGGCCGCAGCACCGCTGCACTCCGGCAGACCCTACGTCCCGCCCGCCGCAGGACCGCCGGGCCCGGCTCCCGACCCACCTGACCTCCTCGGCGAGCTGCTCGTCCTCCTCCTCCTCCTCCTCCTCGTCCCTCCGCCGGCGAAAGGACTTCTTGGCCGGCATCGCCGCGGCCTCCGCCGCTCCCCCTCCCGCTGCCGCCGCCGTGTCGCGCCGCGATGACGCCACAGCGCCGCGCCGAAGCCGGGCAGCGCCGCCCCGCTGCCAGCACCTTGTCCGGGCAGGAGCCGCCCCGGGGCCCTCCCGGGAGCGGGGTCGGGACCCCCCTCTGCCCTCCCCGTCTCTCCCGTGTGAGCCACGAGGGTCGCTCCGGCCTCCCTCTCGGGACCGGCGGCCCGGTGCGCCTCAGGGGGCACCGAGGGCAGCGCCTGCCCCACGCCCGGGCTGGGTTAACGGCCCGGCGCTTGCAGCGGGGGACGCGGCTCGGCCAGCCCCGGCCGGTCCCGGGGGCCGAGGGGCCGGGGGAGCCCCCGGGAGCCCTCGGGAGCGGCCCCGGGGCCCGCAGGGGCAGCTGCGCCGCCCGGCCCCGCCCGGCCCCCGCTCCTCCCCCGGCCCCGCTGCTGCTCCGCCGGCTGCCCGGGCCGGCCCCGAGCATCGCACCGAGCAGGTGAGCCAGGGCCGCGGGCGGGGGCGGCGGGGCCGGGCCGCGATCGCGGTGAGGATGGTGGTGGTGAGGAGGATGATGGTGAGGAGGATGATGGTGAGGATGATGATGCAGCAGCTCCGCGGGGCGCCGGGATCCCCGGGTTCGCGGCGGGCCCTGCACCCCCAGGGCTGGGCCCTTCCCCTCGGCCACCCTTTGGGGGTTTGGGGGGTTCTGACCGGCCCCCGCCGTGCTGAGCGGCTGCAGGGAGGAGGGGGGTTGTGCTTGGGGTCCGCCGCGCTCGGGGAGCGACGTAGCGGGGAATAGAGGGCTTTCCGGAGGTGTTCTTTGCCTAAAAGCTAAATCTCCAGGTGGGCTGTTGTGTTGTGACCTGCTGTAATAAATCCTCTCTCCTTTGCCTGCTCCGTATAAACCTCCCGGCTTTCCTGGTGGGGTGTGAGCGTTCAGCAGCGAGTCAGAAGCGCCTGCCTTCTGATTCTGCTTTGTCAGGAGGGCAGTTCAGTGAATGTTTCTTCCTTCAGTATCTCAAGCATAAAATGTCGCTGAGAACAACTGCAGATACTCGGTTCTCTTGGTAGGTTATGCAAGACCACACCTGGTAGTTGTTTTGTGGATGAGCAGTGCAAAGCTTTCTTTTATTTGTGCAGTTGCTCCTCAGACTGTGAGTCTGCATCGATCTGAAACTCTTGATAGCTGGCTCTAGCTTTGGTACAAAACCACACATTTGTTTGAGCTAAAAATCCCCAAACCCAAGAAACGTGTTCCTGTAGAAGCAGAGACGCTGAGTTTGGCAGCAGTTTGAGCTCCTGAAAGTAGGTTGCAGTTACGGTGGAATTGTTCTGACATGTTCGTGCACTGTTCCTCCACAGCGGTGCTTGAGAAAGGCAGACTGAAGGACTTGTTTTAGGGCAACTTCTTTTCCCGTCATATGCAGTATGTTTTGACAAGCACAGTTCAGCTCCCTGGCAGTGCTTTCCTGAAATTCCTGGTTTCCTGAGCAGCACTTGAGCTGTGTGTGCCAGGTAAAGCTCTTAGGGCAGAGTCGTGGGAAGGCAGAGGTTGAATATTTCCTTCTGAACAGTCACAACTGGAACCTTTTTCTGACATGTGCTGTCAGGACTGAGAGGCAAAAATGAGGTTTTGCTTGTTTTGGTCAAAAAGGGAAGCCCTGTGTGGGAAGATCAGCTCCCTAGTGCTGGAAGGACTAAAGGCATGGTTTGAATTTTGAGGAGGGGGGGTCCCACCGAGTGCACTGAAACTATCCACATCCACAAGACTGAATTATCACCTTGTGCTCCAGAACTGGTTTCTAGTTTGTTTAAGCTGGTGAAGATAAGGGGTCTGAAGTTAATTTTATAACAGTATTCTGTTCATTAGATTTTCTGAGAAACATTGGTAAAGAGATAAGAAATCAAGGAAGGTGAAATAGCAAACGTGGCATTGGTACTTCTTTTTTTTTAATTGGACCAGCTGATGCATTTGGGAAAACCAGGTCGGGTTTGATGAAGGGACTCAGAGCCTGAAATGTCCCAGTTTTATGTGTTAGTCAAAGCTACTGTGCTCTTGTCACTTGTCTTTTAAATCAACATGTGTTACGTGGTGCTGTTTTCCTTCTCTGTGAGGCTGCATGAAATTGCTCCATTGTTTGTTAAACATCTCTTCACAAGTTACCGAGATCCAGGTCAGCACCCTGTGGTGTTTTCTACCATGCACATATGATTTCTTCCCCCTCCAGTTTTGCTTTGTTCCTCCTGTCAGTTCATTCGGTTCCAAAGAGTGCTGGGAAAACATTGTAAAATTATCCTTGAGTTTTGTCTTCTGCCAAGGCAAGGTGCTAGGCAAGCTTTTCCACTCCCAAGATAAGTGTTGCTGATACGGCTTATTTGTGTATCTTTTTTTTTTTATTTTCTCCCCACTGTCAGTGATTCAGGCCAGATAGCACTAGGAATTCTTTCAAATGTCCTCAAAAAGTGAAAAAAACCCAACAGTGTAGCATCCATGGAGTCATTAACATCAAGTTCATCAGATTTTTCTGCTTTTTTGCAAAGATGTGGGCTTTTCGTATCTGCTTCATTTCCAGCCAACAGTAATATCTTGGATCCTGTGCTATTAATATACTTCTTTTCTTATTTTTTTACCAGCCATGCGTGAGGTTAATTAACTTGTGCTTAAGAAACACAAAGTCCTTTCATTTTTTTTTCTTATAGCTGTATGTTACTGAGACATGTTTAAAGTCTTTTACATACCCATGGACCACCATGAAAGTGTTTATTGTACTCATAAGCACACAGCTATGAAATCCTCTGTTCTTGGATGCATGAGCCGGGTGGAACAGTGTGTTGTTATGTTTTGTACAGTCTCAGAGTTAATGTGGCTTATACTGTTAAAAATCTACCTATCAAATGGTAAATTCCTCAGAGGCTGAAGCCTGGTTATTGATGTTACAGTTCATTTAAGTTCATTTCCCTCTTGCCCAGCTTCATTTAGAACTAATCATATTTTTAGTGTTTGATGAAGTAGTATAACAGTGAAGTGTTGGATTCAAATCAGCACAGCTTGGGTGCAGGAAGCTCGAAGACAGCACAGGCTAAATCCTTAGTGTCTTGGGCTGCAGTGCCCTTTCACTTTTCATCTGAGTTTCATGCAAAAGAGCTAGTTAGGTTTGTATCTTTGCAGCTGAAGCTGTGTCTGTGAGCTGAGCACCTCTGTGGGTTTCTGGGGGCACATTCCATGGCATGGATTGTCAGCTTTACTTGTACATTTCCCTCTCCCCCCCACTGCCTGGTTCATTCCCTACGATACCACAATGCAGCCACTCAGCAGTGGGGCCAGACTGTGCCAGCTCATGGGAATGGCTCCAGATTTAGATTTGTTTCAATCTCTGAACCTTAAAGGTGGATATGTAACCTCTAATATGCAAAACACACCAATGTATCTTCTTACAATCTGTGAGAGCAAAGCTGACATGGAGGTCCTTTCTTGTCCTAGGAAAACACTCTCTGAAGGTGAGCGTTGGTGAAAATGGGGGACACAAGAGACATCTGTCCTCACCTGGATTCCATAGGAGAGGTGACCAGGGATGATCTGCTGCTCAAATCCAAGGTATGGGGTGTTGTGGTTGTTGGTCCTTTCCCTTCTAGCTGTGTCCATGGGTTTGCGTGTTTGCTTTTCAAAGAAAATGCTGCCTTGTCTCCAGAGGAGAGGCAGAAACTGTCCTTCCCACCCTGATGTACCTACCCTGCATATGTCCCATGAAGTCATCCTTTGTGACCCCACTTGATCTATTCCTCCCCGGCATTTTATCCAGTTCAAATGTGTCACTTAGCTGAAGAGTTGCAAAATGTATATTAGACTGGAAGTGTGGCATTAAGAAATGAAATACTGTGAGCTGCAGGTTGGTGAGGGCTGTCTTACAGAGTTTCCCACTCTTGAAGGTCTCTGTTACTTAAAAACCAACCAAGCAAACAAACCTTCTCTTGTCTTGAATATGCAGGGAACTTGCCAGTCTTGTGGAGCTGTGGGACCAAATCTCTGGGCTTGTCTTCAGGTAAGAATGGCTTGTTATTTGTGTGCATGATGTGGTGGTACTTGAATAGCACTTAAACTAAAGAAAAAAATAAAAAACCCTGCCCCTCAGTTCCCAGTAGGAATGAATAAAGTGCCCAGTATTGGCTGTGGGCTGGGTGCTGCCTCTGCTGGCACCTGTGAGGGCCTGCAGGGTGACACCCTGGAAGACATTGCTCAGGGCAGTGGAGAGAGGGAATGCCACGGGACATGAGGGTGGGAAGGGGCAGTTTATTTCTGCACTGGAATTGCCGGGTGTTTTGAGTCTGCTCAGATGAGCTGCCCTTTGGAGTAATGACCTTGGAAGGGAGGCTTTACCTGGGAGCAAACCTGGTTGCAGGTTTTCTTTCTTCAATCACTTCTAAATTTCCATCAATTTTAATTTTCCATCTTGTTCTGGGTCCTGAATAAAAAGCAGGTTAAAAAACTGGCAAGATAATTCTGAAGCTGCAGCTGCTGGTGGGACTGGAGTTGCAGACTGTGTTGTGAAGGCTCTAATTTATGTGCCTGTTGTGCTTTGGTTCTTTTCCCTCTCTAGATTGGTTGTCCTTATGTTGGTTGTGGGGAGTCCTTTGCTGACCACAGCACACTTCATGCACAGGTGAGCTTTCCTCTGTCGCGCGCATTTAGACAAGACAGAGCTGCCTTTTCCCCATTCCTTGTTCTGGGATAGTCCTGTCCTTCAGATTGTGCCAGCTGTCAGAGGAGATCCATTATCTCACCTTTGTACCTTTTTAGGCCAAAAAGCACAACCTGACGGTGAATCTGACCACCTTTCGTGTGTGGTGCTACGCCTGTGAGAAGGAGGTGTTCCTGGAGCAGAGGCTGGCAGCACACCCACCCTCACCCCCAGCCAAGTTCACTGAACCGGTGGGTCTGTGTCACACAGGGCCAGGGTTCCAAGCTTGGCAGGGCTTTCCTTTGCCTGGTGTAAAATTAGCCAGTGGTTTCTGCTGTGCAGATTTGGTTGCCATAGGAATGCTTCCACTGACAGTAGCCAGAGGGCCACTAGCCTTGCCTTACAGGGCCTCCCAGCAAAAACACTTCCAGATGACTTGGGGGTGGGAATGAGATGATCTTTAAGGTCCCTTCCAACTCAAACCATTCTGTGATTCTGTGATTTGAATATCCCTTTCCTTGCCTCTTCAATGGGGCATCTGCATCTGGGAGGAACCACTGCAGCTGTGCCATCTTCATTTTCAGTGCATGGCCCATGGGAGTTTTAGCTGTCAGACTAGAAACACGTATTGGGACACTGCTGCTCATTCCTGATGCCTCTTATCATGTGTGCTGGAAGCAGTAATGGTACTATTTCCACTCCCTCCTGACTTTAGTGAGAAGGGTAGACAGTGCAACTGGTTCTTCTCTCTCCAGAGTGCTTTTCTTAAAAGGCTGGCTCCATTTATATGCAAGATAATATCTCTCACAGCTCAGCATTCATTTCTTTCATTGATACTTAGTTCTCTGTCTTTAATCTAGGATTCTCCTTTGCCTGCTCACCCTCTGAAAGCTGTTCCAATTGCAGTGGCTGATGAAGGCGAATCTGAATCAGAGGATGATGATTTGAAACCAAGAGGTAACTTTGCATCACATTGATGGAGGGGCTGGGAGGGCACCTCTGCAATCTGTAGGACCTGCACTGGGAGCAGAATGTGGAGCCTGCCTAGCAAGGCCTGGATTCCTGCTCCTTTGGGGAGGAGTATCGAAAGCAGCATGTCTGGAAAGTGATTGATCCCTCTCTTGTTTGTGCTTTAGGCCTTACTGGAATGAAAAATCTTGGGAACTCCTGCTACATGAATGCAGCACTTCAGGCTCTCTCTAACTGGTGGGTGTTACAGCCTTCAGTGGCATCTTTACTGGACTTCACTAAATACCAAAAGGGTCACCTCTGGTCTGAAACCTTCATGAGTCTTGTAAAGAGAGATCAGCCAGGCTAAGGCCAGAAACAATTAGTATTTGTTTAGGGAAACAGAAGTGTTAGAGTAGGAAATTGCCTGAAGTAAAACTCCATCACTTCTGTTGCAACAGAAAGTATTCTGTGGAAAGACATGTCACATCTCTATTTTCCCCAGTGATATCATTGTAACAACCCATATCCTAAAATGTTCTCTAGCCACCCTGCTGAGGTCTAATTCCAGGATCTCTTCTCTGTACTGGGAACAGGTTCAGATCAGCCTTTTCTATTTGTTTCAAGTCATGTCTGCATCTGGAATCACTTTTCCCTTGGTTTAAAAGCAGTACCTTAAGCATGCTTTTGATAAGGCCTGCATTTAAATTTTAATAAACCCTTAAGCAGAAGCAGAGGAGAAATTTCTGTCTCTGAAGCCTTCTCTTCTTTCTCTTGTAGCCCACCTCTCACACAGTTTTTCCTGGAATGTGGTGGCCTGGTGCGCACAGATAAGAAACCTGCACTGTGCAAAAGTTACCAGAAGTTGGTGTCTGAGGTTTGGCACAAGAAACGGTGAGTGGACACCCCTCATCTAACCTGGCCAGGTTCCATAGGTGTCTTAGTTCTGAGATCTGGCACCAGCAGGGGAAATCTGATTTTAGGGGCATTGTCTAAGGCAGTCATTTCACAGCCTGCGTGGATGGGGATCCGAGGATTCCCCTGGATCTAGGAGATCCCGTGTCCTGCTGCTGCTGCTAAAATGGGCATGTTGATGTTGGTGAAAAGAACACGTTCTTAATATTAAAATTTTTAAAAGGAAGAGATTTTTTTACATACAGTTTCCCTGTTGGCAATAAATTAAAAATAATGCAGTATGGGAATACTTGTGGCTATCTCAGAGTATTTTTCATGGACTTCAGTGATCAGCACTTTATTGCACTTGATTAGCAGAGGAATTGATGATTTGGATGGAAAAACTGATACAGAGATTTTTTACTGAAGAGAGTGGAAAATGCAGGTGGTGTTTTGGGAAGTGTTTGCTCCTCATTCAAAGTTAGACCAGTTCAAAGGACAGTGCCAAAATTATGCAGCTCTGTTTAAATCTGAAGGGTGTGCTCTCTGCAATCAATTAAAACCCATCAAACTAGGAATTCAAATGGCATCGCATATTTGCCTCATGTGTGTTTTTAACAGGATAAGTAAGATACATACCAAAAGTGAACTGTCTCTATGGAGGAGGAGGCTGTAGACTTTGAAGCAATATCATGTCATTTTGATATTGGTTTGATTTACCCCATTTACTGGGTGGTCAGCCCACTCAGATTTTGAGTTAAATGTGGTGCTGCATAATCAAACCAAGTAACTAATTGCCAAGGCCTGCTCTGGAAAGAATCGCTTGAGACCATTCAAAGTGTGCTCAGAGCTGTAAGTGAAATGTGCTCTGGGAAAGCCTCTGGAAGAACAGACTGAAATGGCTGCGAGGTGTTTTCTGTCTCTTGGTGTGTATGTCATCCAGCTAATTCAGAAATCTATGCCCAGGCTTTGCAGGTGCATCATTATCTTTCGTCCTCTTTAACTAATTACCACACCCTCTGCTATGGCCTATTAGACAAACTGGCTCCAGGCCTGCTAAGCAAACTAATTTCTTTTTTCTTTTTCCATGTCTAAACAGCCCGAGTTATGTTGTTCCAAGCAGTCTGTCTCATGGAATTAAACTTGTCAACCCCATGTTCCGAGGCTATGCACAGCAGGTGGGGCCTGAAAAAACCCATGCCATAATTCCAGAGGTGGTGGGGTTTTAATTCCTGCACTGGTGGTGCTTGTGTTCAGAAGGACGGGCTTGAGCTCAGGGGTCATGGCCTTTCTGTATCAGTATCAGTGATCTGGCAGAGCACTGGGGTGGGGTTTGGCATACCTGGGTTTTTGCTGGTTCCAGATCAGTTAATTTTCTTGTGTCACTTCTGAAATTATGATGGTCAGATCCTGTACAAACAGCCTTGAGATGTATTGATATCAGCTATATTAGAATGTGGTAGTATTTATTCACATCAGAGCTGAGAAACCTGGATAAATCTATACTAAAAAATCAGAGATGTGAGAGTTCTATGTTCTTTTTTTTCTGGGGGATTACAGCATACTAATTCTTGTGTAAAGATAGTATCTTTTTTTTCCTTTGAAGTCTTTATCAATGTAGCACTTCTGTTTGTTCTTTAGAATAAACTGTAAACAAAAACCTATGATTAGGTAATATACAAGAGAAGTGACAGTACATCTAAACCATCATAGTGGCAAGAAATCAAAACAGAGGGTAAAAATAATGATTAATGAAAGAACTTCTATATCTGTCTTTGATGTGAGGTATGTTGGGTTGGAAAACTCATCTCTAAAGAGATAAAATTGAAAGGAAGGCAGGGCAGGCTAAAAGCCAAACTTCATAAAATAACAGAAACATCATAATTAACTTTGTGCAGTTGTCAAAATACTGAGTTGCTTTCCAGCAGCTCCTTTGAAGCCAATGGATGAGCTCTTTTACCTTGTATTATGAATGTAGGAGCTTGCACCTAGACTATATACCCTCTGCTTTCTGATTCCATCCCTTGTTTATTAAAGATTTTAATCTGCCCTCTCTAAGAGATGGATTGCCATGAGCAGAAGTCTGTTCATAAAATTTATTTCTGGGTGTTTCTCTATTCTCCAGAGCCTGCTGTTTTCATCAGGTTTTTCCTTGCCTCTTATCAGTGGCAAACCCCTGACAAATAAGCTCCTGGTTTGCAGGCTGCTCTCTGGCTTTTCAGCGTCTTTCAGCTGAAGATATTCAGATAAAAAAATCGCGCCTTTTATTATTTAGGAGTTAAAAGCATTTCTGTAGCAGAGAGGCCCTTTGGTACATGGCCATGGCTCTCTCCCTGCTTTAGCAGGGTCTCCATGTGCTCCAGAGCTGGCTGACCTTTGTGGGCAGTGTTGGAATAGACTGAGAAACCCTTTTCCCCTCTGCTTTGCCCCATTTCTGGGTGGATACTAACCTGGAATCACTCCTGGTTTCCAGGACACCCAGGAGTTCCTGCGGTGCCTGATGGATCAGCTCCATGAAGAACTGAAGGAGCCAGTTGTTGCAGAGACGAGGGATTTGGATACCCTTGACCAGGAGGACAAGCGGGAGGGGGACCGAAGCCCTTCGGAGGACGAGTTCCTGTCCTGTGACTCCAGCAGTGACAGGGGTGAAGGAGAGAGCCAGAGTCGGACCACAGGGAGCATGGGCAGTGGCTCCCTGGCAGAGACAGAGCTGTTGATCCAGGATGAGGCAGGGAGAGGGATCTCTGAGAAAGAGAGGATGAAGGACAGGAAGTTCTCCTGTGGCCACCGGCGCAGCAACTCGGAGCAGGTGGATGAGGATGCAGATGTTGATACTACTATGATGCCAGTTGATGGCAGAGCCTCACCTGAGATGCTGCCAGCTCCCCGTCCTGCCAGCCCATGTAGGACACCAGGTATGCACCTCTGCCCGTCAGGATGTTTCTGAGATGTGTTGTCTCCCTGCACAGGGGCTGTTGTGTGGTGCAGTGGCAAACAACACAACGTGCTTGCTCTTTCTCTGGGTTTCAAAGATTTTATGCATCCAAGATTTTCCTCAGTCCTGCCTTTGTGTAGTTTCTCTAAGAAAATACACTGGGTGAGCCAGAGAGGTTCTTAGCCAGGCTAAAGTGCTGTGAGCTGAGTAAAGACACTGCTGTGTCTTTACCTGCCTCTGCCAAACTTGAAAACACTGTATTTATGCCTTTTAAGAAAAAAGGGTTTGTATGTGTATGTTGCTTTATTGGATACACTGGCCTGGGGAAATACTAGCTGTGCAAAAGGCATGGGAGAAGGTATTTGCTGGTGTTGGACTCTGGGCTTTGGGGACAGAAAAGGAAGAGGCACAGTTCATGCATTTCTGTGTCTCAGGGAAAAGGAAAGAGCAGCACTGTGGAGTCACCTCAAGCTGAACATATCCGATCTTTCAACGCTCCTTTATGTAAGAGCCTTACTCTGCCAGCTGGCACTGAAGGCAGCAATGCTGCTTGTGAGGATTAGGGCTACAGGAGCAAGCTGCAAAATCTAATTAGTCAGAAGTGTGAAAAATGGCGGTTGTTTTTTGTGTTTTCTTAGTGTGTGATTATTAGCTGTTCGGTGTAGCTCTGTGTGCACTCTGAGCCATGCACTGAGGGAGCTGTGTCTGCCAGCCTGTGCAAGCAGGACAGTCTACAGACAGTTTGGGAAAGATTCCGTGCTGGAATCAGCAGAGCTGGGCTGACCCTGAGGCCAGTGGGGTTGCCTTTCATCAATGGGGTTTTCAGCAGTGCCCTTTTCCCTCCCTGTTTTCCCAAGCAGAACCTGACAATGACGCCTACGTGCGCTGCTCCTCACGGCCCTGCAGTCCAGTCCATCATGAAATGCACTCCAAGCTGTCCAGCAGCCCTCCTCGCTCCAGTCCTGCCAGGATTGGACCTTCCTACGTACTCAAGAAAGGTAGTGCAAAGAGGGATTACTGGGAGGCAAAGGGGGAAACATGTAGAGGATGAGGGGAGGAAAGGAATCCATGGTTATTCTTGATTAACAGATGTAACAAGTGCTGATTCCCCTGGACATCAGTGCATTTTAAAATAGTGTTTGGCAAAGACTACAGTAAACCTGCAGGTAAAGTCAAGCTCTGGGCACAGCAATGTTCTAACTTGTTCTTATGTTGGAGCCTGAAATGATCTCCGTGTCTCCATCTGCTGTGTTTGTCATAAATAAAATGGCTCTGAAGTCCCAGGCACAAGCTCTGTCCCTTCTGGGGAGTGGGGAGTTGCATAAACATTTGTCTGCCAGACTTGAATTTCACAGCACATGGGCCAGAGAACTGTAAGATGTTACTGACAGAGCTCCCCGCCTCTTGGACATCTTGGGCTCACAAGAATGAAATTAAGGCTGCAGATGTCCCTCCAGTGCTGGGAGCACTGTTGGGCTGCAGAGCAGAGCCTGGCTTGTGTTGTTATCAAACTAGTCTCTTCATCCCCAAGCAAACTGCAAATCAAAATCCCTCCACATTGCATAGTCTGCAAACACAATGGCATGTGCTTGTACCACTGTCCCTACAGCTGTTCCATGAGCACATTCTTTCTTCAGCTGGGTCCCAGCCCCTTGGCTGAGGTCAGCACAGCCGCAGATGTTCTGGCTGGATGAAAAGCAATCTGTCTGCCTGCACGTGTGTGTGGAGAGAGGGTTTGTTGTTAAACAAAACTTTGCATTTGGCCAGCCCCTGATGTGGAAAGTCCTCTCCAGTGTGAGAAACCTGGGGAACACATGGGGAGAGGGGAAAAACCAGGACAAAGTACCCAGGCAGGTGAGGGGGGAGAGAGGGTAAAGTACAAAGCTTAGAGTAAAATGTCGCAAGACTGTCTGTGGCAGGGCCAGGCTTCTAAGCATGTAAGAGAATGGAAACAGGATTTCCAGTAAGACAATTTCTGCCTCCTGAGAGCTGGCATGCTGTGTTGGTTCAGTTGGCTGCCTCCCCTTTCTCATACCACACACAGCAGCAGTGCCCTTCATGTCCACCATCTCCCTGTCATGCACGTGGGATCTGAGCATCAGGACAGTGCTTTTCTCACATTATGTGAGTGTGTGACTCTGTGGAGACAGGAGACCGAGAGGGAGTTCCTCCATGGTGGGGTTTCCTTGTCTTCCAGCCCAGATGCAGGCTTCTGGGAAAAAGAAGAAGGAGCTCCGCTACCGCAGTGTGATTTCCGACATCTTCGACGGCTCCATCCTCAGCCTGGTGCAGTGCCTCACCTGTGACAGGGTGAGTCTCCTGGGCCCTGTCTGGCACACAGCATGGGCTCTGAGCTTGTAGATCCCTTCCTAGGGAATGGTGCTGCTCTTTCCAAACCCTGTGGGATGCAGAGGCCTGCTAAAATGGGGATGGGTAATGGCAGGGCCAGTGTGAGAACCTGCCACGTCAAGGAGATGTGTTTTTCTATGGGGGTCTGTTTGCTGGTCCACGTTACTGAGTTGGCCCAGCACAGCACGTTCACGTTAGGAAACTGAATCCAGTGCTACAAAAACCCTGACAGAAGTCAGTCTGCTGACAGCAGGGAAGAATAATTAGCCAGAGCAAGTTGCTCCTGCCAGCTCAGGTTTCTAGCCTAGACAAAATCCAAACAGTGATAAAAGGTGATGAAAGGTGATAAAGGTCAGGTCCCAGCTCTATTGCACATACTCTTCCTCTTGGATATTTCCAGGTTTCTACAACAGTGGAGACATTCCAGGACCTGTCACTCCCAATCCCAGGGAAGGAAGACTTGGCCAAGCTGCACTCTGCCATCTACCAAAACGTGCCAGCTAAGACAGGGGCATGTGGGGACAACTACGCCTCACAAGGCTGGATTGCTTTCATCATGGAGTATATCCGGAGGTGTGTTCCCTGTGCAGGACTTCTGTTTTCTGGGGCTGGTCCTGGAAGGCAGCTGTCCCTAACCAGTGGTGTTCACACCAGTGTAGTTGGAATTGTTCCTTTTAGGACAGTTTGTGGTACCTCACAGGGCTTTGAGCCTTTTCATGTAAACCAGTTGTTACTGTCTAGTTCTGTTACACACCTTGAGAGCTCTTATGCAGCTGATCATTCCTCACTTCTACCTACAGCTCAAACTGCCCTCCAGAGCAAATTAATTCCTCGTGTAGCTTTCCAAAGCATTTCAGTTTGAGCAGTGACAGTAGGAACATGACCTGAGAGCAGTCATGGTTTTCCGGCTCCTCTGGGATGTGGGATGAGCTGAGGACCTACAGCTAGAAGGAAACCCATCATCCATTTGGGGTTTTGTACACCAAAGCATTCAGCTATTTTATGTATAACTGTTAATCCCTTCTCCTCTGCAGGTTTGTGGTGTCCTGTATCCCTAGCTGGTTTTGGGGTCCTGTGGTGACACTGGAAGATTGCCTCGCTGCCTTTTTTGCAGCAGATGAGTTGAAGGGTGAGTTTCCTGACAGGGTGGAGGAGCATTTCATATGCATTTGCAAGGTGGATTAAAGCTCCTGGAACTCCTACCTCAGTATGTCACTTAGAGACTGGCAGTACCAAAGGTTGGCAGCTCAGTATCTCTGAGCAGGACTGAGTTTTCCCACCTGCTCAGGAGTGGGGAATCTGGGTGAGAGTGTCCTCAGCAAGGAGCAGACATAGTTGTTGGTGGGTTCAGTGCTGTGGCTCCTTAGTTTCTTTGCTTTCTCCATCAGCCTCTTAAGCTCTGGAGGACTCAGGTTGCTGTTTGTATGTTGTTGGTTGGCAGTTGCACACTTTCCTGCTACTTGCATTCTCTTCTTGCCTACACTCATTGAGAGGAGTTGTTTTGATCTCCTCTCACCCTGGCTTCCCCAAGAGGCTCTGAACATGGTTTCTCTGCACGTGCTGGAAGTGTAGCTGTGTCAGCCTTGTGTGCTCTGAGCAACTGCATAATGACTCTCTTCTCTCTGTCTACAGGGGACAACATGTACAGTTGTGAACGGTGTAAGAAGTAAGTTTGCATTATCTGTATTGTGTTGCTTTTCTGGAACTTTATTTCTCTGTATTGTTGTCAAATATTTTGCTGTGCCCTCTGCCTGGACATTTCTTCTGCTGGAATTCAGGATTTGTCTTGGATTCCAAAGCAAGTAAGACCCTGCCTTGTCTTTTGGCATCCGGTTGCTTTAGAGGGTTCTCACAGCTCATTTCTTTTCCTCCCCAGGCTGCGGAATGGAGTGAAATACTGCAAAGTCCTCCGGCTCCCAGAGGTGAGGAAAAGCACTTTGTTCTTTAATTCTCTTTTAGCAGCCCTGAGGTGGTGAGGAGGCCAGGGGTAGAACAAAACCAGCAGTTTGTTTTGTTGGCAAAGTCCTGTGTCTAGACCAGATGAGACTTTCCCGTTCTAAGCTGAGGAGCCAGCAGGATTCACGAGTAACAGGCAAAGAACTCCTGCAAAGATCAGACACACAGGGTGTGCTGTGTTACCAGAACACCCACTGCAACACTGTGCTTTGGTGTCCTCTGTCCTTGGGCTTTCAGATTCTTTGCATCCACTTGAAACGGTTCCGGCACGAGGTGATGTATTCCTTCAAGATCAACAGCCATGTCTCCTTCCCCTTGGAAGGGCTGGATCTGCGACCTTTCCTAGCCAAGGAGTGTGTCTCCCAGATCACCACCTACGACCTCCTGTCAGTCATCTGTCACCATGGCACAGCAGGCAGTAAGTCCTTGTGCTGGGAGCACGGGCAGAGGAGCAGGGATGGCAGGACAATGAGTGTTCAGGACTAGCCAACACCTCTGCTGGGCTCAAGGGCAGTGTAAGACCAGCCCCTTCATTCCCAGCCTTGTGCAGCCTGTGCCCTTTGAAAAGTGAACCAAGCAACTTCTGACAGATCCCCTGCAGCTATTTCAGCCTCACCACAGGCTTGGCTCAAACTCTTTCCCAATGTTCAGTCTTGCTGAGAGGCTCTTCCAAGGAAGGCAAATCAGGGTGACAGTGCCAGGCTCTGCTGCTCCCGCAGAGCTTGCCTGAACAGGAATTATCCTTTTTTTTTGTCTGTCTCTCTCTTCTCTGCCAGCAGCTAATCCTGTTTGTGCTGCTGCCATTATCCCAGGCCTGCCTTCTGTGTGCACTGGGGATCCCAGCAGTGCTGTGTTCTGTGTTCCAGGTGGCCATTACATTGCCTACTGCCAGAATGTGATCAATGGCCAGTGGTACGAGTTCGATGACCAGTATGTGACCGAGGTCCACGAGACTGTGGTGCAGAATGCAGAAGCCTATGTCCTGTTCTACAGGCGAGTGAGCCCTGGCTGCAGCAGGCCCTCCCTTGTTGACAGAAGACCTAGGAATGCATTTCACAGACTGAGTTTTCAGGAACTGTTTGATTTTTCTTTTGCCTCCTTCAGGAAAAGCAGTGAAGAAGCTGTGCGAGAGCGTCAGAAGGTCGTGTCCCTGGCCAGCATGAAGGAGCACAGTTTGCTCCAGTTCTACATCTCTCGAGAGTGGCTCAATAAATTCAACACCTTTGCTGAGCCTGGGCCCATCACCAACCACACCTTTCTGTGCTCCCATGGAGGTAAGGCTGCTGGACCTGGGAGCAGCATCCCTTGTCTGTACCTTTGTGCTTCCTGGTGAATTAACAAATGCAGGAAACAGCTCCAGCTGCTGTCCTGATACAGGGGATGCTGCAGTGGGATCCTCTTTGGCAGAAACTCCAGCCTGCTCAGGGAGGGATGACACAATTACCCATTGTGCTGCTGGTCAGAGGCCTGGGGGGATGTTTAGTGCTGGGAAACATCAGTTGTCAGTTCTCAGTGTTTAAAAACAAACCTGTAGAAAGCAGATAGAGCAGCATTTATCTGTGTTACCCTGTCAGCAAGGCTGGCCCTCAGGGTTTGTTTGGAGAAAGAAGCACATGCTGTGGAAGGGAGCTGATACCATGTCTGACTCTTCTGCTGCTTCATCAGTCGTGCTGGGGAGCACTTGTGTTTGTAAATCTCCCACTGGAAATGAAGCTCTTGATTAGAAATTGAGGCCATGAATGGAGGAACCTACAGTGTTGAACTCCTGTCTTCTATTAGCAAAGGAAGCAGATTATGGAATCAGAGTTCTCAGAAAGGAAAATCTGCCTTTTAATTATTTCTGTTTTATACAGCAATGATTAACTCTTCCCCTGGCCTTTCCTCCACAGGGATCCCTCCTAATAAATACCATTACATCGATGATCTGGTTGTGATTCTGCCCCAGAACGTGTGGGAATATCTCTACAACAGGTGATTGTGGCCATTTCATTCTTTCTCCCAGCATTTGGTAGAGTCTTCCTGATCCAAGCCAGACTAAGCTGTATCAGTGCCTGTCCCAGAGCACTGGCTCTCCTCACTGGTTGAGCAAAGGCAGCTCTGCCCTCAGCTGTAGATGCACCTCCTTCACCAGTGTCTGGAGAAGTATAAAAATCCATGTCTGCAGGATGCAGGGCTGGGAAGCATTTCCTTATTGCTGAGCTGCCCATTCCCCTCCCTCTGTCCCTGTGCCCAGGTTTGGGGGTGGCCCTGCTGTGAACCATCTGTACGTGTGCTCCATTTGCCAAGTGGAGATCGAAGCACTCGCCAAGCGCAGGAGAATCGAAATCGACACCTTCATCAAGGTTGGTATGGGAAGCATCTGGAAGCAGGTGAAGGTGAAGGGAGGTGGGAAATGGAGAGCTGGAAAAGGGCCAGTTTCCCAGCATATGTTCTACAGCATGGGCAGGAGATTGGCCTGGGGTATCCCCAGAGTTGGCAGCACAGGGAGGGGAAGTCGGGGCATAAAAATGCTGTGTGGTCACAAAGTGTGAAACCGTCCTTGTCTCTTGCCTGCTCTGGTGAGCAGGAACAGGGTGTGGGGAAGGATTTACAGGGGCTTCTTCTGGAGAATGGCAAGGCTGCCTTAGAGTTAATGGAAGGGCCCCCTGAGATCTCAGAAGTGACTAAGTCCCTCCTGTGTGTCTGTTCTCTGCTCTCCCAGCTGAACAAGGCTTTCCAGGCAGAGGAGTCTCCGAGTGTCATCTACTGTATCAGCATGCAGTGGTTCCGGGAGTGGGAAGCCTTTGTCAAGGGGAAGGATAATGGTAAGGACTGGGAACTAGGGAGCTCTGGCAGGGGTGAGGGGTGCAATGGGAACGAGTCCACTGTCAGGGTCCTGGATGAGCACTGCCCCTGGCTGGGGTGATGAGGCTGAGCAGAGCTCGGACACCAGCCCCCCTGACTGCATGCAGGTCCCCAGAAATGACAGAGAACCAGCTCAGGAAAGAAGCAGGATCTGGAGGCAGTGAGGAAAGCAGATGCTTTTTGACATGTTTGTTCTCTCACAGAGCCTCCTGGGCCAATTGACAACACCAAGATTGCCCTCACGAAACCGGGTGGCCACGTGCAAGTCAAGCAGGGTAAGGCTTGTGCCTCTGCCATGTAGAGTTCCTAAAAGGTGAAGGAGACTGTTCCACTGGGCCTGGGTGTCCATAATGAAGCAGTCACAGAGCAAGATGGTGTTGCAGAGGATCACAATTCTCTGCCCAACCCTGTTCTGCCTGCCCTGAGTGAGCCAGTTCTCCCGTGGCAGCTCCTGCATGACCAGCTTGCTGCTGTGACTGGTTCCTGCAGCCCCCCAGCTCCTGCCTTGCTGATCCCCAGGCCCTTCCAGCACTCCCCTTTGTGCTGTTACTTGGATCCTGTGTTGCTTTTTTCTTGATCTTTACTCAGCATTGGTTGTGGTGCAGCTTCTGAAGTTCAAACAGCCTCATATTGTGCCCAGGGAGGTTTACATTGGACATTAGGAAAAATTTCTTCATGGAAAGGGTTGTCAAGGTTTGGAACAGGCTGCCCAGGGCAGTGATGGAGACGCTATCCCTGGAGGGATTTAAGACATTCAGATGTGGTGGTTGGGGTCATGGGCTAGTGGTGGACACACTGGAGCCCTAGTGCTTCCAGCAGGAGGTGGCACTGTAGGGGCTGCAGCTGTACAGGGTCCTCGGGGTGGGGACCAGCAGTGCCTCCTCTTCCTGGGGCCAGGTGGTTGGGGGGGACGTCCTCATGTTGTGGTTCCCCAGCCTTTCCCCACTGGGTCAGTGCTGTTGTCCCTTCCAGGTGCTGACTACGGGCAGATTTCCGAGGAGACATGGATTTATTTAAGCACACTGTATGGAGGGGGCCCAGAGATTGCCATCAGGCAGAACGTGGCCCAGGTCCAGGAGCTGGAGAACCAGCACGGGGAGCAGAAGATCGAAGCGGAGACGCGCGCGGTGTGAGCTGTGCGGGCCTGGGGCAGGGAAGGTACAGCACAGAGACCTCTGTGTGGGGCTGGAAGGCTGGGGAGGCCCGAGGGGTCAAACCTCGTCCTGGCTGGTACTCGGAGGTGTGTGCAGCTGCCCCCAAAGTCCTGGGGCAGGCAGGCTTCCTCCTCATCCTTTCACGTGGCTTTGAGCACAGGGTGGTGCTGGGCTACACTGGGAGAAGACTCTCACTCACCTCTGGATGAAGCCATGGTACGAGGCTGCAGCCACACGTCACAGGGTTGTCCTGACCTGAACCCTCCCCCTTTGCTCTGCTTACAACAAACCAGCACTCCCAGCTTGTCCCAGTGCACCGATCTCTGCTCCTTTGCAGGTTTTGCTTTTGGCACTTTTCTTTTTAACTCAAATGTATGAAGAGAATGAAATGTTTTTTGTTTCCAGCGGGCAGTGTTGCAACTAGAGAAACCTGCTGTTTGAGGCTGAGGAAAGCCACGAGGTCTCCCTGGGGTTTTGGGCTGGTGGTGCACAGCTGTCACAACCTCCTCATTTTGCTCTGTATTGAATTCTTGCAAATTCAGTTGCAACCAAGAAATTTGGAAAGAGGCTGTTCCTTTCTCCTCTCACCCCCAACCTCACCTTGTGGTCCTGCAGAATTTTATTTTGTCCTTGTGTCTGATTTCACGTGTTCAGCACATTTTCAGAGAACAGAGCTGGAAGGTGAGTCCTCCTTCCTAATGCCTTCCTTCCCACTGCACTCCTCCTGCTGCCAGCTCCTGGCCCTGTGGAGCTGTGGGCTGGAGCCTTTGGGTGTGCAGCTCACTGGGTGGTACTGGGAAGGCTGGGCTGGCCTGGGACACAGCACAGCCCTGATGCAGATTTTGGGACCCCTTTTTCCTAACCCAGTTCTCAGACTGGCCCTGCCATCAGCCTGTATGTCTCCACATCTGCCATGACAAGCAGAGGGGTGTGAAGGCTCAGGAAGGGCTCATTTGTTCCCCCAGAGCCCATTCCAAGGGGTCACCCTTGGCTGGGGAGGGGGCCTGGCCAAGCAGGGCCCAGGATGGTGAAGCAGCTTTTTAGGAATGAGCTGCTTTCTGCAAACAACCCCCCCCCACCTGTGTGCTGAGGTCATCCCAGATGTCCTGTGTGTATACAGTGGCTCATTTAATGCATTTGTTCCCCCATCTATTGCCACCAGTGCAGCTAAGGAGCAGCTGATGGAGACAGTGGAGACAGAAATGAAGGCAAAGAAGACCAAACTCCACTTTTCTCATCAGATTTTCATTCATCTTGTAAGGTAGAAAGGCAAGAGTTAAATCTTTGCAAGCCTTTGAGTGAGGTTTAGTGGAGGCAGAGAAGGAAGAGGTGCCTCCCATGGCCTGAGGAACCAAACTGTTTTTGTGGTGCTGGATGATTGCACAGCATTGTCAGGCCTCAGTGGTGTCAGACTCCACATGGGGCTGGGACCTCCCAAGCTCCTCACCTGAAAAGGAGAGGGAGGGGAAAGGCTGCTCCTTGACTTAGAGGTAGAAGGGAGTAAGACAGAAGAATTTGAGAAGAAAAACGTGGCCTTCAGGTTATTTTTTTTTATTTTTTAGATCAACTGTTTGCTGCAAACAGCAGCTTCTTTAAAAATTGTTTGTAAACGGTTCAGCTTATTAATTTCAAAATCCTGTTTATGGGATGCTTGTATAGACCCAGCCAGGCCCGAGGGGGAGGTCAGAGAATGAGCCACTGTTGGGATTCTCATTGTTCCAAGCTGTCTTTGTTCCCCACTGCAGCAGCCCCAGGATCTGCTGCAGAGCCTGCAGGGCTGTGTCCATGTTGTCCATGTGTCCAGAGGGTGCTGTACAGACTGTAATAACACTCCTGTGCTTAAGTGTTAGACCTTGTGCTGAAAATGTGGTGCAATAAATACATGTGCATTCAACACGCTGCTGCCTGTGGCTGCCCTGCCTGCTGAGGGGGACTGAGAGCTCCGGGGAGCCCAAGGGGGCAAGGAAGAAAAATTTAAGATAAAAATTTAAAACTAAAATCCAAACTTCCTGCTGCCCAGAGAGTCTTGTGGTGACGGGTTCTTTTGGGCAGCAGTGAGCTGCAGTAGCCTGTGCTGGTTCAGAGGGCACCAGCCCCTTCAGTCTCTGCCTACAGCCATCCCTCACCTTTCATTTACCCAACTTCTCCTGACCTCACCTCAGAAAGCCCAGGGGGTCTGGATGTGCTACTAATGACCATTGTTACTACCCCGGAAATAACTTGCAAGGGAAGGAGTTTAAGTTTCATTGAGCTGTTCTAAGATTCTACAAGAGTTTCCTGTCACTGTTCTGTGGCTAAAATGCCCCTGCTGATTCCATTCCCCTCCCTTGGTAACACACACGTCAGCAGCTTTGGCATTGAGGGCCCAGGGAAGGCCAGGATCTTCCCCTGAGAATTAAGTTTCTAAAGCAGCCTGAGGGGCTGGAGGAGCAGGAGTTCCCTGCCCAAGTGGGGAGTGACACAGCCTTACCTGGAGTCTCAAATGTCACAAGAAGCAGAGCTTGAGCTGGATTACCAAGAACACGCAGCTGCTTCTTGAGCAACGTGGAGTCAACTGTGGAGTCAACTGTCAAAACTTGCAAACTCGTCACCTCAGCAACTGCTGAACAGCTCCAAACCTTCCTGGAGACACCACCAAACAGCCTCCCACGGAGGTGACTGCTCAGAGTCCACACAAACAGCTCTGGGGCTGCTCTGGCAGAGCCACCACTGTACTCTGTGTTACCCTCTGCCTGTTCAAGCACTCAAGGTTAGTTCTGCATCCAGGTTCCATCTGAAATCCCACTGCAGCCTTGCTTTCCTGCAGCTGCAGGAGGCAGCTGCACCATTTCTGCACGTCTCAGGTGCAGGTCTGGCTCTGGGAGTCATTGTTAATTCTGAACTTTTACCAGTTCTTTTTGCAAATCATTTTCCCCTTATTTTATGAGGTCCCTTGCTGACTCCACAAAAGGGGAGATAAAAGAACTCTTGGTGTGTTGGACTGATGGAGCAAACCTCAGTATTAGATTACCTGCTCCCTCCATGCAGGCTCCTGGGAGTGCCAGGAGCTCAGTTCACATGTGCTGCTCCTCTTCCCCTGAGCTGTGACAGATGACAAACACTGCCCCACACACTGCAGTTTCACCTGCTGGAGCCCACGAGGCCACACCTGCTTGGGTGGGACCTCCCCACCCTCCCCTGCACATCCCCATGGTCAGTGACAGCCCAAACACAAAAACCTCATTTTTATTTTCTTCTCCCTTTTTGCTCAGCTCAGCTTCCACCCCCCAGCCCTCACTCACCCTCTTGGTTGTGCTGTTTCTATTTAAAGCCAGCAATGCTGATTCTGTGAAAGATAAATCCAAGTCAGAGCCAGAGGGACACCCCCTCCTATTCATTATTGCCCCAAACCACAAAGACCAGCAGCCTGTCACAAACAGCCCCGATTTGTCCTGAGCTGACAAGGATGTTAATTAGTCCTGGCAAAGAACAACTGAAATCCTGCTAAAAAGAAAAGAGGCAACCTTATCTTAGAAAAAGAAATAATCTCTAGATTATTTTGCAGATAAATGTGATTATTTCTCTATAATATGACCAGCCAGGTATCACCTACTGAGTGGGGACAACTGCAAATCCTGGTGGCCCCTGCACAGGCTGTTTCCAGTGAACTGGACAAAGGGGTGATGGAGATGCTGGGCAAAAGCCAGAGGGGTTTTGTCTCAGTGACACACACACTGTTCACCAACCCTGCATGTTAAAAAGCAATTGTACATCTCAGCCAGACTAGGAATGTGTCTGGTTTTTGGATTATTTGGTGAAGGGAGGCATTGCTGTGTTTCACACACCTGCATGTCCACACATTCAAGCCCAAATCCATTACTTACCTGGTTTGCAACAGATTGTTTTAATACATAACCAAGCAGCATCAAAAAAAAAATCTGCCAAGACTTCCAGCTGAACCAAAGCATTCCATGGTACAACTCTTTCAGCTGAAATATCTTCCCTAGCTTTCCATTCTCATGGATTCCTACTAAAGGGGGAGAAAGCAAGAACCACCTGCCCTTCCCAACACCAACTCCAGCCACAAGAGCCCATCTTTCTTTCTCCTCAGAGGACCAAACTGAAAAAACAACCCAGCCACTTCATTCTCTCCTCAGTCCCAGCTGGAAAGGTAAAAGCTTGATAAAATCATTGTCTCAAAGCGACCTGAGCTGAACTGGCTCTGTGGGACAGGCAGGGCCAAATTAATACTTCAAATGCCTGAAAATTCCAGTAGGAAATAATACTAAATAAAAACCAAACACAACAAGTCTGGCTGATCAAAAGGGTCCAGTGAAACTGTATTTCTGGAATTAAATGTTTATTTAAATATGCAGATGACTTTGTTTCATTGCTACAAGGTCGATATTCGCTTTCAAATGGAAGCACTTTATTTGGTTGAATTCTGTCTCCAGAAATGAATGGGCAACACCAGAACCTTTTACACTGGCAATGAAATCACAACACTGAGATGCCACCGAAATCTCGAGATCAGTGCTCAAACACACATACACACACATATACAAATAAAAAAGTGCTTGACATCATCATGTTAAAATAGAATTTTGGCTTCTTTTAGGTCTTCTGACATTTCAGGCAGGAAAACAAAAACCAAAGAACAATATGCAAACTAAATGAACTTCTGAAAAATACTCAGCATTAAACACAACTTTGAGTATCAGTAAATATGTTTCTTCTCTATTTACAGGTGTTAAGAAAGGGCATTAGAGACTTTTGCTGGGGCTCATGAGATTTCATAGGATGCACAGTCCACGCTGCTGGGCAAGATTAGTAAATTCAAGCAGAGTTTTTATAAACCAGTCACGTATTTAGTTCTTCAGCATTTGCCAAAGGTAAATTCTACAAAAATTACTCATTCCTTACCCTGAATAACGGCAGCGGAATAAACGTGTGGCAGCCACGACACAACTGCCACTATTTCTGATATCAGTTTTAAGATCCAGGCTTTTGGGAACTAGTTGCCAAGTTTATAAAAACTCCATACATGGTCTTTCAATAAAACTTTGGGAGTCAATCAGTCAGCTAAAGCTAATGCTCCTTCTACAGCACAATTTAGCAACACAGACATTGCAATTGTTCCAATGTTCCACAGAGGCTGACAATAATATACTGTCCACCCAGATTAAATATAGAAAAGCAAACTTTGATCTCATTTTTACATAGATGGCACAACAATAGGTGAAAATGAATTCTCAGCTGCTGGTTCAACAGTGCATTGGACACGAGAATAAAAATACTGCAGCTAAAAATATTTTAAGGATATTTTTTCACACACCTGTTACCTGCTCAACCCTTTAGATCCCCTGACAGGTGGATCCCTCTTGGAGTCCCATGGATCTGAACAGCTCAGTGACCACAGTAGCAGCAATGGTGAGGATGGAATTGAATGGATTACGAGCAGAACAGCCTCGAGACTGATGATCCCTGTGCTCAGCACAGGCTCCAGAGCCACTGGGGCTGACTTTAAAACAAACCTGCTGCTGGTTGATGCTGGCAGATCTTGAGCACCATCATACAACAGCCACAGGATGAGCTGCAGCACTGAGGGAGGCTGTGCTAGTGAAAGTAAAAGTGGGAAGCTTGAATGGAGAGAAAGGGGCAGAGTTATGAAAACAGCACATAACCCAACTGAAAAATGACTTTGTCCTGTATGGGAATCACCCAGGCCATTCCCAGCATGGAGAGTCCGTGATTCTGGGATGTGTTTCCATGTGCTGACCCTACACAGCACAGCAGGCAGCAAAACAACACTGGTCTGTCTGCAAACTAACCCTGCGAGGTTTCATTTTAGGGTCACTGCCCAGAGTGGCTTTGATATAAAATTGCTCAAAATGTGGGACTGAAGTTGGATCAGAGCCAGCAGATCCCCCCAGACTATGGGTTGATCCATGAATAAATTCAGCCCTCAGGAGCTGTTCAGTGGCAACTGACTGTTGCAGGGCTCAAACTGGCCCAAGATGACTGTAAAACCCAAGGAATGGTAATGACTGAGAGGAAACCAAGTTAGAATATAGAAGTCTAGAGGGCAATTGACCCTTTCATAGGCAGTTGAGATCCAGATCATGGGATATTTGGGGATACTGTAGCTCTGCACTGCATGACATGATAGAGTGCAGCATCACTTATCATCCTACTTCTGCTCCAAACCAAACCATGTGAGAACAGGGTGGTCACATTTCCTGTCTGGCTGCTGAGCCCAGGTCCAGTCCACGACAAGGTGGGAGAAGGAAATAGTGCCATTTCTCTTAATTTTTTTTTTCTTTTCCTCCTTTATTTATCTAAAAAACCTCTGTTATTCAAACATTAACCAATGAGGACGCACAGGAGGTCATGCAGAAAAGAGAAGGCAGGTCTGAAATGCTGAAAAACAAACCAACAAAAGAAAACTGCAGAGAGATTAACCACGAGCCACAAAATAACGTGACCCTGAGGAAGGTGGGCGCAGGCAAGGCAACAGGGCGAGCATGCAGGCTGAAACGAGAGCCAAACGGGGCCTGTGACCAGCAAAATGGGGCTTCCAACCAAAATGCCACTGTCTGTGTGTGTCTGTGTGAGGAAGAGGAGGGAAAGAGGAGGGCACATAAAGAGGAGGGGGCAGAGAGAACAAGCAGGAAAAGCAGCGTACACACGTGAGCTCGAAGGGTTCAGGAAACAGCAAGGTCAGAGGGGTTTAATAGCTGGGATGAGCATCAGCCTGGATTTAAAAAAAAACCAAACATAAAGGCTGACAAGTATTAGTGACCTTTTGGGGAAAGCCAAATATTGAATAATGCACGGGGGTCAAATTGAATATCTGCAAATTCAGAGCCCAGTCCAGCTGCTGTAACACTGTGCCCAGGGGAGGTTTTCCACCTCCCTTCCACTCTGATGAGAATTCCTGCAGGATTAGCTCTAAAGGCACCGTGTGAAATGCTGATGGACCAGTGTGTACATTCAGATGGACTGAGGGACAAAGGGACAGAAGACAGACCAGCACATGCTTGGGACTCTCCAGATGCCCTCTGCATCCAAGGGCAGCCAGCAGTTCTCCGACAGAATTTGGGAGGAATTGGGTGGGGGAAAGTGTGGGTTATGTTTGACAGAGGGGCTGTGCCAAGCTGGCAGGAGAGTGGGAAAGGCTGATAAGGTAATCTGAGCCACAAGTAGCATGCCATGGAAAACAGCAAGCATCTGAATGGTACTGGGATGGAATTTAGGCCTGAATTTTTCAAGTGGGAACTCCAGACAAGACTGCAAGTCTGGCTTTCCATGGGTGTGTTTTAATTGCCTGCAGGGTAAACAGACCATTTTGTTTCTCCTTCTGTGACAAGCTCGCCCCGAGGTTCTTGCACCAGCACAAACACCTTTAGGAATCTAAAACATAAGAAAGACAAAAAGAAAGAGACTGGATTAGAAAGAGGTTGGGGAAAATGGGATCCCTTAAGAGCAGCACTGCCAGCAAGAGGTTAAAGGAAATAGAGCATCCAAGCATCTACTGGGCTTCAGGGGGTTAAGGAAGGCTCTAACAGCAATCCCTCAGCCTCAGCCCTTCCCTCCAGCCTGGGGATGAGCATCACAGGGACATGGATCTCCTCCAGGAGGAGAACATCAAGCTCAGGAGCAGGACCCTGCCAGCACCTACTTCGTGCCACTGAGAAAACAAACAGCTTTTGAATTTTCAGCCTGCAAAGCAGCACTGCATCTGTTCAAGTGACAGCTCCAGAGACCATCAATGCTACCGAGCAACAGGAAACTAAACCATAGTCTGCAGAGGAATCCAGAGCTCTCCTTTCCACCACAGGCTGCAGAGCCCTTTTGGTGCCAAGGGAAGCCCAGGAATACAAGGGTCAGTTACCCAGCCTAAGCCTCCAAAACACACCCCCTGTCTGTCCATCCCTGTTCCCACACACTGCTGGCTGAGGGCAAGTTTTCCCTTTGGCCAAGAGAAGCCACAGTCCAGGAGTGTGATTTGGCCCAGACTGCTGTATCCAAGGGAATTCAGGGTGAGTCCAAAGTTCCCTTGCATTTTAGAGAGTGAGGGAACCTTCCCACCTCCTTTGCACCCACTTCCATAAAAGCCCTCCAAATGACAGCACGAAAAGCTTTTCAAAGAGCCACAACAAAATATTTTCCCTGAACAGGAACTGCATTGGTACTCAGTGTGGGAAGCAGCTCCAGGCCATTTGCTATCCCTTAGGAAAGTTATTTTTGCCACTAATTATTGCCACTTACTAGTAATTGCCATAAAACCCCAAAAAACAAAATCTCACAGGAATGAGAAAATATAATGTTTATTAGAAGAAGACACCATGGTACATCAAGCTATAAAGAGGTTCCTGACAGATGATGATTCTTTAAAAAATAAGAAAGGAAATGAGACAACCACACTGGCCAGATTTAACAAACCTTAACACACAACAGCAGTTTCTATGCAAGTCCAACCAGGTGCAGGCAGCTGAGGAACCAAAAACACTTTTCAACATAAGAGGGACCAAGTAGTTACCAAAACAACAGCTGGGTTAAGCAGAAGAACAGCCTATAAAACCATTTATATTTATACACATATAAAAGGATAAAAACAATTCAAATTCAAGTAACTTTAGTTTTTAAGTTATGTTATATACATTTTTTTATACTGGGAGAACTAAGGGCATGTATTTAACAAAAGGATTTTTAAAAGCCACAGTCCAGTTTATAATTACCGATTCCTAAATAATTTGGCAAGCATTAAATAATCAGATATATCCTAGATAAAAAGTGCATCAGCATGGTTAACTTTTACCTATTTATTTCTCTAAGTCAAGGCTCTGCATGATGGTTACAGCAACCAGCAGAGCTGCAGCCCTGGGACTCCCAGAGCTGTCTGTAAGGATTTACTGATATCAGAGGGAGGGGGAACAGACCCACAGTGGCCAAGGAGCCAAAATGCTTATCAGCCCTCAGCTCCAAAATAGTTTCAAACAAGAAGTTTAACTTCACAAACCAGCCCCTACTCCTTGCATGGCACCCAAACATCCAAGCCTTGTACTGGAAGGGAAACGTGGCATTTTTGTTGGGTGCAATGCAGTTTATACAAAGCTGGTTATTCCATGCAGGTTTTTTGTCTATCACACGATTTCACATCCCTCAGAGAAAGACAGTTTTGTTCCCAAGAAGATGATGAGGTACCATAGTCAGTGACACAGGATGGTCAGTCTTGAGTAACTAGTTCCTGTATTTGACAGTTCTCAGCACCAGCCAGGTACAGAAAAGCCCTGCAAGATGCTACACCCAGGTGGGCACAGAACAGTTTCCTGCATGAATCCCAAGGAGAACGAACCCTGTGGCTCTGATTTCTATCAAGACAGACAAGAATGCTGTTTGCACTAAATGGACACAGCTGGGCCAGCACTTTCCTTGGCAGTGCTGAACACTGACATTTCAGAGGCGACCTGCCAAAGCATCAGCTGGGTGAGCGGTACCTAACAGTCTTTCAGTGATGGAGACATGACATGTGCATTCATCTCTTCTAAAGAAAACCTTCTCAAAGAGAGCTCTTAAAACAACCGTAGCAGCAAACCAGGAGAATAAAGGGTGGACAGGCCTATGCAAACCTACTCAGAGATTTTCTGAAGTGGTTTGTACACATCTGGAAAAAAAAAAAGGCAAAACAAGATAGACATTACTGTTCTTTTTGTGACAGGGTTTGCCAACACCCTCTCTAAGTGTCACCAGCAGCTCTCACGCAGGGATTTGCAGGGCACACAGACCCACTTGGGCTCCTGGAAGGCTGTGATCAGGAGGGCACATGACTTACCTGTCCTACCCAGCCCAGTTCTGCAGCAGAGCCCTGAGAGCACAGGCCTCAGCTGGCTGAAAAAGCAGCTTTTGACAAAGCTTCAGCAGTGCCATTTCTCGGGCAGAGCTGCCTCTGGCTCACACAGCCTGGCTGGGCAGCCCTCCTGAGCCAGGGCTGATTCTGCTGGCTGGGACACTCACAGGTGTACTCAGAGCTCCCTCCTGCAGCCAAGCTTTGGCAGTATCAGCTGCTCAAGCTTCTCTCCAAAAAGAGGAAGGAATTACTTAAGTTTGCAAGTGCTTTAGTATTTACAGTGTTGTTTTCAGGAATGCCATGGCTTCCATTTCAAGGACTGAATCAAGTCCCTTCTACCAATACATTAAAAATCAAATGAGAAGTTTGCAGCTTGCAACCGAGTTTGTCTTTTAAACACTGTAGCATTTCCCCCAAATCTTTATGTTGCATTCTATGAAAAGTTCTTGTAGCTTTTCTTTTTAACCAGAGAATTGAGAAATAAAAGAGGTAAACTTTATAGTTCCTATACATTAGATATTCACAGATACATTTGATTTTCTTCCTGAAGTCCAGCAAAAATAATGGAAAAACTTAAACTTATCTGAAAAACCTCCACTGTGGCTACAGAAGTGGCTGCTGCAGCTGTCCCAGCCTTCACCCCCAGCACTGACATTTTTAGTCTAGTGGAAGCTTTCTGCACTCTTATGCAACAAAACTGACCCTGTATTTGCCAACACAAACATAAAACTCCTGTATTTTGGCAAAATAAAACAAGGCTCAGATTTTCACCTGCAGCAGACAAGGCACTGCACTGATTAACACCAAATCCAACACCATGAACTGCTCAGGTTATAGTGTTGGTTTACACACAATTCCACTTCCCTCTTCCTACTGTCCATAAATCCCAGTGAAAATGGTTCAGTGTCCTTTGGGCTTGGAGGAGGCAGCTTGTTTCACACCAAGAACCCTCAGGTCTGGGAAACACAACAATAATCTGAAGAAGGATTAAGTGACTGAATAAACACAAATGATTTAACAGTGGAGTTCTAACACATCCTGATTTGAAATTGGACTAAACTCTTTTCATTTCTTGGTGTATCCCATTACCAGCTGTTCAATGCTGACAGCCAGGACTGTCCTGCAGCACCACTGCCTTACACCACACACCTCTCTAGGAGGAACTAACAGCACCAAACAGCAGCTTGCAGAGCTCTAACTCTGAATGTCTCCATTCATCTTGTGTGAGCAAAAGATCAAACCATTAGTTATGGTCATCTGAAACAACAAATATATCTGAAATGTAGCAAGGTGGGAAAGAACAGAGGAGCTTTCCTAATGTTTTACCCATTTATCAAGGACCACAGAGTGCTGTGTTGAGAGGTTTTGGCAAGATCTCTCTTTCTCCTTCCTCACACACTAAATGATGACCAGACTGATATTCAAAAGGTCCCCAGAATACAACGGGCTCCGAAAAGCTCCACACAGACACAAACCTGTATAAAGTTCCACTGAATGAGTTTGGGACAAACAGTCAACTTGTGAATGTGCCTGAGCTGCCACCTGGATATCTGAGAGCCTGTATCATCCCAAATGGCTTCGTGCTTCCTGCACTAATTTGGGCATGCAAAGGCAGTGTCAGTTGAGCAAACACTGTCCAGGACAGCCTGCATTTCCCCTCTGGTTCCACAGTCCCCCCAACTACCCTTCTTTGAGCAATAAAAGCACGTTTTGCAGTACAGCAAGCCATAATTAGTCCATGTACGGAATAATGCACTGGGTGGCATTGTACAGGCTTTTAAAAGGCTCTATATCTGCAACACAGAGCAGCTTCAGGGTTGAATTATCTCTGTGGAAGCAAATAAAATAAAAATAATAGTATTAAATATAGGTCATAGCACCTTTGGCATTTTTGTCCAAATAGACTTCAACATACGACGTGGGGACATAGCCCTCCTCATCTTCGTTCCTTCGGATCCGCGTCCACCCATCACCTTTGTCTTCTTCTATTACATAGAGCATCTCTCCTTCTGCTACAGAGATTGTTCCTTCATTCTGGCCTGAAAGACACAGGAACAGGGATTTCAGGGTGTCCTGCACAGCAGTGTGGGGTGACCACGTGTGGACACAACCTTTGTTGCATCACTAGAAGCAAAAACAGGGCCATGGGATTCTGGAGCCAACAGTGTGACCACAAAAACCAGATAAATGTGATCCTGACACCAGAGCCTTGGTTCTTATTGCAAAGTCCCCATGTAACAGGAGACAAATCATTTAGTGCCTCTCTACAAACAGAATCACACCAGAGCCTCACTTGCCCTTTGGCTGTTTGCACTGCAGGAGTTAAGCAAAGGTTTCCCATTTTTGGCATATGAACTAAAAAAAAAAAAACCAGTCAGTGAAATGAGGGTAAATTGGAGTGATACCTTCAAATGTATAGAGCGCTTTACATGTTCCTATGGTGGGTAGTGGTTCTTCATCATCAAATTCATCATCAAAATCTGTTGCAGGTACTTTCATCTCAGTCTCCTGACTCTGCTCTTCTGTGTAACTGCCATCTGGGCTGCTCAAGAGAGGAAAAACACAGCAACTATAGCGACCAACCTCAGGAGCAGAGGGGGCCACTCAGTGACCTGGCGCTTCAGGCAAGGGGAGCAACCTCAGCTGGATCAGCTCAGCCACTCCAAAGCACACTCAGAGCTGGCTGTGACACAGATGGGTGAGACCCATCATTTTTTTACCACTAAAAGCTGTAAAAAATTCCCAGCAGTGAGCACGGGGGCCATCACACAGTTCAGAAACACCTTCAGAATCATAGAGAGCTCTTGGAGTCGGGATAAGGCAAAATCAGGATGCAAAACCCTTCTGCAGGGTGGGTCTGGTGACAGAGTGGGTGGGTCCCTGAGCACTGCAGAGCTGCAGCTCTGATCAGGAAGCCAGGAGAGCAGGCCCAGCTGGCTCCCCGTGCAGATACTGTACCTCTCACGGTCCTGGGCACAGCTGTTCACTGCTGACGGGTGCTGGGGCTCGTACATGCCGCTCTGGCGCCGGGGCTGCTCGTTCCGCGCGGGCAGCCGGCCCTCCACCTCTGCCAGCCAGCCCTGCCGGGGAGACACAGCCCTGTTACTCTGCTGGGCCACTGGTGGCACTCACACTGCAGCACTAAAACCTATTGTAAAGGTATTTGCATTTTCTTTTGGGTGGCAGTTGTCATTTGCCCAGTTTCTGGACTTTGAGTATATCAAATCCATTGGTCTTGCCAAAAAACACACTGAGAACTGGACTTTTTTTTGACACTGGGTGCTGAAAACACTGGCACTGTTAACAACAGCTGCCAGGAGGGGCTGCTGCTCTAGTCACAATCAGGTAAAAAGATGTGTGGCAGCTTAGCCTCAGTAACAGCAGAGACACAGCAACCTCTGGCACTGCTGAACGCATGAGAACTAAAGTTGGGGAGAATCAATGAGCCACTGATTTCAAACAGGTAAGAAAACAATGGGTAATAAAGGCACAACTGTAAGAAACATTAAAAATTAATGGGCTGTATCTGTTTATGTACAAAGAGCAATGTAGAAAGTGAAGTCTTTTCTCAGTCCTATAATCCTTCTCATGTAATTATAATGGGCTGCAGATATTCCAAACACGCCCAATCAGCTCTTGAGATTTCACATCACTAAGAAGCTTCCTGTTCATGGCAGACTGTTCCTTCTCTGATGGCTTCTATCTTGCTGTGAGTCTAAATGGTTCTTTGAATTTATGTCACTCTGGTTTTATACAGATGTCTTTAACATGATGCTTCAATTTATTCAATTAATTAAATAAGCATCTGAACCCCTCTGGGCAGTCCAGAGAGCACTGCCTTTTCTTTTCACCTCCACTCAGTAAAATCTCTTTTAGGTGGGAAATTGGGCTGACAATCATGGGAGATGGTGAATGTTTGTGTTACACAAACTGGCTCAAAGATCCTGATTAATGCAAGTGCTCCAGTAGCCCTTTCACACACACAGCAAGGTGCAGCAGCACATCTGGAAAGGCCATGAAGTGCCTGCTCAGACCTGAGCACTTGCTGAGCTGTTTTTTAATCAAAATGTCTCTTCTCATACCTCGAACTTCTGAACTTCTATTCGTAACTTCTCAATGTTCTGTGCAAGCTCCGCTAATCTGTGGTCCACACTCGCTGCATCTCCCATCTGGGGGTTCTTGATATACACGTCTTTCATCTTCGTTAAGGCATCCCTGGGAGGCAGAATGAAAATAAAAGGTGTTAGTGCAGCTGGGGGCAGATGCCTTTCTCTAAATGAGGGCAAATGAAAGGACAATAAACTACTTCTTCTTCACTCTGAGGTTCAAGCTAAGCTGTTACAGATGGGGCTTTTTCCAGTAAAAAACAACAGTAAAATCACTTGCCAGAAGAGAATTTACACTGTCAGAGATGAAAAACAGTGATTTACCTACAATGTGAGAAGATACTTGGTATTGATTTTTAGCCTATTATTCTTGTACTACAATATCTACTTGCTAACCCTGGGGAAAATAATACTAACAAAAAAATCTCATAACCATTGTACTGAATGACAGCTCCAACTTTCTAGATGAATATCATCCCAGTTTTTGGGGCAGAGACAAACAGTTGCATCATTATTATCCACCATGGACTGACCTACAGTTGAGAAACTGGGACAAAAGATGTCTACATGGATGTATCAATAAAAGAAAGAGAGTGCAAACCAGAAATTCTCACCCTGCCTCTTGCAGTTTGTCTTTAGCAACCCAAATAATTTGTAAGATAATTATTTATTTCACACTGCTTAAAACAGAGCTGACTCCAGATGGTTTGTGTTTGTCACAGCGCAGCGACAGACGGACTTCAGGGTAAAAAATGCAACCCTGCATCCTGCTAAGTCACAGGGCATGTTCCCTCAGCTCCTCCTGGGGGCTGTGCCACATCAGGGGTTCTGAGATGGTGGGTTTAAGTCCTGCCATGATGGATGTGGTGCCACAAGACCAGGATTGATGCAGGACATGCCTTGATGAGTCCTCTCTGACCTGAGTCACACTGAGGCTGAGCTCACAGAAAAGTTGTCTGCCTGATGATGGACATTTCAGAGCTGAGAGAAAGATGGAATTATGAGCTGATTTCCTGTAATCCTGTGCAACTATTCAGTTTTCCTCTAGGCATTTGCTGGGGGTAGAAAGGTTAATGCGAGTCCCACGACTCAAGTTAACACTCTTTATATTTTAAGAGTTTCCCACCAAACTCTTGACAATTGCAATCCTGTGCCTGGCTTTTCTTTGTGTGTGTGGAAACTGGGAAAAAGTGTGGGTGGCAAGGAAATGGGACTGCTCTGTGCTTGAAGCCTGAAGGGACAATGTTGCAAACATATGAGTCACAATTATTACTATTTGTTTAACCCTTATTTAACTGATGGTATTATTTCCTCAGTCAAACTGTTTAAACTATCACTCTGCTCTGATTCCATATCTCATTCTAACACTGGGACCAATAGAGAGCAGGAAAAAATTCCGTACAGACAAATCAAAGTTACCACAGAGGAAAAAAAACAAAGTGATGAGAAATCATATAACCATGTGCAGTTTTCCTTTCTTATTCAAGACATAAAATACAAAGAATAAATTTTGGGTTAGTAGGCAAAATAAACAGGTTCTTGAAAGCAAGATAACAGCACGACTGTGCAAATGCAAAGCAGTATTTAGGGATAGACTAGTCTTGAAATCCTTCAGGGAAGCAAAGTTCTGTCTCTTGCAAACAAAACACACTGAGTCTTTAATGTAACTGCAGAATGTGGACAAACACAAAGCACAAATACAGGCTGCCAGAACCAATTAAAAGCGGGTAACTAAAATAGCCTTATTCTCAACCAGAATGACAAATGCAGCCTTGTAGAAAAAGCATTCACAAAAGCACCAGAGTCATTATCTTCCTGCTTCCAGGAAATCAAAGCTACAGATCAGAGAGACTTAAGGCACACCCCAAAGAATCAGCTTTTCTTTGGAGGATGCTCTAATGCTGTAACAGCCTCTCCTGGTGGGATCTCCCCATGTCCATCAGACACAGGGGCTCTGCTCAGTGCTTGTACCTTTGACTGAGGCTGTATTTGCATCCTGTTCTTCACTAAAAACCCCCTCATGACAGCTCAGTGTATCCAACAGTGACCTTTGTCTGTTCCTCTTCAAAAGCCCAAGAAAGCAGCTCCAGAAAGAAGGAAAAGCTGTCTCCCCTTGTTACACTTCTATCATTCCCATCCTTATACCAGGATCTTCTCTTCTAACCATTCCAAAGGCAGGATAATGCACTACATTGAGGTGGAAGAATGGAATAAACAGAAAGTCAGCTTTTTCCCCAGGTCTGACCAACATTACCCAAAATCAAGTCACTGATTTCAAAATCTGAGCCTTGCATCACTCAGGTGTTTTCAGCCATATGCAAAGTCTGGTCCTTCCTTTCTTGAAACAGCACATTAACCAAACCTAGAGCCTTGTTCTTATTTGCTCCTTCTCATATTACAGTTGTTTCTGTTCTATGTGAGACTACCAACTTCATTTTTCATTGGAGAGGTTTGACTCACCTTTGATCCAACTCCTTCTGAATGTCCTTGTTTAGTTCATCGACCTTTTGCTGAAGCTTCTTTCTTCTCTGCTCAGGTGGGAGATTGCTGAAGTCTTCGGGCCCTGCTCCCTGCACAGAGTGGAATGGAGGGGAGGGAATAAGGAAAAAAATTAATAATCAGAGTCTGAAGGAATTCCTTGGTATTTGAAAGCAGCTCACAAAACCCTGTGCCAAATCACAGTGGTCTGAAGCATTGTTATTGTTTGTACTGTGTTATCAATCAATGGTCAGGAATCTGGATGCCCTAGAAATGATCCCAGCACCACATCCTGCTTCCATAACAGTGGCTAATCAACTGGAGAATTCCAGAATTCAACAGCAAAGCTGAGAAACTATTTTTATCTACAGTTATCATCAGATTTTATTTCAGAGAGTTCCCTTCTCATGGAAAGCTGATCTTTCCTGCCTTCCTTCACCCTGCTACAGACACCATTCCCACAAAGGCAGTTCCTGGCTTTTACTCCTGTGTCACAGTCACACTTCTCCTGTGCACCACTGACTGCTGACTGAGTCCTGGTCCAACACAGCTATCCTGTCAGGGCTCTCCTGAACACACCAAAATAATACAAGCACTTCCCACTGCATTCTGCAATTTAAAAAACATGCTGCTTACTTCCCAGGATCCACATTCCATGCCAAAGTCTCTCAGTTTTTCCTCTCTCCCTTGTACTAGCATAAAAATCAGGAGTTATATCAAAGTCACAGAATCAATCCATTTGAAATCATAACCAAAGAAATAAATGCGAAGACCACAGTGTTACCTTTGTGTGATTCTGCTTGAAAAGCCCTTTTCTGCCTTCACACTGCTATGTCTCCTCTTGAGTGCCTCAATTTGATATAGCAGATAGATGACACATAAAATACATCCACACTATTTTCATCACAGTAACACCTATTTTTGACTTGCCAGAAGGCAAGGGGGACAGTTTGGGTGGGCTGTATGGAACACACATCATTACTAATCAGTTGCACCATAAAGGTTCTTGTATATAATCTTGAATTTGGACAGGTTTTACTTGTTTTCGTTTTTGCTCAATCCATGTCCCATTTCTAAGGGAGAATACTCACCTAAGGGTAAAAACACTAAGCTGAGTAACCAAATCCAATGGTCCATCAGCTTAGTGAAGGCTTGTGAGCAGGCTTGGGACATTAGTCTTACTGAAACACCAAATTTCTCTCTGAGGGGTATGATGTAGTGGACTCACTGCCACAAAAGCTGCCCATCAGCCCGTTGACTGTGCACTCAGTGTGCTGAGACACCACGCTCTTCCTTCTGCAGCTGCAGAACAGGCTGTTCAGAAGGAAAGTGTGGGGGTGTCAGAGGGCTGGAGGACAGCAAGGCAGGTCACCTTCCCCTAGACTGGCCATTCCAAAATAACAGAACAGGCCTGATGAAACTGCTGCTGCACTGACTGTCAAAGACAGCACATATATCTAGTTAAGTCTTGATCACCTGAGTAATAATACCTAAAATTCCATTCATGAGACAATGAGAAAGCAGATTTAAAACAAATGGCTAAAAAAGTTATGCTGATTGCCAAACTTTAGCCACATGGAGTCCTAGCAGTGCTTATGTTACTTGTTGTGCCTGGTAGAGGAGATTTCTATCTTCATTTTTTCTTTGACGTTAATAATTTCCCTGACAGTAATTCCCACATCACATTAGATGTGACAGCAATTCAATCTATTTTATGGATAATCTACACTAAAGCCACACATATCTTTTTAAGGCAAAGCATCCAGAGGCAGCTTTGTAAACAAACAAGCAGTTCTAGGAAAGACTAGATGACATTGCCATATTCTCCTCAGTTTTAAGCAGAAGAGACAGATACACTTGAAAATATCCCCAATTACACATTAGGGAAATGCAGCAGATGCAGCCAAGCAAATTGGGAAAAGCATCTTCTTTTTGATATCTTGTTTTTGAGTCTTCAACCTCCTTCAAAAGCTCCAGGCTGGCCTAAATCCATCAGCTTTGTTCCCAATGCTTCAGACCAAGGCAGGAGCGTTGCAGAGAGCTGCACACCTGAGACTGGGGGTGACCTCCCTCTGACTTTATTCTCTGCTCAGGAATTTCCATCAGGAGATACAGGTCCTGCTCCAAAAGGGAGAGTCAAGGAGCAGCTTTTGCACATGCTGGGCACATTTCATGCTCTCAAGCAAAAACACACCTGGGCTGTCTCTCAAGTTGTGGACATCAAAAATGCTGCAGCAGTGAGGTGGAGGGGAAAGCTGTGCTATTTCTGATGTGCTGCTACAGGACCAGCAGAGCTGCAGCTCACAAGGTTTCCTTGCATACAGATAATGGGATTTAGGATGCAAACTGTGCCAAGGTGAAGGCTTGTGAAAAAGGGGCTGTGTTAGGACCAGTTTCTGGGCTGAAGCTACACATGGGGAGAGCATAAGTTTTATCATTCACAGTTTTGGCTCTTGCACAGCCAGGATCCAAGAGCAGAGGACAACAAGCCACTTTCCTCCACAGAGGTGCACGTGGGTCTCATCCCTCTCTGCACATCTTTCCAATCTGTGCAATTCCTGGGGGAAGGCCAGGTCAGCCATTTGGGCAGGTCTGATTCCTACAGAGGCTTAGCTCAGCTACACAGCACACTAGCACTGTGATCAGGAGAACAAGTAGAAATCCACAGTATAAATGCATTGGACTCCCAGGACAGTGGTTTGGCAACGGTCAAAAGAAGATTTGCAAGTATTCTACACATTTCCATCACTCCTAAGACCTACCCAGGGGTCTTCAGGGAGAAGCAGTGCTGCTAAAGGAACCCAAGCAAGCCACTGTGTTGCCAGAGCAGCAGCAGGGCCAGAAACTTCCACAGCTACTCCAGGCAGCTCCTGGCCCATCCCTTCCTCTGGATGAGCTGCCACAAGCAGAACAGACCCACAATGTTGTACCCAGGAACAAGATACATGCACAATCATGGCATGGTTTGGGTTGGAAGGGACCTTAAGCCTCATTTCATTCCACCCCCTGCCCTGGACAGGGACATCTTCCACCAGCCCAGGTTGCTCCAAGCCCTGTCCAACCTGGCCTTGGAAACTTCCAGGGATCCAGGGGCAGCCACAGGTTTTCTGGGCAACCTGTGCCAGGACCTGCCCACCCTCACAGGGAAGGGAAAGAGCACCCAAAGGAACTAAGTGGTGAGGAATAAGAGAACTTTGAAGCCAATGCAGTTAAGGTGCTCCTGTGGATCCTGGGGCTCTCCAAAACTGCCATCAGTCACTGTGGCTCTCACATGCTTGCACAAGGTGGGTCAGCAAACCAGTTGCATTCTCCTTGTGACAAGGCTCTCCAAGGCCAAGGAATGTAGACAAGCTGTCAGGAACGTATCAAGGTGGAGTGTCTCGAGCAAAACAGTACCTTGTGCATGAAGGTCAGCATGTAAGATGCTTTCCCAAGTCTGTTCACCCTTTCCCTTTCCAATTCAGTACTATTTTATCTTACCACAGTTCAAGAAACCTTCCCAGCTGCATCCAAGATGGAATTTAGGATTCAAATATAAGGTATCTTTCCATTTGCAAATTCAAATCAGATTGAGTTAACCTTGTTGGTTAAGGTTTACAGAATTTTCATTAATATCATTATTGGTTATTCACTGAAGGACTACATAGGGCTGTAAAATGTAGGTGATAATGGTGCAGATTTCCAGTAATACCTGGAGGTGGAAAGCAAACTTTGCAGCTACTTTACACAGAAAGACATGCACTGCTCTCTGGAAAAGGTCCAGCAACCTCAGAGACCTTGAGTTTTAATTTTTTTTTCTTCTTTAAACGTTTTAATATATTATTATACCATAGCAGAATTACTTGATAGTTTTTCTACATTTTCATAGCCCTAGATTATAAAAGTGAAAACTAAACTATGTATTAGAGTTAATTTTTAGCAGCTTATTAGAAGACTGGATTCTGATCACCTCTATTAGACTCCAGACCTGTGTATTCAGAGTTATCTGATAAATGTCAAAAAAAAGCAAACACAAAGAAGAAACAAATTTAACAGTTAATTTCAGTGTCATGTCACATGTGGCACAGTGCACATTCAAACACACACAGGAAATTGTGATTAAGAACAGGACAGGCATGCTGTAAATGTGCTTACCAGCTTGAGAGAAAGCTTCATGTAAAATTGGAGAGATACAGGGTGGGGGAGAGAGAAAAAACAACAGTGCATCAGTAGAAGAGGAACTTTTTCAAACGGATGTTACAATAAAATGACACATAATCCCCTTGCTGTTGGAAGGCAAAATGGGTAACACTAAGAGATCTGTGCAAAAGTTCACAAGATGGGCTCAGGCAGCTGCCAGGAACAGGAATGGGAAGTGCTGTACCTGGACACAGGTGGAAGTCTGCCCTGGACTGACTGACAGCGGCTACAACAACAGTGGATTTTCTCCTTACAGTAACATCACTGATGTGGTCAAAAATCAGAGCTTGCAAGTGTGTGTGTGTCACTTTAGATGAAAAACCTGCTGAAATGCATCAGCCACTTCACAGAAGGGCTTTAGAGAGGGGGTGACACCTGAGGCAAACCTCAGTGGGGAGGTGAGGGACAGCACTGGCCCCAGCAGCACCGGGGGATCTCAGGGAGTGCCCAGCTCTCCAGCCAGAGGACAACACCCCTGCAATGTCCCTGCTGACTGCACAGAGCTGGCTGGGCAGGCATGGAAAGTCATTTCACATTCTTGAACAATTCAAAAACAAATACTCAGACTCAAACGTACTTCAGCCATAGTCAGACAAGGTCAGGCCCAAGGAGCAGGAAAAAACCCGATCTATTCTCTTGACACCAATTTGGTTCCATGACAGTGTGGTAAGACATTATTCCAGCTCCTTAAATGATATACATGATCTAATTCTTCAAAGTTCCCACATTTCCTGGGGCAGAGCCAAACATTATCTTTTAGTTACTCTGGGGAAGCAAGTCTAAAAGCAGTGTGTGCCCACAGAGCCACACAGGGCAAGGTGTGCCTGCCCAGCCTCACCTGCACACACAGCCCTGGGCAGGGCTGCAGGGCCCCCCAGACTCCAAGGGCAACAACTGGGCCTGGCCACCTGACCTCCAAAATTACCAAAACCTCCTCCAGTGTCGCAAGATGTTACAACAGCTGTGGTTCAGAAGGTTTTCCAAGAGATGGGGGGACTAAGAGAGCTCCAGTGCTCAGTGCCAAGGAGCAGAGGGAGCTGCTGCTCGAGATGTAAAGGCAGATAGAAAGGGAGAATCAAAACTCCACCCAGCCTCCTCCTCCAGCAATCAGCACTGAGCTGCCCAACCAGCTCTTTGGGGACAGTTGTGAAATGCAAAAACTACCCGACAGGCTTGTCAGGGCATAAATGCACACTCTGTGCAGGAGCTGCAAGGTAAAAGGTGGAAAACACCTCTCTGCAGGCAAGGATCTGTGCTGTCAGACTTCAAAACCTCTTTCCATTCAAGTTCTCTGTCACTTTACTACCAACAGCTCCTGGGAATGGTGCTCTCAGAGATGCTCCATTTTGGGCAAACCCACAGCTCATTAGGGTTGATATTAAAATGGCAAGTGGCTCCACACCTATGATGTGTTTGACAGCACAATTTAGGAAATAAACATTTTTTTTCTTTCAAAAATAACAATTTCCATTAGTTACCAGGATTTGTACAGCAACACATGCCAGTCATTCAAGGAAAATAAATTGAAATAACAGTAGAATGCTGCATGTGAAATGATCATTCGGGGACAAGGCAGCAGTGAGACCTCCCTCTGCAGTCCAGTCCATTAGGAACCAAACACAGCATAATCATCACAGTGCTATGAAGAAATTCACTCTGAACTAAAGAGGTCATTAAAAAAAAAAAGCAAACAAAACCAATCCATTTGAGAGAATAATCACAGAGGAAGGAGAAAGAATGATCTGAAGAAATTCAGCATAGGCAGCTTGTATTTGCATCATTGTTTTAGCACTCCTGTGAACTTTAGCATAGACATGATCAGCACAAATTGAGATTCTTGTACATATATACAGACAAGACTCATGGTGCAGGATAAATATTTACCTATGAAGCACTCTATAAAGGCACAAATGTTTGCTACATGCGCTAGTGGCTAAACACTACTCACTCTAAAGGCACTAAATACTGCGGAGAATCATCTGCATCAAGACTATTCTTTTGCTGCAAATTCAGCAAATTTGAGAGGGATTACAGACACTGTATGCCCAATTCTTATGCTGTTAAGTATGACAAAAATAGAGAATTTATTAATAGCATTTCCAAATAGTACATCAGGGATTGTTATAACCAGTATAAATAAAGCAGATCATAGACTGGAAAAAATGAAATGCTGAAATAAGTCATATTCACAGTTTTCCATTTCTGAAATGCATTGGTAATTTTATGTGACAGTGATTCAGTTTCTAGAAACAAACACAGGCAGATTGAAAATAAATCTGCATTAAACACTACATAACTACTTTTGCCCATTCTGTTGCGTTTTCACAGCTAGAAACGTGCTCACAGCTCCTAGGAGAACGGGCATTTTCCACCCAAATGATCAAATAAGTTACATTTCCTTGAAATGAGCAAATCTGTTTCAAGCTGTCAATTTAAACCATGTCTAGCTTAGTCTTGCAGGGGAAAAATGAAGAGTCTAAGAGCCACAAGCTTCAATAACACATGAGAGAGCATGAAAGGCAGCAGGTCCATGTGTTATTGGACAGTCACGGACACTAACCTCACTTACAGAAAACGGGGTTGAAATCAATCTTACAACCAAGAGGCAGTTTTCTTTATTTTTAATTTTTTTTAGTGGCCCTGTAACAATCTCCCCATACTCTGATTTATCCAAGGTTCCATGAACTATCCTCATCACAGACAGTTCAGGGAAGCTTCCAAAAGCTCTAGGGAGTGCTCCCCTCCATGGCACAGAATGTGTCACCACACTGCTGTCCATCAGGCTTGGCTCGTGATGCTCAAGACTTCACTCATTAAAGAATTTCAAACAAGTGCACAGAACCTGTTTGTAACACTTTGGATTGAACAGGTCCAGCCCCTTCAGTTGTGCCAATTTCAGCATTTCCAGGACTAGCAGACATCTCTTTCCTGCACGTCACACGGTAAGCTGCAACTTGCCTCCCACCAAATTTTCCTGGGGTCTTTGACAAAGCACATTCCCACGGCACACTCGGGACGGCGTTGTAAGTGGGGTTAGCGACTGTGCAGCAACGGTATGGGCTGATCACACCATACACAGACTTACAACATATTCCCTAGCCTCAATGGCACACGTGGGGGTCCCTAAAGTCCTCTTCATGAGTTCTTTGTGAATATACAAAGACTGTGTCTGCTGGTGAGTCAGCAAGAGAAAACACACATTGGTTACACCGGAGACGAGCGCGGCACCTCTGGGTTTTTACTGCTTCTACAGCAAAAGACAGCTCGGTGTTTAACCAGCCTTAAAGTGCAGAGTGGCAGCTTCCTAGAAACTAGGTGAACATTTAAAAGTTCAGCATGCTCACAAAGGTCAGAAAATATTGTGGTTTTAAATGCTTGCTTAAATGCTAATGTCAGAAAACATCTCTCTCTGTGACAGAATAAACCATGGCTTTAATGACCCCACCCACCAAAAAACCCCGGTGCTGGCACAGACAGAGCCTCTCAGGTTAGAATACCAAGTATTCCCCAGGCAGGGAACAGGGCAGGCTGGAGAGGGGGTGGCTGCTTTGCTGTGTCTGCATGCTCACACAACAACAAAGCACTGAGCACTGAGGCACAGTGACAGCTCGGTGCCGAGGGACGGGACGGGGAGGGGGAACAGCAACTGGTGCAATGGAAATAAAATCACATTGTAATGAAGTCAACAACTTCCACTAAAAAGGAAACCACAAAAGTTCCTCCTTGTGCTTTATGGAACCATCTGGAGGCTGGAACTTGGGTAATGGCAGCAAAGTCTGCCCCAGCTCCCAGACCATCCTCTCTGCTCGCTCCCATCCCGGGCTCCGAGGCACGAGAGAAAAGGCAAGTGCACACAAAGCAATCCAAAGGTGTAAGTTCTGCCCCTGGATGTTGTTGTTAGTTTGGAGAATTGCTCTTTAAATAAAGGTGCTGATGTTACTGCCACCACAGCAATAAAACAAAAGAACACAAAATTAGTACCAACCAGCAGAATACCGAGTTTCCTTTGTCCTCAAAATGGAATTAGAAAAAGCAGAGCAAGCATAAATGAAATTATGAGTTATGTAAGTGGTTCCTCATTGTTTGTACTCTTCTGGCTTTAACTTCCCTAAGAGACAAAGTGGATTTGAAGTGTTATAATGCTTTTCTAGTGTCTCTTTAAGGTGCTATTAGAAACAAAGCTCACAAAACCGTGTGAAAGAGATTTCCCCCCTCTCCTAGCACTGATCCATAATAAGTGCTCTAACAGTTTTATGGTATTCTCTATAATGGACACTTCTGCTGCTTTGAGGAAAATACAAAACTGTGATTAGAAAACCACAGACACCGCCAAGAGTCAGCACCTAAATATTTAATTTATTTTTTTTTAACAGACTAGGATTTCATCCTGGCAGTGACCACTGATGCTGGTGTTGGCGCCTCCACGTTAACCCTGCATCTGTTGTGAATTGCTCAGGCATCTGTTTCCTTCCATGAAAACAAGATTCACTGGATTTTTGGTTTGAAAGCAAAATTAAAACCAGACTGGTCATTGGGCACAGGACATATCATAGCTAACTATATAATTAGTTTTAACAGTCACCAGTGATTTTGCCACTTTAGCTTTGCCATTTCTCTTTCCAAATGCAACCTGAGATGCTAACCCAAAACCAGGAAAGGAAATGGCTAAAACACACTGCCTCTCCAGACACATCCTGACCTCACAGGTTTCATGGAGGGGCTGGATGGGAATCCATCCACGTGTTATGTTTCAAGGATCAATTACCACGTGAAGTTCTGCTGCTGGAATTTATCCTGGTAAAGGTCTTAGCACTTGCTCACGTTGAATAGTTTTTTTTCTTTTCCTTATCCCTTAAGTCAGGGCAAAAAAAGGAGTGTGATCCTGTTTCCTTTGGAGTACACATTGTTACTTGGCTTTGTGGGAGTTGAGAGCTCAGGTTATCAACAAAGCCAGGAAGGACCTGCATGACAAACTTGGTTGAATTCTCTACAGTAACACTTGGAGAGCCTCGTGGCCTTCCCTGAAGGTGTCTGCAGTGGAATTCTGCCAAGGAACAAACCCAGCAGTGCGGAGACAAAATTCAGAGCAAAGGAAATGATCCAAACTCCAGTTACCCTGGGCTGTCCTGCTGCTCCCTGCACGACCTTCCAAAAGTTGCTCCCCTGATGTGCTTCTGTACAGAACAAATGTTCTGCTGTGGAGAGGAGAGCTCCTCCCTGCATCCTCCTCACTTCCTTGGTAGCCCCACAATGCAGTACTCGTGACATTACTGCTCATGCTCTTGAGCAAAATTCAGGTGCTTTTGGATTTGACACGGGGATGTAAAAAGGATGAGAAAAGGAAATCTTATTAAAGTTCATAAAGTGAAAGCAGAATTAACAGTGTTGTCTACCTGTACTGAATATAAAGGGGGTTCTACAACTGAAGCAAACACCAACAACTTGGTTTTGACCAGACAAATAAAAAGGATTTGTGGGTGGATCTCGATTTTCTTTTTGCCTGGCTAGAATTATTTTAATTTTGAAGGTCATATGGTATTTTGATGATCTTCCAGTCTGACCATTTGTATAATACAAATCACCAAGGACCTATAAAATGGGAATTTGAAAATGTTTCAAATGGGACTGAGCAAACTGCTAGAGTTTTGCAACCTCTCCTCCATATCTCTGGATGAACCAAATGGCTTAAATTCATCCCTCTGGGGAAAAAAAAAAAGAGATGATGATCTGAATATTGGACTCCAAATCCATGGATAAGTTGGGCAGGAAAAGTATTTACATACAAACATCCTGGTAGCTGACAAGGGAAGGAAATGAAACAGAAAAAGAACACAGTGAAAGGTTTAAATGAAGATTTAGCATTAGCCCTTCCTTGCACATTCTCAATGAATGCGTCAGCAGAAATTTGAGGGATTCCAGAGAAGACTACAGGACATTGTTCTCATTATTTCACCTTTGACACAAAGCACTTAGAAGAATTTGTAAGGCTTGCTTGGATTTCTTAGATAGTTAATACATAAAACAATGGCCTTTCTTCAGGAAATATTGAAAGCAATTAGCCCTAATTGCTTATATGGCCAAATAATCACCAGAGTAAGAATTTGTACATTTGAAATACCAACTAGTATTTTTAAATCAAGTGGGAAATACTCAGCACTCTTTTCAATATTCTGCTCTGTGGATGGCACTCCTGGGCAGTAGGATGACTCCAGCTGCCCACCTCACAGTAGAGCCACCTCCCAGCACATCCTCAGCTCTGCTGCTGCACAAGCAGAACTGAAAAACTGTCTCCTCCTGGAAAAACCACTGAGAAAAGACTCTCTGAGCCAAAGTGCAACTGAGAGAAGGAGGGATGTGGACAGATCCTGCCTCTGGACAGCTTTGAAACTTCCCACTTCCCCAGTGAAACGCATCACAAGTAGGATTTTTTAGGTTCTGAGTGTCCCATTAAATGGCAATTTCCTAGCAAAGAACTGAAACTCATTCTGTTTAAAACATTTAACTCTACTGTCTGTGACCAGACGAGACAGTGTATTGTCTACAGCACTGTTCTCAGTTCTTTGTAACTAACCACTGAAGTTCCCCACTGAAATCATCTCTGCTTTTATACAGCTCCAGCCCTCAGTCCTAAATGTCACTGCAGCCCCTGGAGCAGAATTTGGGCTGTTTTAAAGTAGTCACTTCCTTGCTCTAAGTCTGCTCTAAAAACATTTAAAATACTGAATACTCGTGTCTCCATCCTGTAGTTTTTGCAAGAGGAAATAATTCCAAGGACCTTCACCTCGGGGGCAAAGTCATGCTATGTCAGCAGTTTTTCAGCACAACTGTGCCCTGGTCCAAGGTTCTGGGAAGATAAAGTCCTATTTTTGTTTGAAAAATGGAAAATTTTATCTCAGGGACCTGTCATTCTATTTACTGTTTATGGAGACCACCAAGTGGAGGGTTTAATTCAACAGAAACACTACAACATCAGATTATGAATATAAGGAGAGCTGCTGCCAGGAGAAGAACAGAGCAGTTGACCTGGGAAAACTCTCAAATTTATAAAAAATTTAGTGCCTTCCCTTCACAGTTTGCAAGAACAGCAGCTATTAGTGGCTATTTTAAAGAGTTTCTCAACTTGGTATTTTTGCAAAGGTATTTCATGGACATTTAAAGTGTCAAGAATAAGAACTGTGGGGAAAAAAACCCATTTAAAACTAATTAGAAAAAAAGTAAAAGAGCATGGCAGGATTTTAATTTTCCTACGGACTTTAAAAACTGCTTAACCCAAACCATCTGCTCAAGGAGGCTCAAAGGCAGACATGATAAACTTGGTGTGAAGCTTCATTCCTCTTTAGAGGAATCAAACCTTACCCAAGTCTCCTTGCAAATTCATGCTACAGGATGCAGGTAAGGCCCTTGAGAAGTGTCAGCCCCAAATATTTAGAGCCAATTGTGGTCGAGGTGTCTTTGGTGTGTCCCCCCCCAAGTCTTTCCCAACACAGCAGCACACAAGGACCATAAAAACAACCTTAATACCACCCAGAATGCGTTCAGCTTTCCCACCTCACCTGGTTTGTATCTCAACACTCACAAAGTGACACTGAAGTGCACGATTGTCTGGGACACAAGTCCCCAGAACATTTCAGGGAAATGCCTGAACTTGCACCTACTGAAATCAACAATTATTTTCTAGAATCCCTCCTAATTTGCTCTTCTCTCTCTGACACAGACATTGAGCTGAAACCACCCTGTAGAGATGAAAACTTTTGACTTGGACTTCTGCATGTGCATTACTTAACATTCATCTCCTACCACGTTTTGGACAATCCCTCCTCCCCTCAAAAAAACCCAAACGGGGTGATTTCCATCAGCAAATGTACTTTTTGTGGTTTCACTGTGGGGTTTTTGACTACAAATGGCTTTCCATATTGGGAATCCTTGGCTTTGTCTGCATGTTATGATAAAACACAATGGAACCATTCACAAAACAAAACAAGTTTTTACATAACAGAACGTGCAATAAAAGCGCAAGAAAGAAAGAAAAGAAAGAGAGAAAAAGAGAGAGAGGTATCCAGAGGAGAACTTACCCCACGCTTTAGGCTCCTGAAGCAGTGGATTTTGGGTTTGGAGGTCATGAACTCGTTGAAGCGATGGGAGAGGGGTTCCTTTTGCTGCTTGGGAGACTGGGGGCCGTTGGGAACAGCAGAGGGTGAGGCAGAGGCAGGGGGAGGAGGAGGGGGCTGATGGGGGGATGTTAAAAGGGACATAAGCTACGTATAAGAGATGGAGAAGTGACAGAATAAAAACCAAAATAAAGAGATAAAACACAAAACGAAAATAAGCATCAAAACCAATATTTGAAATCCAGAGAAAAAACCAATTAAATAATTAAATATTAAAGGCCATGGTTCAAAAGAGGGGAGAAAGCAGTAGTTAAGAGTTGTGTTAAATGAAGAGTGTGATAAATGAAAGTTTTAGTAAGTGATGCAACAGAAGAGGAACAAAAAAGTATTTGGAAGGAAGCTCATGCAGACTCTTCCATGCAGCACTATCCCCATCAATTGCCCTGTTCTGCTCTGTGGACAGCTCAGAATAATGCATATGGATAGAGCTTTCAAATACCTGAATTTAAATGGATCAGATAAGGAAGGTACCTTAGTGCCCAGTAGCGTTTCTATTATCTGGAAAACAACAAACCACATTCCTTCCTGCTTCCAAATCATACCTCAGCCATGTGCATCACACTTCACTTGTACAAATTATTCTATGGATTTGCTCAGGAGTTAGTCTTGGGTGGTTGTTTTTTCTGGCTACACTGATGTAAGCACCAGAGAGCTGAGTTTTTTCTCATACCAGCATTACAGGAAGGACCCCTTGAGAAGTGGTAGATTTTTTGACTCTAATTAGAAGGGGTTTGGTGAAGGGTCAGAGCAAGGGTGAGGTTAAAACAACGAAGCTACTCTGGGCTTCCATCAGTGTTACTGAAAACTGATTCAGTGCAGTCACCCTGACACGTTGTGGTAACCCCAGATAAATGCTGCCATGCATTATGGGTGTAAAATATGACAGTGGAATGAAAAAGGTTTAATGGATACATAAGTTAATATGGTCTTTTTTTAAAAAGTCAACTGCTCAGTTAGTTCTGCTCCATTAGTTGTGCCTCAGAACGAATCGCAGCAATTCCCTGCTCCCAGCCACCCACCTGCTCAGCCCAGTGCACAGACTGGAAACACAAATGAAAGGCCAAGGAGAGTTTTAGGAGTGTCAAACAGTAACACCACGGTAAAGCTGCCCACAAGGAACGGTGTTAGTTGGCACACATGGCACTAGGTAAGTGGTTTACGATTCCTTCTCGGAGTTAGGAACAGAAATGGACCATGGCAGAGACGTGACAACTTAAATTAATTTAAAAACTGCAACATAATTAAACAAATTATACAAGAAAAAAATTAAATATATAAAGAAATTTAAGTAACCAAAGACTACAACAAAACACCATATTAAGACATCAGTTATTAACTTTCCGAATCTACAATTCTCTTTAAGAAAACTGAACTTGCCAGGATTACTAGACAAGACAGGTTATTGACAAAACACACACTAGCACCAAGCTCAAGTTTGCAAATCAGTACCTTATTTTTCTTGATGAATGGCCATAACTTGCCCTTGGATTTGCTCCCAAACTTGGGCTCTGACTTGCCGTCGCCCCTGGAGTTGGAAAGGCTGGATTCTGACACAGTTCGCTTCATGGGCTGCGTGAAATCCTCAAACTCGACGTCTCCCGGAGGCTCAAACCCTGATTTAAAGGCTTCTATTACCATCTGAGAATCCTGGAATGGGAGAGATCCAGTAACAGTGGAAATATATCAGGTGAGGGCTGTTGTCAAATTGGTGGCACGTTAAAACACAGCAAGGACAAGACCAGGCTCACTCCTGGGAATGAACACCCTTCCGAGCCCAGGATCAGTACAAATCTCTCCACCTTCTGCTCCAAGACCAGGGCATTTTCCTTGGTCCTATTTTCATTACCATGATGTGTTTTCCAAAAAACCCCACTCAGGCACAGCACGGTATCCCATCAAAACAAGGCACTCTGAGGTGTAATGTTGAATTCTCCCAGATACTAAAGTGATAAATGCAGCTAAGAACACAACAACCACCCCAGAGAGAACAAGTCCCCAAACTGTATCAGTCAGAATGTGAACATAAATGGTCACAAATCTGTTTCACCATAAATGTCTAATTAAACAATCAATGTATGGAAATAAGGCTTTATTTCCATAGATATGGGCAGCTTTAGTCTTGAACAGTCCATTATTGCTGTTACGAAACTCCAGTCCCGTTTAGAGAGATATCACCGAGTTGTTACTCAAAACACCACTAGATAAAAAACAGAGGACTGTGGTCCATTGAGGAAAATAAATAATATATAACTATCATTAAAGCATAAGTTCACTGAAGGTAACTGAAGATGATGCTTTGGAAGATCAAACTCGGGTCTCCTCACTCCAAACTCCCACTGAGCTGCACAGCTCCTGAATCAGATCACAGTCAGCAATATTTTCATTCCCTTTCTTTAATTTCCAACACAAAAATCACAATTCTGGTACAAACCTCTTGTAAAGGCCTTTTCATGTCAACAGGTGAAAAGCACTCAGAGTTTATTACATTTACTGACTGGAAACCTATGACACTTCAGTGCTGAACAGGTAAGTGACTCAGAACAAAGTCACTGAACCCACCTTTGCTTATGGAACTATTGGGAGGGATGTAAGGCAGCCACACTGACTGCAGACTGTGTACAATGGCTTTGCTATTTTGGTTTTTTGACAGAGGGAGAAGAAAAAGACAAATCAAAGCAAAACCAATACATAGCACTTTTCCTACTCAGGTCTACAAACACAATTAATTATACATAAGCTCAGACTCAGAGCTCAGCTTGCCAAATCCATTTAAACCTAATGGACCCAGGGGGAAAAGAATATTTTTACACACCTCATCTACTTGTTTTTTTGGGAAGAGAGATTTTTGTTATACTCTAACAACTTTCTTCTGAGATCATTAGACAAACTGTGCCTCAGAACACAAACATCTTATTAGTCTCTAGAGAAGAGCATCACCATCCTGTTCACATTAACAGATGAACTTGTTGCTTTGAAGGCATTTCACAGATTCTGTGCAAGTCCATAAGTAAAATGCTGTTCAGGAGAAATCTAGTGGGCTCCAAACTGAAAAGGAGCAGGTTTAGCTTAGATATTGGGAAGAAATTCTTCCCTCTGAGGGTGGGCAGGCCCTGGCACAGGGTGCCCAGAGAAGCTGTGGCTGCCCCTGGATCCCTGGTAGTGTCCAAGGGACAGGACTTGGAACAACCTTGTGTAGTGGGAGGTGTCCCTGCTCATGGCAGGGGGTGGAACCAGATGATCTTTAAAAGTCCCTTCCAACCCAAACCATTCTCTAACTTTAAGAGCCTACACAGTGTTACATTAAAGACTCCACTGGTATTTTATTCTATGCATGATGCTTTTCATTTTTCCCCCTTAGTGTTCTTTCCATTTAGTCAAAACATCCTTCCACTACAATGGAGCTAAAAATAACCAGTATGCTCCATATATCACAGAGATAATGTCATAACAGGAACTCCAAAGTCCACAACAAATTAGTTTTATCTGCTGCTGGAGCCTTCTGAATGAGGTTCTACACAGGTTCACCTGGCAGCCACCACAGCTCACCCTTGCAACATGTTCTTTGTGTTGCTCAAGTGGTTAGAAAGGGGAAATGGAAAAAAGAAAACATTTAAAACTATTAGAAACACAGTTACAGCTAACCAGTATTCCCAGCTAAACCCAGTTTCTATTGCTATTAGCAGGAATTCTAAACACTTCAGAGAGGGCAATAAATAATCCTATTTACATGGTTGCACATTTAGTAACTAAGCCTGAAAGAGCAGCCCTTGTGCAAGTGGGCACAAGGCAGAACTTTATTCTCTGCAGCTTAAATATGACATAGAAAGTATTAGATCTGACCCAGTATGTCATTCTGATTCTTTACACTATACAACGTGGCTCACAGATCCCATAGGAACTCCAACTACATTGGCCACAGTTTGTAACAAGCCTACCTGAAGCTGAAAAGTGATTATCAAAAACTCTGAGAGACCAACATGAAGTGCAAAGTTCTGCTGTTTAAAAGAGAAATCCCAAAATAAAACAACAATACCTTACCATCAGCTGGTAATATTTTACTGACAGCAAAAAAAGCTGCAGAACTTGCAGGGTCCAACACACTTTCACCTAGAATCATCACATGGTTTAGCACACAAGGTAAATTCTAGGAGAATTGGTGTTTTCTCTAATTACTTCTTTTTTCCTTTCTGACCAGTACATTTTCTATGTTGGTTGTGGTTATGCCATTTAAAGCCCTGATTTCTGATGTGAAGTTAATGCAGAAAGAGCAGCTTTCAGTTAAATCCTCCCCTTCTCCAGTAACTGCATGTGACAACTGGGCAGAAAAAAAATGAAATAAAGCCAAAGAATACCAAGAGCTAAACCCAAACTCCAAATACATCAGTGTCTGGCCTCACACATTTCAAGTTTGGTGATGCTGTAGTTCTGTTTATGCTGACAGATCCTGGAGATGTGCTCCCAGCTGGGAAGCACATGGCTGTGTGGGCTCAGAGCTTCACACAGAGCTCTTCCTGCTCAGCAGCCCCCTGGGTTTGCTCACCATTGTACTGCTCCATCACCACCAGCTGTCCCTGCAGCAACTTCCCTGCAATCTGACCTCATTTTCAAGGCTGACCACAGTACACACCAAGTGGACTTTCCTATCCAAAGCTCTTTAAGCTTGGGGAGTAAAGGACACAAGAGTCAATTGTAATATTTGGAGGAAAAGGAGAAACTCTCCTTATGGTAGTTTGAAAGAGCTCCAAATTGCTTCTTGAATATTAGAGGGGTGAGATGGTAACGGTCTGTGGTAACACTCTGCCTCAGTGGCAAAAGCAGTACATTATCTGGAAATAAAGAAAATACAGCTTTTAAATTACTCCCATGGGCACCTGTGGCCAACTGGATACAGTGGCAGGACCTGCATTGCCACAGAAGGGCAAGAACCAGCAGAACACTTTCAACAGAATCAAGAAAGTACTGTTGCAGAGATGATAAAATCTTTGATGATTTTTAAGAAAAAAGAACCATTTATAGACTTAGCTGTTTCCAGATAGAATGTGCTACACCCTTTGTCATTGTTCAGATCTAAGTCATTTGGTTAAACACATCTTTGTCAGCACAGTGTTACCAGGAGATCCTGGTAAAATCTGTTATCAATGCTCAAAGCCACCATTTTCTGATGTCACACTGTGCACGAGCCATCAACTTATCTGTATGCAACAGAGACTGACATGGATATAAAATCCACCCTGTTCCAAACCCCCAGCTGTGGGTTTTGCCAAGACCTCACTCAAGGACTCAAGCAGAGCACAGGCTGAGATGTGAATCTCCCCAGCATGATTTCACCAAGCAGCACCAAGAGCTGTACTGCAAGCAGGGTATGTTGTTCTAACACAAGAGTCTGTCCCCAGTTCCCCCTTAGAGAGTCATTTTCAGATTCCTTGGTTTCTATGCTGCTCTTTGTGAGAGCAATTGCTGAATAGAGAGCAGGGGATTAATTTCCAAACTTCAGCCTCAGGCTTGTGCTGCCAATTCGTGGCAGTCTCCAGGCTCTGGGCACTGAACAGCTCAGAAAAGATTCCAGTGAAAAACATGTATGGGAAATTCAAACAGCCAGCAAGACATATGTTGGATTTGAAGCACTAATGGGATCCATGAGAAGGGCTGAGAGAACAGAGACTTCATGTAGGAAGGGAGCAGATCATTCTGCAAACAAAATAGAAAACACATTTGCCTTTGTGGTCACTGAACATCAGGAAGCTTAACTGAGCTCTTTATCAGCCTTTTATCAGAAAGGCTTCTTTGCATCCTGCAAGGATGTTCAGAAAGCAAGCTTTGCTCATTTACAGATCGCCAGCAAACCTCACATCTGCAAAGGAAGATTTTGCCAGAGTTGTTTGGAATGGTTTATGTAGCCAATTCTTTAAAGATTTTCATTATTATAAAACTAACTGGAATGAAGACATTTCTGAAACATTGTTTTCTGACTAGGAGACATAGAAACCACCTTTATAAGAATTTGTGATCTTTCAGTATCTGAAATTGTTCAACATCATCTTATTCTATGCAGAAGCCTATTTTTCAATTACAGTATTTCAAAAAGTAATTATCCTAGCCAAAGGAGAGACTATTGCAAAAAGAATGAGATTTTAAAATAAAATGTGTGGCAGCAGAGGCATTTCTGGGTGTTAAGTAGATTTGGGGAATAATCTGAGCCTCAGACAAAGCAGCTTGGGACATGAAGCTGTTCTTTGGTTTAGCTCTGTGACTGCAAAGCTCTCGTGCTGCAGCCTGGACACAGGATTTAATTCTCCATAGACATGACATCAATACTGAAGATGACAATCAACAATGCAACACTTACATTCTTGTGATCCACTGATTCTGCAGCCTTTGTTATTTCATCCAGACACTTCCCAATGATTGGGATCACTTGGCGGTCGACTTCTGCAAAGGTTTTCATGGATTCTCCTATCCTCACGATCCTTCTTTCCTCCATCTCTTGTATTTTCTAAAATATTACATTTCAGTCAGACCAATCATCAAGATTAACTTCACAGTTGCACCCAATTTTCCCTGCTTTAAACTCTTGGTTTAAATATATTTTTCAGGACAATCTAGGACAGCTGTTCTCAGGAAGGCACCAAGTGATGCTGTTACCTTAAACATGCCATTCTAAAAGTAATCTCCTTTACTATTACTGGGAATTTTTCAATTAACTTTTTATGTTGAAAAATGCTGAGTTGTCAAACCCCCAGCTTTAGACTTTTGTAAGGATTGGCTCCTAAGGCTTTTAAAAGAATTTCTGCAACAATAAATTCATTTTCTGTGCATGCTCTGAAAGATCTTATTTTCACTCCTCTGCAGAATCCAAGTAAATAAAAATCTTAATGTGTCTCCTTCTGCTTTTCCCTAGAAGGTAATATTTGGTTTTCAAGCAGTCCAATACATCATGTATAGTTCACAATGCCATGAATCATGTATTGATGTATTGATTTACAATACATCATGTGTTGTTCACACCAGGGTTTCCCCCCATATGCTCCTCATTGCTCAGTGGATTCAGTGCCAAGATCTCCAGCATTTATTCCACAGGCCTCTCATTTCCAAGAGAGGGGAACTGGATGTGGCAGAATTATTATAACTAACTATAACAGGATACAGAAGGGCATGAACAGGAAGAGCCTGTTTCACACTGGATTGCAGGAATCCTATGGAGCATTGTCAGCTTAAAAATCCCCATTGCTTGACTGATCCACAAGCAACACCAATTCTTTACGAAACTACTTAATTCAACATCTAAAAGAAAGCCCTAGAGCTCCCTGATGCCCTGATAGGGAAGAGGGCACATCTGGAGGACTTTACCATGCTCACCTACACATCAGAGTGCTTACCAGCTCCTCCATTAAACACAAATGCATTGCAAAAATGTTATATTTGATTTCAGGAATAATTTATCTCAATGCTTTGGTTTGAAATACCACAAGGCAAAAGGAGGTGTCCATTTAGCTCAGAAGTTTCAGAAATGGTAGGAAAGTGCGTGTCTGCTACGCAAATATCAGCTATTTCTCATCTGATGACAAGCATGTGACATTTCCTCCCTTAAAAAGTGGTATTTTCCACTTGTGATGCTTATGACCCATCACAGTAGAACAGTCATTTAGAACTTCTGTTCTACTACATTAATCTCAATTCATTCAGCTGAGCACCAACTCAGATCTTCAGTCAGTATAAATGTGAGGGCCTTTTTATTCTTCCTCTGCAGCCTTTCTTTAGGCACTTTAAGACATCATCAGCATTGAACCCTTTGGCATTCACTACTGAAGAATCACTGTGGTTTATATTTAAATGTATGTGAAGTCTGATTTGAGCACAGGTTGTAAAGGGCTGTAAAATGCAAGGATGTCCAGCTGACTCCTGCTCCAACAATGCCAATGATGTTCTCATCCCCAGCTGCACAGACAAGAGTTGAACAGAGCAAAACTGTGAGGATTTCAAAGAGTATCATAATCTGTCATGACAGTTCAATGTCACCTTCCTCATATATTATTGATCCCTTGATATCTAGACTAAGAAATAGGGATAATTTATCCTACCTTCTCGTGGGGTGGCAGACTGCATAGAAAATTTGCTAACAGTGACCAAAAAAGTCACCAAAAAGTAAAAGGCAAGGCCATAGAATTGAGGTGATGTGCAACAGGACCCTCTGTTTTTAGCACAGGACTATGGGCTCCTCTGGATCTGTGCCAGTGTCCCTTACCTGGAAGATGTTTGGTATGTGTGTGTAGTAGTGCTCGTGCTGCTCACTGTTGAATTTCTGTAGGGTGGAAGAATATTCTGCTTTGCTTTCTTCTGCCATCTGATGTCGCAGCTGGGCTTGCTGTCTTGCCTGAAGAAATACCAAAAGAAATTTATCTTTTACTACTTGGAAGGCAATTGCATTGTGGTACTGCTCATCTTCCTACTGAGGATCAGTGGGATATGGGACTAGGAACCCTTCAGCTTTGGGTTTACTCCTCTTTTGTGAAGAAGTTTATCTCATCAAGCACAGGCTGCAGTTGGACAGTGCTGCTGTTCCTCTCCTGTGTTCCAACGTGCTATTTCCATGGACCACTTTGCATTCCATGAACAATCTTTGGTCACATGCTTGTAAAACACCTTCCCAATACACTTGTGGACACTTCTTGCTCCACCCATGCCTTGCTGAATGAAATGGCACCTTTTTTCCCTCCAATGAACTCCCTTCCCTCTTGCTGAGCAGTATTTTCGGGGGAAATGGAAGGGAGAGAAAACACAGCACTTTTTTGCCTCATTTCCCATGCCTCAGCCAACACAATCATGGCAAAACATCTTAACTCTGTGAGTTCTGCAGAGTGCTTTATCCACACTCCCTCCAGCAGCCCTGGCATGAAGTCCACATGGAAAGGGGAGCCTGAGCAGCAGCTGAGACAAGACTCCCTTCCTATTTTTACCCAGATGATTTGCTATGCTACCCAACAGAGCACTAGGCAATTAATCTCACTTCTTTCCCTAGAATAATCTGTCCCCGAGTGACCCTTTTATATTTTCAGATTCCTCCCCTTACAGTTCTGCTTCCCAAGGCCTTCTGTTATCTGTTTCACTGCCCAATATTATTCCCTTACTGCCTGTCCCATCTGTCTGGGTTAGATGCCTTTTCCTTCCTTGCCAGGGGCCTTCCTACAGCAAGTCTCCCTTCTCTGCCCTTCCTACAGAGCTGTGCCTTCCCTCCTGGTCCTGCTGCCCTCATTGGCGCTCCCCCTCACCTGGCTGGAGCACTGCTGCTCCCGTTCTGAATAACCCCTTCAGAAAAGGGGGTTATTTATCCATTAAATATTACATTTAAATTTAAAAATCATTTAAAGCACTTCAGAGTGCTTCAGGGACCACAACACAGCAAAAAATTTTAGCATATTTCAAGTGGGCTCCCATTAAAACCAGTTCAGATCAGGGTCATTCTTTGAACTGTTCCACGCAGACAATAGTTTCCTGACAATAAATCCATGAAATACCAAATCATGGAACATTAGAGTAATCATAACTGGAAGGTAACAAATTCTGCCAGAGGGTTTCAAATCTCAATTTGTCATTTGTCAAGCTCCCACATCTCACCTAATAATTTACTTCACCTCAATTCAGCTATTGCTTTTGCAGTCAATCGTAAGAATTTCCCAGATCCCCTTCACATTCTTTCTATAAAAATAATTCTATAAAAATAATTCAGGCAAAATGAGGAGGAACCAGGCACTAAGTGCATCACAGGAGATGAAACAGTAGCATCAAATGGAAAAGAATGTGACTACAACCAAATAAATCCAATAGAAGACAGACTTCCAACTTTGCACGTTCCCCAGGAATTCTAGCTGCCCACTAACTCCTGCAAAGGGTGAGTGTGTAACTCCAGAGCATTTACCTGCTGCAATCAAATTCCAAGAAGCCACATCAATCACTGCCCTGCCCTAGTGCTATAAAGCTTATTACACTTTATCATCCACACACTCCTATATAGCTACATTAAATACAAGGGGAAAACAATATAGCCTGGCACTACAAACACAAATTTAGCAGGCAAACAAAGCCCTGGGAGGGCAGGACAGCTGGAAGAGTGGTGCAGGCTGCTCTCCCCAGCCCTTCCTCACATCCCAGCTGCTGCAGATCAATATCCATTTGTGAGGCCCATTCTCCTCATCCACCTAAGAGCAACCCATTGTTTGAGCTGACTCTACACCAGCCCCACTCCCACTCATACAGCTGTCTCTCTCTTTTTTTAAATAATTTTAAATAGTGCAACTCCGGAATTTGTCCCTTGACTCTATTGTTGAAGCAGAAAAACAAGAAATCCATTATTACACATTTCCAGGCAGATCCAACAAGCATTAAGCCAGAGTTCATTTTGGTGACCAAACTCATTGGCTGGATATGACAAAGTAAGTCTGAGCTAAATGTATACAGGAGGAGACACTCTGCTTCCAAAATGATCTTAACTGGCCCCAAATAAGAGGGGGAAGCAGATGAGTAAATAAAATTGGGTGCATTCCAAAACCAAGAATTTTTGTGTGAGAGCCCTAGTGATGTTTTGTTTCTCCTGGCCATTTAATGCATTTGGCAAGCTTCAAGCAGTTTAAATATTTTTCCAATGAGGTATTTGGACCTTAAAATAAGAACATGAAAAAAAAGTCTCAAATTTTTGTATTACTTCATTTGAGTATGTCACTTACTCTAACATCATCATTCTAGTATCAACAGCATTACATTTTATAGGCTCCTGCACTCTGCTGAAGCTCAGGGTGATAAAACCAAGTTGATGTTGAGTTTCACATTCAGAGTAATGGATGCAGTAGCCTGGAGCTGCAGAGTCACAGGAGCTATATCAGGAGTAATTTATAGCTGAGCTTTACAGAAAATAAAGTTTTGCCTTCCTTACTGCTCACTTGTGCATGCAAAGAGCTTCAGAGAACGTTTTTTGGGGGGGCTTCTTAGAGTTAATGTTAAAATATTTTCTCTGAAGAGTATTTCCAGAAGGAAAGGCTTTGGAATAATTAGGCTCTGGAAAACCAGACCATGACTTCAGATATAAGAGAATGATACTGTGATGCAGCTTCCAGTTAACACACTCTCTCCTTTAACTGGGCAGGGATGACAGAGCAAGAGCTCAGATTTCCAGCACCACATGTGGAACCACACTCCAGATCTCCTACAAACTGCCAGGCTGCTCAGTTGTAAGAGTTGTCAAGGCAAGGTACTCTGAACACAACAGAGAAAGAAAGAATGAGGTTACCTTTCAGCAACATCAAAAAGCAAAAAGGGTGTGTAAACCTGAGAGATTTCTGCAGGGAACAGCAGCAATTTGCTTTCAAATGCACTGAAAAACACTGATTTTGCACATCCCCAACCCCAACCAACCCTTTGTAATATCTTTTAGCCCCCAAATAAACGTGCACAAATGTATTGCTTCCTCTCCAAAGGCTGGTTTTGTTAAGGCAGTTCTTTTCTGAACTCATGTGGCAGTAACAAACCCAAAAGGTCACGTATGTCAATGCTTGTAAAATGCTCCCAGAAATGACTGGCAGCCCAGCAGCTGCAGCACCACTCACCTTGCAGGAAGCACACAGGTTAAGCTTCAGACTCCCACTGCCATTAAATCAAATTTAAACACAGTCACACCAGGGGAGTGTTTTCTCTAACTCAGAGAACACTCCAGGTAAAGAAGCACAGCTCTGATAGACTGAACAAGGTAAAATCTCACTAGCAGCAGGAAAGGTTTATTATGTGTGACCTCCTCTCACAGAATCTACGCAGAACTGCCATTAAATATCGTCAAAACCAATCTTTTATCCTTCCTTCAGACAGCCTTGCTAGATGATGGGGGAGAAGGCAGGGCAGTAGCAAACTGCAGAGCAGTAATAACTTCCAAAGTGTTGATTTTTAAAAAAAATCAATCCCTAGAACTGTGGCTGTATTTTAAAAGTAGTTTTTGAAAAAAAATCAGGCCTCAGCAGCAGCCACCTCAGGTGAAAAACAACACTAAACTCAACAGCCATATGAGCCTGCAACACCCACTGTGGCATCTATCTTAAGGTAGCAGGAAGAAGACAAACATATTCTCTCAAGATTATTTTAACCACATTTCCTGCAGAATTTTCTACTTAACCACTGAGTTGCAAAAAAATCCAGACTTTCAAACAGCATCAAAAGTGAATTTTAGATGTTTAAATGACTCTACCAGAAGCCCAGAGATACCAGAGGCAGATGCCAGGGTGGAACACTGGTGCTCTAAAATCTTACTTGACTGAAGTACTTATGGAGGTACCTTTTTTCCCTTTAAAATAAGAAATTAGCAACACTTTTACTCTGAAGTAACCTGTGTTTGAGAGATATTTAGTCTGAATCTTCTCATCACCTGCTTGAAACCCCCTGCAGTTTAGCAATATGATGAAGCTTCAGTAATTACTGAAGAGCAGAATGAGATCAAAGAATTCCAGACAAGTGAATGTCTCCATAGTCCTTGTAAACATGCAGTACTAGTAAAGCTTTATCTATTGACCTGAATGAAATCAATCCTAATAATTTATGCCTTTGACCAAGAAAATTGAACTGAGAAAGGGAATATGGACATCTTTATGATGGGCACTGTCAACCCCAAAGGTGTGAAGAAAGCATTATCAAGCTGCTACATGTTACATGCTGCTTCTCAGAGAATTAATAAATAAACCCTTGTATAGTGTTACATACACCTTCTCCCCACCCCCAAACCCGTTTGATATGAAATACAACTGGTGATAAAGTGTAGGAGAAATTTTTAAAAATCAGATTGAGTTCCTGTCATTTTGGTCTCCAGTGCAGAAAAGAATGGGGAGATTTTGCTGAGAACAATTTTCTAAGACACATTCCAGAAACAGCAAGAGGGTCAATAGACACACTGTCCTCTGGGTTTACACAGACAAAAAATGCAGCTCCTCAGGGCTGTTATGGTGGGAGTGATATGAATAACTGAAAAGGGCAGAAAAAAACTTTGGCTGCTGTTCAGCTGGTCCACACTAAGTGGAACAGTTCAACTTCTCAGCAGTCACTCTTGTCCAGAATGGCACTCTCCAGTCCAAACTCTGGTGTCATTTTATTTCTTCTTTCTTTTCTCCTATTCTGCACCCCCTCTTTTCTTTCAAACTCAGACAGCATGTGAGATGCATCACTGCCAGGCCCCTGCCTGCCAAGATAGACCCGTCTTTGGCAAATCCAAGATCAGGCTAAAATGCAAACAGAAAAAATCACCCCCCCTCCCCTCCACTACCCAAGCCCTTCAAAATAACTTAATGATAAAGGCAGACTCAGAAACACTTCACCAATTTCAGGAATGCTTTCTATTGCTCACAGATTTCTCAGCTGCAGGCTCTAGTGCTCCCTGCACAGCCTCTCTGTGAGCACCCTGGGCACCATCAGGGAGCCTCTTGGGAGCAGCAGCACTGGCAGCCCTTGCAGAATCATTAATAACAGTGGGCATCCTGCCACAGCCTTCCAAACAGGGCCAGGACTGCAGGCCTGCATTTACACAGCCTCCAAATCAAGCTGCACTGTTTACTATTTTAAAATAACCAGTTGGGTTTCTCTGAACTGGCAAGCAGAAAAAGGATTTGAAGTTTGCTTTCCTGAAAGCAAAATCAAAAAGGTAGAACGAGGGGTGCAAAATAACAGACAGGGAAAGAAACAAAGAAAAATCCTTTCTTTTTACATTACAGAAGGTGGGGGGAAATCTGAGATTCTGTGGGTCCCTGGAATCCTTTGGCTGAATATAATACACAAATGAGCAAACCACTGAAAGAGGATGGAAAATCTTCATCACCACATCTCAGGAATTGTTATCTAGTGCAGTTGCACTGCACTTAATTCTGCCAGAATTCAGAAACTCACACTAACAAGAGACATCCCAAAGGAACACAGCCCTAGCGAAGCCCTAACAATAAAGACAGACAAAATTAATTAAGAAAAGCAGCACGTGCCACCATGCCATGTGCCAAAGAAGCACCACTCAGCACACTGTCCCAAGTCCCTGGGGAATAACTGTGCCTTGAATCCAAAGGTTTGTCTCCTTGCACTGCCATTCTCATGTCAGGAATACTAAATATCCAAAGTCTCTGGGTGACCCAACTGCAAATCCCTGCCAACACCCAGGAATTTGCCCCACAGCTCAGAGAAATGCAGTTCCACAAGGATATCTAGCAGGTCTGGTTTATTAAAGAATGGAGAGTCTCAGTGGGTGGAAGGTTATGGGGATTTGAGGGAGGAGGTAACAAGACAAGATGTATTTGGAGCAGTGGCCAACAATGTTTAAATGATTTCTGGAGGTCTGTTTAGTTGTACTACATAAGCAATTAAATACTAGGGTGTATAAATCTGAGTATTGAATATAAATAGTGGAAATTATTTCTTGAATATAAATAATGGAAATTTCAGGACTGTGTAACTGATTGCTTTGCTCATACTTGGAATACTGGGCACGGCTCTAGTCATCTCTCTCCAACAAAGAATTTACAAACACAGCCAGTGCAGAACAGAATCGGGGTTGAAGAAAATTAACAGCATGAATCTGCCAGCCTTGAAGACCAACTTTAGGGGTAAAATACATGAATTTGTCTCTTGGAGAGGTGAATTAGTTGATAACACCACTGAAAAGGCAGGTGTTCTCAGCACTTCCTCACCTCAGTGTTTGTCAGGCCACACCTGGAACACTGTTCAGTTTTGGTTTCCACCATACAAGAAAATGTGGACAGACTGCAGGGGATTCAGCAGGGCCACAAAGATGATCCAAGGACTGGGAAGTTGCCATATGAGGAAAGGCTGAAAGACCTGAAGGGTTTGTTCAGCCTTGAGAAAAGAAGGCTTAGGGTACCTTATCACCACATTACAAGAGCTGAAGGGTGGCTGCAGAGAAGGTGGAGGTTCCCTTTTTACAAGGAGTCACATGGAACAGATGAGGGGCAATGAGTACAAGTTACCTCTGTGGAGATCCCAACTGGACAGCAGAGGACAATTCTGCACAGTGAGGAAAGCTGTGAATGATCTCCCCAGGGAAGTAAGTGGTGGATTCCCCAGCATGGGACACTTCCACGATTCAGCTGAAGAGATGCTGGGCCATCTTGTCTAGACTGTGCTTTTGCCAAGGAAAGTTGGGCCAGATGATCCTTGAGGTCCCTTCCAACCTGGTATTCACTGAAACTGAAGAGCTGGCAAACTAAATTAACTAAACTCTGAGGCCTTAGTTCTTATACAGGAGAAAAGATCTGTTCTAATGCTTTGACAGGAAAAGGATGACTACAAACAAGCTTTCCAACTGTACAGCATGAACTAATTGCTTTGTGTTAGCTAAGAATGCCAGTTCTACTGCCATCCTGATTGAAACTGCTGCTGATCCTGAAGTCAGGAGTTGCTCTTAAGCCCCCCCCTTCACCCTCCCTTTAGCAATTCACCTCCCAAAAGAGCTGTATTGTTACAAAACTCAGTCAAATTGCCATGTAGAGCAGCGCTGCAGAGGAGCACAGCTAAGAGGAAATATAAGTTCAGTTGGATTTCCTGATCTTACACTAAAACTGACTGATAGTCTGCTCTTTGATCTCTTAACACCACACACAGTGTATGTATGGGACACATATAGATATTTATTACGATCTCCAGTCACTCCTGCTGGAGTCATTAACTCTCTATTGAGTGAAAATCGACACTCTTAAATTAGTCATGATTCCAAAAGGGAAACAGCTGCTATGCACAGAGCCTCAGGATGGCAGGTTGTAAACAAGGCTTACTCTTCCAGAAATGCAAATTGCTGTCCTGAGAGACTCCCTGTGTTCACACACTACATCATCCATCAGGAAGGAAGCAGTTCAGGAAGGATATTGGGGTCTGCATAACCCAGAGAAGTAACCTTAGCATGAATCTAATGGCCTTAAATCACGTTACCAAGCAAAGGCTGCACTTGAATTGCTGGGAAATCTGAGCCACAAGCAAAGACACAGAAGCTTTAGCCAGTTTCATCTGTGGAGGGAAAGAGAAGCAGCTGCTTACTCAACATACATAAAACTCACCACCACGCAGAGAACACGGGAAAATCTTACACAGCGTCTCACTCTCACATCAGAAATGCACAGGCCAGGCCCTCCTCAGGACTGACCTCACTGATGCTGCACTTCTGTAAACTCACAGCAGAGAAGAGGAAAAGCAAAGCCTCTGGAACTACTCACTGCAGGATTTGCCACATGAATGACACAAACACTGTAAATCTCCTCCACCTTTGCATGGCACCACCTTTTCTAAAATGCTGGTAAAGTTGATTATACCTGTGGGTGCCTTGATGTGGACAGGAGAGGGAGGGGATTAAGTCCCACTGTCACAGAGCAGATGACTTGGCACTTTGTGAAATATTAGGCCAATGAAGCAGTTGAGGTCTGCAGAAGGCAGATAGCCACAACCTCGGTTATGCAGCAGTTTAGTGCTAGCAGGCTTGATGAGCAAACCTCAGTGACACACGTGGCAGCAGCCGAGTCCTGAGCTGGAGATGTCCCTGAGCTCGGACTGTGGCGTCGGCAATTCACGTTGCATGTGGCTCTGCTGTGATTCCACTGCTGTCCTGACAAAGCATGCAAAGTGTGCATGCAAGGCAGTGCTGAAACACCCACCACAGCCTTCCTCAGAGCCCAAACAAAAATAGCTTCGTGCACCTCCCACTGTAAGGATGAGTAAATTCCCAGTGAAGAGATTTATGTCCCACAGCACAGCAGCCACAGGCTGGAAAGGCTGACACCTGACAGCATCGCTGTGCTGGCAGAGCCAGGAACATCAGCTTATCAGTTATCAGCTTATCAGTTTTCAAAAAGCAGGATTTCTACACCCATGTTCAGTAAGAATTTGCCAGTGATTCAGCTCATGGGTACTCAAAGCAGTGTTGAGTGGACTTGTTTCCTGTGGGTAAGGAGGGAGACAGACTCTGTGCCTTGCACTGAAATTCATGCTGAGCAACCAGGTAACAATGAAACCTCAGGCATGAAACATCAGTATCTCTCTGCAGTTACATTTACAGACTAGAAAACTAATGTCATGGTATTTTAAGGCTTTATGCAAATCTTAAACTATTCTGGGACTCCACACACCTTGGATACTGCAGACATAACCTGATCTGAAAGTTGCAGAGCACTGGGGAAAGCTCCTAGAGATCTCAATAAGCTTAACATCACTTCTATTTCCCTCAGTTTTTCCACTTCAAGAAGAAACCAGAAACAAAGGAAAATACATCTAAAACGTACAAGTATCTCAGATTATTCCCTATGGCCAACATACAATGGTGCTACTCGTCAGCAAAGGGACAGATCCTGCCTGACCAAGCACCTCAAACCACTCTCTTCCCCTCAACTGCTGAGCAAACCAAGAGACAAACCCTTCCCATGGCTGGCCTCAACCACTTCCTCTCTAAAAGCAGATTCTACAAAGCCCACCTTGAAAAGAAACCTTTAAAAAAGCCATCTGATTTTTAAATTTTGTTTTATTACAAGAACCCTGCAAAGGCACCACTGGGTACCACATTATCCCATAAAGATGTCAGCTTTTTAGTGATTGCAGCTCTGAAGAGGAGGCAGAAACAAAAGAGCTCTGCCTTATATGTACAGTGGCTCCGTGCTGGCGACAGAGACTGCTTCCCCAAATGGTCAAAAAATTGAAGCAGCTCCACTGTGGTTTTCAAAAGAGAACTGCTCTAAAGCACACATCCCACTGTGATCCAAATGAAATCAAGCTTTCAGTGATACCTACCAGGCTTCCTGCAATCTGCAGCAGCATCTTGCACCATTTAGTTGTAAGGATATTTTCACAGGAAGGGAGCTTCCTGCCCTGACTTTGCTATTCTGAACTAACAAAACTTTGGTGTTAAACTGCACTCTGTGTTGACAAAACATCTCTTTGGCTGCTGGTAATTTAGAGGCTCAGTGCAAAGAGGGGAGGGAGATCAGGTGCCTTACTCCATGCTCTTTTGATTCCTGCATAAAGACCGTGCCCATTGCAGAGACCGAACTCAGCTCCTGCTCCATGTTCCTGCCACCAAAAAAGGAGCTGGGGGCAAACAAAGCCAAACACTCTTCTCTCTCCAAGACAAGCTACCAGGCTGCTGGCTGGCAAGAGGATGGAGCCCATCCTGGCCACAGAAAGGCTGTGCCCTCTGCATATCAGGACTGGGCTGGTCCTACAGGAGTAGCCAGGTACATGATCAGCACATCCAGCCCTGCCTCAAAGCACACACCTGAGGCCCTTTGCCAAACAGTCCTGGAGAAATAAGGAGGAATGTAACTCTTAATTTGCTTCTCTGCCACTATTCTGGTTACTTAATGCTAGCAAACTATAATACAAAAGGAGTCCCTTAGGCAAGGGATAAATGCTGGTGGCTAGCAGCTCTGGCACAGGATTTCCTGCTGCAGTTGTCAAAGATGAAGAGATGTGAGCATTTCAGAGCTTCATACAGCTTAGCATTAGGAAACTGCAGCTGTATTCTCTTCTAGTTGCATTTGTCATTGTGATCACTGCAGAGTTTTAATTCCATTAATGCCAGCCACTCTATAATGCATGATGCAAAAAATAGCTCGTGTCTCTGCTCATATTTGCACGTACAAGGTGAATAGCCAAGGTGTCAATCTCAAGAGGAAGAAATGAGGGCAAATGATCCCTCTGCTTGAGGAGCACCTTGTTCTGCCAAAGCAAAGAGCATTGGCTCTCACACAGCCAAACTGCTGCTCTCCTGGCCAGATGGATTTCTGGGAGTAGGACTGCAGCAGCCAAGCCATAAGGGGCAAGAGAAATGAGAACTGCTGCAATAGGAGGAGGAGGAGGGAGTCATCCTATTGCTTCACTTGGAGCTGAGCAGTTCCTGCATCCCCCTGGAGCAGTCGGTGAGCGTAGCCCGGGTTGAACAATATCCCATTCTGCACTGGGAGTTATGCAAGAGCCGTCCCAGTCACACGGGCAGAGGGGAGCAAAGAAAGGGCATTATTCACAGCCTGACATGGATGAACCCAGTTTAACACATGCACTTGGAAAACACTGTTCTCTCTGTTCAGTAATATTATTTCACATTCCACTCATTTTGATAACCTTTTCCTTCTCCATCTACTCTGTTGACTGCCTGGAAAGTGGAGTAATGCCTTACCCTGAGAGCTGCCAACATGCATAACTAACAGATTTTTTTCCTTTCAAGATACCACTGAGCTTCATTTTGCAATAAATAATTTACAAATTCATACATTAAAAAGCTGGAGAATTTTAGAAGGGAAGCCTCTCTGTTTCCCTTGACAGGGAAGAAGCAGCAGGGTATGGATTGTTTCCCAGAATTTACCTAACACTCTCAGACTGATATATGACCAATGTGTCACCCTCTACCCTGATCAGATAAAGGGCCAGCCTTGGAAAGGGATGTCGAAGTAAGGAGTGTCAGCCCTCTATTTCAAACAGTAAGTCATGTCTTTGCACCCCTTTGACATGGCCTCAGCTTTGGAAAAAATCTAGGCCAAGCCCTAATTCTATATCTATGAAAGAAGTACCCTAAAATCACTTTATACAGATAAAGCAGAGATGATCCCCCTCTGTTAGAAAAGCCACATGTGGTGCTACATCTTTAACAATCTGTACATGCATTCATCTGTCAAGTGCCCTGGCAAATCCAGAAGGCAACAAAGGATCAAATCTACATGGTGAATTTGCAAATAAAAGCCAAACAAATTACAAGACCACAGAGGTATTTTGTCCTTTGATGTGCATTAGCACTTGGGGGAAATTTTCTGAGTTTATTTACTGGCCTCATTTCTAGGAGCATCCTTGATGCTATTTGCCACGCAGTCTCCTGATGCTCAGCATACTAGAAACACACTGAGATCCCACAGATATAAAGGAAAATGTATATTTGATATCTTCACAGGACTGAAACAACCAAGAATAGAATGAAGCAGACTTCTTGAGGAGCTAAACCTACATTTTACAAGGGCCACCTTGGACTAGAAAAGACTTCTTGCCTATAATTCACTTTCCTTTCCTGTCCTTTGCAACAAGATGTTTGGTATATTTTAAGCTTCAGCTTTTTCTTTTTCCGTTCTCTTTTGGTCCTGGCTATTTTCTGCCTATCTGACTCCAACTCAGGGAAGACAAAACTGTCCTTACACATTGTAATGTGGTGTTTCTCATCTACATTAGTGCATCTTCTGAGCAGATGTGAAAAGAGAAGCAATTTAAGGACACTTCCTTCCATCTCCATTGCTTCCTTAAGTTACAGGTACTAGACTTGGACCAGTAAAATTTACACTTTAAGCATCCTTTAAACTTTTTAAACTTTAAGAATCCTTCCACACACCCAATTTTGAATCAAATTAAAGGGAGAAAATATTTCCAGACAGACATACTGGAGCAGAACTGGATGTTTAAAACTAAGCTCAGTTCAAAAGCTTCACTGAATGGGGATCAATGTAAAAAAGCCACAAATGACTCTGCAACCAGACAGCAACTGAGAAATGAAAATAAAAGCCTTCTTGCCATCTGTGACAAGAAAGGATTCCAGGATTCTGCATCACATGGAAAGCTGCCCTGCTCTAAACCCATGAAAAACAATTCTGGGAATACTTCCTCACATCCAGTGACATCGGAACATCTTCAAAGTGCTGCTCAGAGGGCAGGAAGTTGAGTTCTACCTGGATCACAGAGGAGACAAAACTGTGTGGAAACAACAAGCAGCCCTCGGGGAGCCCTCACAAGCCTGATTGTCACAGAACCTGGGCTCTTAGTTACAACTGAGTTTGCATAAACTGCTTTAGAGCCATGTCAGCTGTGGTGAACTCTGATATCACCTTCTGAAGAAAACTGTGTCTGTTTAGAATTTTTAGGCAAACAAAGGTTTCTGCCGAGATCTCCCTGTTTTTAATTAACATCCAGGCTGACTCAAGGAAAGCATTAAGCCTCAGAGGGTTTATCCTACCAGTGGGATTGAGGAGCTAAACCTATCACATCCGTGTTTACAAACAGTCTCCCCACCCTCAGCTTACCTTTTCAACATCTGCTTTTGTCACGTTGATGTCAGCATCCATTTTCTCAAAATACTGCTGTGCTCGATCAGCTTCTTTGCAATCACGTTCAAACCTCCTTTTGCTCTGAAAAGGAGAAACAGAAGCCTTCGTTATGGGAGGGAAACAAGACTGTTTACATTGGAATACATTTTCATATTAAAGAACTTCAACAAATGAAACTACTAGAGACACTTTTTTTTATTCCATTACTCAGGCTGCTTGATGCTATCAAGAAATCCAGTATTTCAGTATTTTTCCCTTTTAGCATCTCTTCTGCTCTTTCCAACACTTAACTCCTTCATTTTTATAATGTGCAAGGAGTGCTTTTGGTTTCTGATGTCCTCTATCTTCTCCTGTATTTACAGTCTCACTTTTCCTTCATCACATGAAGGACAACTTGAATGTATTTACTTTTGAGAAGCAGCACCTCACCCAGGAGATGGGCCTGTGCAATTTATTCACACGTTATGAAGCTGTTCAGCTTTCAGTGGAATATCTGAACAGGACCCTGAGGGACTCTGCAGTTCCAGCAGTGCTTAGCACACTTTTCAAGTCATATCAAATGAAATGCTGCTTATGATAGACACAGATCCCACAGAAAGCCAAATGTACTATTAAAACAGACCTTTTCATGCCTACCAGTGTGTTTAAACCAGCAGAGTTTTAAAAATCCCATTTATAAATCTTTTATCCCTACACCCTTCTCTTTCCAAATATATTTTGGAACCATCTCTAGGAAAACAATATAAAAATGTCTTAGTGTCACATCTGAGGCATTTGCCACTTACTGCTTCAAGTTGTTTCCAGCACGTTTCAATATGTTGTTGTGCCTTTCTGCCATCATGGAAATGCTGTTTAGAAAAAGGGAAAAAGAAAACATTTTGAACAACAAAAGAACAAACCGTCAAGTACACTCAAGAAAGAGCCCAAGCAGAAATCATTCTGACAGCTGTGTTCTGCAAGGCTGGTGAATTGAGCAGGTGTAGGATGACTATCTAATGTCTCAGCAGGCTGCAGATGGATATTTGCATCAATTATAGTGGTTAGTTTGACTAAGGCTAATTAATCCCTTTAGCAATTCTACCTTGTATTGTTCCCTGTATCTCATAATTATTGGTTTCCCGTATCATGAGATCTGAAGCACTTTTATCTCAAGAGTGTTTCTTTGGTGACAGACTGAACACTAGCTCTAAATTAAAATTTCTCTCTACATGGAATTTACCAAGGCACCCTTGATTGGCACATTCTAACAACTGATGTTTGTCCCGATTTTCATTCAGACTCAACAAAAAAGCCTCTTCTTCGTAGTTACTGGCTGTGTGTGCAAGGCCAGCTGCTCATTCCTCTTGAGAGGTCCCCCCAGAAACCCTCCTCTCCCTCACACTGAGGGTGAAGGTGTGTTTGCACACACTGAGGTGTAACAGAAGTCTTAAATATTAGATATCAGCAAAATGACAAGGAACTTCTCTCCTGATGTGTCTTTTGGAACACGACTTTTAATTGCAGTTGGTTTACATAAGTTCTTAGTCCTTACACAATGATTTTCATCAGAGAATCTAGTATGTGTTAGATATTACCTCCTCTACAGAATCACACACTGGTATGTGTTGGAAGAGACATCAAAGACCACTTTGTTCCAACCCCCTGCCATGGGCAGGGACACCTTCCACCAGCCCAGGTTGCTCCAAGCCCCGTCCAACCTGGCCTTGGACACTTCCAGGGATGGAGCAACCACAGCTTCTCTGGGCAATCTGTTCTTCCATATGCCTGGCTTTTCCTCAGGATAAGCAATTCATTCAAGATTGCTGCATAATTCCATGACCCAGCTCTAAGACAGGAATGTTAATGCAGCCCCCCAACTCTCTGCTGGAACAGATTAGTCCCCTTCCTCACAAACCACCTTTTGAAATAAATAACAAAGCAAACAAACAAGAAGAGAGATGCCTTTTTGTAATACTATTTACTGGCAATTTGGATGTTTTACTCAAATGAAGATATGGTATCACACAGTAAACTTGAAAAATAAAGGTCTGATATTGCCAGATAATCCCACTACAATTCACGTGTTCCCAGGCCTGTATGTAATCAGTTATTAGATAAGTCTTAACCAATATGATACCAACAGTCTCTTGGGTAAGAAAGCTCCAACTTCAGACCAGCACTGTCACAGTTATAAAAATGCGCTTGCAACCACTTTATAACTGGCAGTTTCTTGCTTTCCTGCACCTTCTTCACCAGCAACTGGTATATTCAGGGGCAGGTCTCTGGGGCAAGGTTGAGGGACATTTCAGATCTGTCTCCATTAGACACGACAAGCCCCAGAAGTACAATTCTCTATCATGGCACGTCCAACAGACTCGTATTGACTTAAATCCCAACAAGCCTCTACCTGTTTGTGAGAACAGAACATCTTGGCTACCCTGAGTGCTCTGGATACTGTTACCTGTAGTCCCCAACACCAGCTTGCTGTGCAAGGATGCTCACCCAGGGTTGAACACAGGAGCATTCTATAGCTTTATATATCTGGATACAAGAAAATTCTCACAGCAAACAAGAGGCACAGCATCAGAAATGCATTTAATCCTGCCACGTGCCATGGAAGGGAGCACAGCCACCAGCCTGGAACTGCCATGGACACAGAGAAACCTTCTGCCACCAATGCTGGTGGTCCTGGTGCAGCTCAGATCCCTGCCAGGCTTCTCCAAATACTCCCTCACCACATCATGACATGAGGAAACCCCAGACATCACTGTAAAACTGCTGTGGTGGAGGGGAAAGGCTCCAAGTTGATTTCAGTTCCTTTTGTAGATCCCCCTTTCCTTTCAACTCTGCATGTGACAGATGCTGCCTCTTCCCTGCCAGGGGCTTTGAAACTCTCCTTGTTTCAGGCTTGCTTTTGTAATTAGAGTTTAGGAAAACAGGCCCAAGGAGAAACGAAAACAGGCCCAAGGAACAACTGTAATTTAACACTACATTTTTCAACATTTTGCTAATGAGCATGGAATTCATGAAAGTCTTAACAGTGAAGCTGGAAGGAAAATGACTCTGCTGTCTCCATGATGCCTTTCCTGCCTCCACCAAGCTCTGCCTGTGTGCTCCCTGCTCTGCTGGGGTAGGAAGGGACCTGATTTGAGAACAGCTGGTCTGTGTGAAACCCAAAACTGTCAATGACCCACAAACCTCAGGAAAACAACATGCCAGGTTCATTTAACACAAAACAATTGTAGAAGAGGCTGAAGGATGAACTTGGAAACAAAAGCCTATCAGATAACAGGACTGCCCTTAGCTTGTATTTTTAAGCCTTTGTAGTTAAATAATGTAATTTTAACAAGCCACTCCTGTTATTTCCAAATTTGCCTTCTCTGTAAAATAAACTCTCCAAGCTGCTGGAAGTACAAGCAGTATGACTGCACCCTGATCAGGTTTTGCTGCATTTTCCTATTTTAATTGTTTTTAGAAGCTCTTTTGCACAAATGGAGCGCTAAGGTGTAACATGGGCATTCCTGAGAATGATTAAATAGTGAAACTGAGGACCTGATGTTGAGTGACAGTCTGATAAATAAAGGTGCTGCTTATTTGGGGATTTCAGTGCAATAGTGCCTTTTTTAGTTTAATCATTTTCTAAATATACTTAAAACCCCCAATTCTCATTGTGTTACCCCATACAGACCCGTGTTACGAGAGCTAAAGCACTTCTGCTTTCATAAATCTTGTGTCTTCAAAGGATGATTTCTGCCTTCCCAAATTCATTTTTTTATATAGTTCAGCTAAGGAGAACTTTGCAGCTATCTCTATTTCTTCGCTGCCCCTATTTTACGGGTAAGAAATCGAGGCAGTGTGGTGAACTCATCTGCTCAAAGTCATACAGGAAGCCTCCAGTTTCCTCAAACCCGGCACTATCTTCGACTTCCGCAAACTCATTTCCTTTACAATCCTCTTAAAACAGCAAATACCCTTCACCTTCACTCCCCAACCCCCAAAGAAAAGCAAAATATCTCAACTATTCCTTGCTAAGATTTCAAGATACAAGTTCTAATTTCAGTAAGTTTTTTAAAACAAGATGAATAATTGGTTATTCTACACCTGGTCCTTTGGCAAATGGTGACAAATGATTAAGCAAACCACATGGAAAACTACCATTCCTGGTAACACACAATGATGAAATTAAGTAGTTGATACAATATAGAATATTGCAATTTTTCTCCAAAACAGAACATCTGAACTACTGCACCCTAATCAGCCTTTTATTTTAAAAAATGAAATTATAAGCAAGATACTGAATTAATGAATTAATAAATAAGTGTGCCAGTGCAATTTGCAGCAGCAGGATGCTGGTGGTTCACACCCCATGATTTCCTTCAGACTTTTCACACATGCCCACAGCCTTTGAAGAACACTAAAAACACAGTGAAGTGAAAGGTTTGTGTTTTAGTGTTCATTACTCAACCTCCCTAAGCCACCTTCCAATCTATACTGTGCAGTCTTAGGCGAGCAAGCACTATGTCAACTTTAAGATATCCCTGAAAAATATTTTATCCAAATATTAGACCTACTAAATGCCTTAAAACATGGCAGCATTGCCCAGACTCAAACCATACACAACCACGACTACCCCTTCCAATGCTTGACAACCCTTTCCATGAAGAAATCCATCCTGAGTTTCTGAAATTCAGGTGCTAAGCCTTGAGATAGTTTTATGAGATTATTAAGTTGCTGATGTGAAGACTGTGGATTGACTCAACTTTTTAAACAGCATTTGTTATATCTGAAAAACTCCCAGCTCAGGGAATACTCAGCTGGAATAAAGGAAGAAGAGTTTCAGGAAGAGCAGGAAATGCACATTAAAACACACAGCATGCATGAGCTTTTTGCTTTGTGAATCCACAGGGATCAGTGTGCTCTCCTCATTAGGATGCTGCCTGTGTCTGTAACAGCTGGGGACCAATCCTGGCTGCTGTGCAATCAAAGACAAACCTCTCATTGACTTTTGTTGGGCTCAGATTTCACCCGTGTTGATCACAACGCTGGGAGCAGCGAGCAGGGACCCACAATGCAGCGCCTGTTCCTGCCAACACCACCACAATTAGGAGCAGCAGGATATTTTTGCACAACTTCCTTGGTATGCACGAGGGTTTACACAGCCCCACAGCTCAAGCAGACAACAAAAGCTTGTTAGAAGATGCATCTTATCTTCTTTCTGACCTTTTGAGAGGAGCAGGAGAAAGGATGTAGTTAAAAGCATCTTCTAAAGGATGACACAGGCCAATAATTTCGCTGAGGAATTCCTGAGCAGTTTTAAATGAAAAAATTGCCTGGAACATGTAGATTACCAGCATGACAACAGGGCTGCTTAAGATGTGTCTAAACTGGCCGTGTGAAACATTTTAAGGAAGGCTGTGACAAGACAGCCTTACGTTCTTAAATCAACATGAGTTAATTACATGGTTAAAACTTCAGATTTTTACATCTACAGTCTACTTATATTATATATTATAAACAATCAGAATAAATAATAAGTTAATTTATATGCATGGTGCATGATTCATTAGACAAAATACTATTAAAGAGTTTTATAGATATATGACGAGGCTGCTTCGTTCTCTTTTCTATTTACATATCAGATAATGTAACACACAGAAGAAAGGTACCTTTGACTTTTGTAACCAACACTCCCAGCTCATGCTGATAGTCAGTATAAATACCAGTACTTCATCCTCCAATTCAAACCCTTATCTCCATTTCTGTTACAAATGATTCCTAAAATAATGACTAGTGATTAAAGCACACCAGAGACGGAAATAAGGGAACATTATTTTTTCCTCAATTTTTGCAGCAACTTTTGCAAAAAAGCCTTGTCAAATGTTTTTTTCTTTTCCTGGCTGCAAAGACAGGAAACACTCTCTTCAGAAGAAATCTTTGTCTCCAAGAATAGCAACATGTTTTTGAAGTCTTACCACTCTCAGCTGTAGTAAGAGTAGCATAAGATGGTTGTGTGAATGTTGGCATGAAACTCATGACTATTTAACACACGATCATCAGTGCTACTCCTTAATATCAGGGCATAACCCTGTTCTCCTTTGCAGCCTTCCATAGGAACTTGATTCTTACCAGGTACCCACCAACTCAGTCAAGCCTGGAACAAGTTATACAGATACTTGTTCAAGGCTGATGTTAATTTGGTTGAAGTGTCTCCACCTGAAGTGATGCATTCCAAATGAATTCCAGCCAGGAACCACTAAGACCAAAGTCTCTCAGGCTTCAGACAAAGATCTGATCAGCTGCATAAGACAACCAGAACTAGCAGCTCCTGTTTATCAGGAGAGATGATCAACAGAATCTGATCAACAGAATGATGGATGGGGCTTCAAGCAAATTGTGGAAGGTTGGAGTGAGATGATCTCTGAGGTCCCTTCCTACCCAAACCGTTCTGTGACTCTGTGGTGATCAGCATAAACCTAAAAGACACTCTGACAGTAATACTTTCGGTAATTTGTCATCTCATGCTACATATGACAAATTAGGTCCTTATATTGAGAATTGTAACTCAGAACTTCTCAGGCAGAGACACGATTGTGCCCTCTGTGAGCACTCCTGCAGCTTCCAGGACAACTCCATGGGAGCAAAGCTACAGGGATCCTCGGGAGCACTCTGCAGGACTGGCCAACTCTTTGAGAAGTCCTGCTGGACCATCTGCCTCCCCAGCAGCAGGGCCAGAAAGCCCTGGATTCACTGAGCACACAGGTGGGACACGTTGTTTGGAGAGCATTAGCCCTCAGGGATGGACTGGAGGGGGATGCTTCTTGTCCTTGAAGGGCCAGCTGTGCCAAAGTGCTCTCCAAGAGCAAACCTAGGGCTCTCCAAAGGGTGTTCCAGTATTACTGCTAAAAACTATGGTACGGAAAGATATGTTTGTGGTTTTAAATCCTTCAGTGAGAATAAAGGAACATGCTACTCTAGCTTTCACCTCTTCTCATTCCCAGTCTTGTAATAAAGCTTCTCTTCCACTCATCCAGAATTATTTCTAACTTCTTTAATTAGCTGCACCTTTTCAGCTATTTCCATACTACCTTCATGTACAGATACACCTACACACAAGTATCAAGCCCTGCATCCGATACATAAAATATTGGATGTTAACTAAAATGCAGCTCAACATGCCCACACACACCACATGCCTCAGGCCTTGGATGAACACCCTTCTCCACATTTAATGTGTGCACTCATCATATGATTTTACTGTTTCTCTTTCATTTGAGGCCAGTCTCTGTGGCTGGACAGACAGAGAACAAAGGGAAAAGCACATCCATGGCTGTACTCAACCTCCCTCACACTCGGGCATCTCCCAGTCATGCACTGAGCAGGGAACGGTATCTCTCATCTTGCCCCTTTAACACGCTCTAGATCCACAGTGAATTCAGGCTAATTCACAGAAAATGGAACTACATTTGTTAGTAAACACATTTTGTTTCCCAATCTGAATCCTTCATGTGGTAAAGGGAAGCCAATTTATTTATTTGAACTATCATTTCATAGTTCAATGTACCCATTCAGAACTGGGAAGATCAGGGTATTAAGTTCAGTGGTCTCAACCTTAACCCTGCTAAATCCAAAGTTCACATTATACCTTTCAGCTGGATGGGATATTAGGATTAGTTTCCCCCACAAAAACATTTTGGAAACTTTTATAATAAGTACTTGCTTTTTCCCCTCAAAGAACAGCCCTTCACAGCACAATTACATACCAATATTTAACAGTTCCATGCCATTTGTGCCAGTTTGGTGGAAAACAAAAACCACCTCTTAATAATATACAGAGTTTATTAGGATCTTTCCTAAGCAAATTTCTGCATTCTTCAATTTTTTTTTCTAGCTACTACTAAATACTGGGCTGGTGCAATTTAACTTAATGGAAAGCAGCTGAAATACCTTGCAAGAAAGAGGATGAATATGTAGAGTGGAACTGTTGTGCAGTGCATTTATTGAGCACAACAGAATCTCCCATAGATACTCTTGTATTCAGATTAAAACTAAGACTTCTTACTCCATTCACGGTGCTGTGACTTGGAAGTGGGTTAGTGCTTGAACAAGAAAGCTCAGCTTATATTGCATCCACCTCAAATTTGAAGTTTGGCAAGTCACTTCCTTGTACTGTCCTTCTCCTCTTGCCACCCCCAGGTGGCCCTTGGTTTGTCATTTCTGGGGGCAGCAGTGTCTCCTTGTCCCTGTGCAGCACAGAGCTCAGCTGGGCTCTGAACACACGCAGACCTTGAGGCACAGCCAACATGCAACATGGAAAAATCCATTGTGCACTTGACAGGGCCGGGTGCCCCATCCTGCAGGGTGCCCCAGGCTGGGAGAAACCCTGCAGGAAACCACAGCACTGTTTGCAGAACAGGGCACTATTCAGGGTGGATGAACAGAACAGAATTCCTCCAATTTGTTACTTTTCATCAACACTTGAGAGCCTTCAAGAAACAGAAAGCTCTCTGACATGCACCCCCCTGTCTGAATGGACACAGGGAGGGTGCACATACTCAACCATGAAGAACTAGACTGGTTTTGCCCCCACAGTACCCATAAGGATGCATTCATTCCCTGCTCCCCTTCTATCCCCACACAAAATGGAATGTATTGGCACCAGGTCCCCACCAGAGAATCCCAGAGCTGCACCAGTTCAGTCTGCAGCAAAGCTCTTGGCTTCCATTTGACTTTCATGCTTGATTGGACAGAGCCAGTGCAGCCCCAAGGGGAGGTGGAGGTAGAGGTGAGAGCAGCAGCAGCAATAAGAGGGATAGTTCATGACTCCCAAATACATTTTTAGCAAAGCTGACATGAGCAATGGCCACACAGAGCAGCTGCTGCCAGAAGGCTGTGAGTCAGACCTAGTTTGTGACCACAGATCTAAAAATCAGAATCGCCCGAGGAAATAATTCTTGAATTTCTATCCAAACTACAGCATTGAGGGGTTTCCTCAGCCACAGTTCAGAAAATGCATAGATCAGGCTGTCTCCTGTGAAGCATTAAGGGAAAAAAAAAAAGCCAACAAACAAATTGTCAATGCTTGGGCCACACTGGCTGCACATTTGCTCAGAAGTCCTTTTTAGGTGTCACAAAGCATACTAAGTACCTTGGCAGGCCCAGCAGTGTGGACAAGCAGGCTGCCTCACCTGAAAAATCAAAATGCTGGTGATCTTTGTCTCCTATGGAGAATAACTGGTGTGCTTGGGAGCAAACATCACACACAGCAACAGACCCAGTGGGTGGGAGGAGAAGAACTGAGACCATTTCCAACCTGGAAATGCTTGGGAAATGAAGTCCAAATACTCCTCTTTGACATTACTGAGCTTAGCACCTTTTCCTTTGTCACAGATGAACATGATTAAAAGCCAATTTTTTCATATTGTAGGACTCCCAGCACAAACTTGACACCTTCCAGAGATACCACATAGCAAAGTTTTGTGAGATTAGGGTGACATGCAGAATGACCACAGAAGCAAGTTCTTTCCTTGAACCACTCAGAGATGATTCCCATCTCATTTGTGTGGCTTGGTGATGAAGGTCATCCTACAGCAAAGGGGAATTCAGAGGCATCTGCCCTCAGTAACCTCCAGAGGAAGATGGATGGGGCATAATCTTCACATATAAAACAGAACTGAAATTTGAGCTTGTAAGCAGCAAGGCCCTGGCTGAGGATGGGAATTACTCACGTAAGAGTGTGGACACAGTAAGATCAAGAGAACACAAAAAGTTGGAGAGAGGAACTGCACTATAAAGAGTTTCACTTCACTAAGCAGCTGGGAAGAACTGAAACAGCATGAGGAGTTCTCCCTCTCACACACACAGTGTGTGAAAAACAGGCAGGGTGTGTGCCTGAATTCAGGGACTGTGAGGGCAAAACAACTCCCCTGGTACAGTGACAACATCAAGAGCTATCCTGTGGAACAGGAATGTGTAATATGATGAAATCTAATGCATTGATCCACCTTTGTTGTTAAAAAAATTAGAATTTCACAAAAATTTTCCTAACTTTTCTTACAAAAGCCATCATGCCACAAAGCACATGAACTGTAAAAAAACCCAAAGATAACCCAGAACTCTCCCAGGCTTCAGACCAGAAGAAAGAAGAGGCTGTCTTTTGAAGAACAGCACCAAACCCCTGTGAACTTTCAAGTCATCCCTTGTCCAACTTGCAGACTGCCCTGTCTGGTTTTGATTAGCTGCTTCTTCCCTTATTTTCACCACTAGCAACTACCTTATATACAGCCATTAAATACCCCTTTCATAGCAGTCAAACAAACCCAACACATGCACAAATTGCATGCCAAATGAATTTTATCCAGCATAAAGTCAATATAAGCATCAGGTTCTGCACCACAAGAGTGCTTATCTATTCCAGTCATATGTAAATCTCTGGACATCTATACCATTTTACAGGTATTTGGATACCTGAACGAGTTCATTCAGATTATACAAGACTCCAGTGGACAAGAATGTGGGTCTCCCAAGTCCTGCATATGGTCCTAGCCCCAGGAGTGGGCTGATGCAAATGATTCTGTGGACCTGCAGAACAACAGCTGATGGCAGCACCGGCACTGAGCACTGAGAACTCTGCCAGCAAAATTTCTGGAAATACCAAGTCATTCATCAATTGATATCATAAAAGGTTTTGCCAAAGCAGCCACCCCTCTGTGATATTTACACAACAACCACCTTTCCTTCCTGCAGATCCCAGCATGATTGATGCTTTTACAAGATGAAGTGAGAGGCTATGTATGAAAAATGCCTGAGGGCGGGAGCAGTTTCCTTTTCAACACCGTTTTCTCATAAATCAGAAATCTACAGGAATTAGACAAGGATTCCTAATTCAAACAGCTTCTATTCATGTTGCAAGAACAAAACAGTCATGACTGACAACTGTTTTCTGTTAAAGGCCAATAATTATCAGCAACAGCAGGTAAATACACCATCAGTTGGGTTTTGCTGTTCCCATGCTGTTATCACTCAGCCAATATTAAAATAATTTTCTTGTCATTCACCCATTACTTATATAAGCCATACTTACAACAAAAGTTTACAAACAAAACAAAAAAGCAATAGTTACTGCTCAAATTACTTACAAGAAATACTGCATGTCCTCTTTCATTATACTTGAAATGTCTAAGATATTCCAATCAATTTATATGGCCATATAATTAAAGAATTAGGCAAAAACATTAGAACTGACATAAAAATGCCTCAGTAGAATGCTGATTTTTTTTTTCTTTGCTTACTGTAGAGATCTGTGCTGAATACACAGTCACAGAGTGGCTGAGAAAACCTGCTCATCACAACCATATGTGAAAGAGCTTTCCTTGCTGCTGCCAAAATATCACATCCCAGAAAGATTACACACCATTCTGCAAATTAAAGGTATGTCTATATATTCTTTTCCTCTGTTGACAGACTTATCACCCTAATACTATACTTAGGCAAAGATGGTGATTTCCAGGGCTCTGGTCCTGCACAGCACTTCAACACATGCTTCATGTTTAGTGGGACTATTTATAATTGCCTAAGTTCTGCAGGCGTATTTTTGCACTTTCCAGAATAGATCAACAGTTTTGGAAATGAAATATAATGCCCTGATACTCCTTTTGCACTTTGCTCAGTCATTGCATACCTCTGCTATGAGCATTTGTAACAACAATGCTTAGAATCACTATTTTATGCCCACACATCCAGGGAATAAAAGGGTTCAAAGGCAAGGAAGGAACTCACATCTCAACTATCTGCCTTTCAGAGCTGGGGACATGCAAATTAATCAGCTTTGAATATTCACTGTAGCACGAACACAGTATTTTAGGAACCTGTCTAAAATAGAGCACTAACATACAGCTATTAATTCTACCGGTCTTGAAGAACAACAGGTTGAAAACCAGATTCCCCACCCTCACCTAAAGAGACAGAGCCCATATTTCTCATTAGAATAATTTTTTACAAAGCCCTATTGACCAGATCTGGCTGAGAAGCAGGAAAATGTGAACCAAAATCCAAAGAATTCTTTCAATCAGGCCCAGTGGTACAGTTCCCCTGTTTACTTCAGCCTTTACACAGTGCTGCTGGACTCTTCCCTGAGCAAGCTTTTGGCTAACTGAACCTTAAGCACAGATGGGCCTCTGACCTTATTTAGTAGGGATTCTCCTCAAGGCATTGCTGTCTGATTTTATAACATTCGATTCCAATGGTTCACTGACTTGGCCAGGCACATAACCCACTTCTTTAATGCTTGCTTCATTAGCAACACTCGTGTTTATTACCTACAAATGAATTTTACTTAACACTGAACTCCACTACCACTAATGATCTGTCTGAAACAGCAGTTAGATGTGAATAATAGATAAAAAAGGCTCAATTACCGATTTCCTCTCTTGCTTCAGCTCCTGCACATAGCGTGTTAACTCTCCAGTGATAAGGGAGGTCATGTTCTCTGAGATGACCTCGTGCTGTCCAGCATAGTCATTCATTTCATTTAAAGTGGCTAGGAAGGCTCTAGTTGATGTGTACCTGCAAAGGACAAAAATGCATTTTGCTTTTAGCCCCTTTTTTTTTTTTCAGACAGACACTGCCAAAGGAGGTTGGATCCTCCTCGAGCATTTAGCATTGCTACATGAGACTGAATATGAATTAGCACAGATTCTCTGGAAGGAATTTCTCCAAAGGAAGCCTATCCCACACGCTGACAGTTGTCTGATAAATCTATCTCAATTTAGACAGTTTGACACTGGCTCTTAAAATATCAGTGCTTTAGAGTGCCAGGTTCTTTATCAGCACAGCTCTGGGACTTGAGCATTCTAATCTCTATTCACCAAACACTTCTAGTTACACTCTTTCAGGTCCTACAATTCAGTGCACAGAGTCATCAGGATATCCTACCTGGCAAAATCCTGTCTAAGCAAGCAAAATTTTGGCCAGCATAGCCTAGAAAAGAAAGTTTTTCATAGTGTAAATTAGATTTAAAGCAGCTACAGTTTATAAAGTTTTCAAAGAAGCAGTGAATTTACTAACCAGGTGTTCACTCTCAACCCATATTTTTTAGTACCTGCCATTGCAAGGTTTATTTTTTTCTATAAAATAATGTCTTATACAACATTCCATGTATTATTAAAAGAAAGAAACAAACATCTGTGCACACAATTTCAAAACAGCAGATTATGTCACTGGCATATTCAGCCCAGTGCCAACAGAGCTGCATTTAAATACCCCAGCTGGCTATGCTGGGCAGCTGGAAACCAGCAAGACACTGGTACACACTAGAAAAACCACTATTAAATAGTAGTAGTAGTAGTATTAAATAGTAGTGGCCTGCACTGATAGCATCACCTCAAGGTGAAAAATCAAAGTACAGAGAGGTATTTAGAGGAAACAAAGGAGAGTGGTACACAGAAAAGATGAAAAAGAGAAAAAAAACAGAATAAACTAAAAAAAAGGGACTAAAATATAGTTTAGTACAAGTAGCCACATCCACAGTCAAGTTGTGAAGTGAGAGAAGTCCCATTTGCTAAAAAAGAGGGACCAAATCCACAGAAGCAGGGACTGACAATAAGCTTGAAAACATGATTTTGAGCCAGGCTGTCTCTCAAAGCAGCATCGCAGGCTCCCAAAGGTCGCATGACAAATGCCCAGACATTGTTTTGAGACATGAAGAAACCACACTGAGGTGAACACTACATTTGTAAAGGGCAAAGGATCCACAGCATCTTCTGTGCCACCTCACATAGAATCATTTAACTCCAATATCCTCCTCCAGCTCTGAAAGATGTGTCAAGAAACGTTGTAGTAAACTCAAAATACCCATTTATGGTCGAGCTGTCCAAAGGCAGATTTATCCCTAATCCTGGGTACAGACAGAATGAGCCACTGCACTGGTAACACAAGCTTCCTTGTGTAAATACCAATATCTCAGGAAACAATGGCATAAATAACTGATTCCCAAACAATGTCACTAAAAATAAATTAAAAAGCAAATGAAAAGGCTGTTATCTCTGTTCAACAAGCTACTGGAGTAGCTGTATACAGCAGCTTGGGGGGCTGACCCAAAAATCTAAATTAATACAATCATCCACTTGGATCCATATCCCAAGTCATTTGAAATGTTTCAAATTTCAAGGTCAAGGGTTTGAGGCTCCTGCTGGGCTCTCCAGAGGCCGAGCAGCCTCCTGCAATCCCAGGCTGAGGGTCAGAGCCTGCCATGCCTTCCTTCAAAGCTGCATTGCAACACTGAGGTTGAGAAACTCCAGAGTCACAGTGCTCTAAGGAAAAAGGCTCTCACTTTGGCTTTCAACCTCTCTGCTGGAAGCTGCTCTTCTAGAAAGTTCTCCCTAAAGAATGTCTTTATTTTCATCAAGGGCAGGAGTGTTCTCAACATGGTCTATCAACAGGTGAATCAACAGCAGGCAGGTGAGGCTGTGCAACACCCTTCAACAGCAGCAAGTTGTGAGTCCATCCATCCCAGGGAGAAGCAACTACATCCTTCACCCTGCTCTGCAAACCTGCACCACCACTGTGCTGTTATAACATTATCCCTTTAGTAAGTTACTAATCTGGGTTGGCAGCCCATTTGAGTAATTTAATACTTAGGCAGACTGCTTAAGTTTCCTGCTAAAATTAACAACCGTTTCTGTTCCTGCTGAAAGCAGATATGAATTTGGATGTTCCCTTCAAAGAGCCAGGATCAGGCTGGCTTAAAGTTTTTAAGGCACGTTAACAGAAAACAAAACAAAAGCCCCAAACCAGGCAGACAGAAACTGTAACACATAAAGGGAACTGAGTAGTTACAGACCAAATCAACACTTTGAAGATCCACTCCTCAGAATCTAGAACATAAGGCTGTTTCTGCATCTATGACTTCTATATTCTTACCCTTGACTTTAAAATCTTTGCTTTACAAGCCAAATCTTAGTTGTTGACCCAAACTCTTCCCCTTCCTCCATCAATGTGTGCTCACCCAGCAGTGGATCATAAACATACCTGTATTCTTCCTCCTCTTTGGAGTTCTTTTTGGGTTGGTATTTCTTTGAAAGATTCCTAAAATTAAAAATACAGATACATAAAATTAAATTTTAAAATATCCTTTAAAATTTACTGGGTAACCTTTCCATTCTATGGGGCTTCAGTTTTTCTCTGCAGTGACTAAACACCTTTTCAGAAGTATGAATGAAATCGGGCTTTGTGTCACAGTGATGGGTTCACAGTGCTCCAGTTTCTGTAACTACAATAAAGCAGCAGATTCTGAACCCAAGCAGTTCTTGAATTAAGGCCATGAAGTCAATACACCTGGGCTCTGGTTCAGCTGATGCACCTGATCTGAAGCAGAGGTTCTTTCCCAGTACCAGCCATCTCAGGAAGGGTGCTCTGATGCAGCAGATGACACTTGGCCAGGAAGGTTTGCTTGCCTTCAGCAGGATGATTAGAAGGAAATGAAGAAGCTTCATGAAGCTGTGGGAAGCTGCACTGAGATGGCAAAAGGGGGATCATTTTATGATTATCAACTAATGCTGGGGGAAGTGTGAAATTTGATTATCCCAATTAGCACAGATGATTGCATCTCATTACCCCACAGCCAACTAATGATTTTAAAATACCAATATGCCCTTCAAGTGATCCCATCTTGAATGAGAAACCTGAACATGACTGCTAGCACATCTGACTGTGCCTATATGGTTTTCATTGCCCTGCAGACCCTTCCCCAGCAGCAAATCCAGGGTTTCATGAAGGAGTGGAGGCCCCCTGACCCTCCCCTTGCTGGTACTCTCAGCTCAGCAGTACCACCCATGCTGCACTGCAGCCCCACACAACCCCTGCACCCTTTAACCAATGCTCCCCAGAGAGCTGACAAACCCTACTCAGCAATTTTAAGGCCATTTCAATGCTCCTCTGTCCTAAACTCAGCCCCATCACCATGTTCCTTCTGGAAGCCTCTTTCCCTTTTGTGAAAGGGAAACCATTGGTTTTAGCTTTACAAGGCTGTTTCGGTGATTAAGGAGCATTAGTGGAATCAGTGTTTGAAAGAGCACCGTGCTTTTTCACTTATCTGTGCCAAACTCTTTGGAGGCCTCCCAGAACACAGTTAGTTGTAAAGAAGCTGCTTTTTCAGAGGTGCACCCCATTCCCTGTTAATGCTGGTTTTCCTGATGACTGGGAGACAATAGGGCCTCTCCTCTCACATTTCTTATTCCTTTTGTTCTCCTTGAGGAATTAAGTAGTATCTGCCCAAACAGAGGAGTAGCCAGAACCCTGGCAGATTTACATGGACAAACACGTGTTCCTCAAAATTTAAGAATCCCAGCTGGAAGGGATCCAAACGAGCATCACCCTCCCAGACCATGCTCTGAAAAAGTGAACTTGTCTCTAGTTCTGCAGGCAGCAGCTTCCACCAAACACCACAAGCGTGGGAAGAGTTCTGCCGACTGTCCCTGTATGATGACAGTAAATCTTACATCACCCTTGGTATACCACAGGAATGCCTCTCTCCATGCACCTGCTAGAAGAGGAAAGGAAAAGCCACAAGAAAACACACACAGAAGGCTACACTAATAAGGCATTTTCACACACAGTCACTATTCCAGGTCCCTGCACTGTCACACTGCCCAGTTAACTCTGACACACACAGCTACTGCCTTCTTGGGCATCTTTAAAGGTGCAGAAATGCTACACAGCTAGGGGGTGGCAGGAATGCACAATCTGCTTTCACAGGAAACAAACCCTACCTAACAAGGATTAGCATCTGCATTAAACACTTCATACAACACACAAATAGAGTCCGTATCTTTGAGCTAGTTTCCCCGCCGCCTTTTCTAAAATCGAAAATGAACAGAGTTTTAATGAGGATACAGATCAAAAAAACCCAAAACACTATTCTGAGCCCAGAAGTTGTGCTGAAGTTCAGCATTAGTGCAGCGTCACGACCTGCTCAGCAGCATTTCCCGGGTTCAAGCTCATGGAGCAGGGACACATTCAGTGCTAGCAGTCATTAAAGGGGGGGACTGACACATAATAACAAAGACCAGCAGTAAAACACCAGTTTGGAAAGATTCTGTGCCCCCCTGTGCATCTGGCTTCATGAGTGTTTCTATTTGCCTTTCACCCAACTTTTTTTTTCTTTTTTTTGCCTTTCCAGCTCATTTCTCTGCTCCCTTTTTTCAGTTTGTCTGACATCTTCCCCTCTCTCTCCCATTTGTCACCCATCAGACTCTCAGATTATCGTGATACCTTAAGCAACACATCTTCCTCAGGGCTATGTATCCATCACCACATTAGGCAGGGGTTTTGACACCCTTTGTGGTACTCTGGGTGTGTGTGCTGTAATGGAAGTGGTGACTAAGGAAGGAGGACACGGATACACCACCTCAGCACAGCATCCAGAACATCAATTACATCCATATTTGCAGAATTATAAAGAGGAAGCAAAGGAGCATTTTTAAATAAAAGCCAATTAAACTTTAATAGATGACCAGGCTGAGATGCAGACATAGAGGAAAAATAACTGCTTAGGGAGGCCAGGGACTGAGCAGAAAACAAAAATTTCACAGAAGAAAATAAATTTCAGCAGCTTCACTCACACTATAAATAAAATTCTGAGTTAAATACACAGGAGTACTTTGAGTTAACTTGTTCCTTTTTAATAGTATTTTCTGCCTATTATGACATGCATTGATGTGTTGCAGCCCTTCCACACCAAATGGATGTGCTACAAGAAAGGTCTGCACCAGGCTTAAGGAGACTTATTAAATAAAAGCAGATGCATGATTTATTACTCTTTTTTAACGTCCAGCACTGTTTTACCTCAGCATTTGACAAGTGTACATTGTTGTTTTTTTCTCTTTTACTTCTAAGTTCTTAGATGCCTCCAAGCAGCCCTGTGTTTAAGAGCTCCTCAGGGACAGTTGCATTTGTCCTCAAACCATAAAAACACAGAGGCAAGAAGCAAATTGAGCAGGTTTGTTTTGGAAGTCTAGGACAGAATAAGAAATAAAACTCAGGAATTCATAGTTTCTACATGGCCACAGTAAAACTATTTTTCACTTTCCTCTAACATTTTGTTGCTGTGTTTATTTTCATAATGATGCTCCTTACACCTGCAATTTGTCATCCTAGGAAATGCAGTGAGTCTGCCATAGGATTGTTCATAAGACAGGCCAGCTCACACTGATACTCTGCTGGGGTTTCCCAGTCCACTCACACTCTCTTTTCTTCCAGCTCATTTTGCCTCTGTAATTCAATCTCTGCTCATCTCCATCGGATGTGAGCAATTTGTTCCTGCACGAGTCATTTTCTATTTCCTGCTTGTCCATAACAAAAACCCTGAGGGAGCCTCGTGGCATTCCCCTGGGAGAGCACATCCCCATCAAGGCAGGGATTTATCAGCTCCCAGCTCCGCGGGAATCACAGGCCATTGAACATCTCTAATCCACTGGAACACAAGCAAATTCGGGGTGATTTTTCTTTTAAACAGACACTGTGGTTTAGATCTACACAGACCAACTGAAACCAGACGTGTAGAAAGTACTTTGCAAGAATTTATTTGGGATAATTTCTCCAAGATCTCTGCTCTGTTTAGGAGACACCTCACAAGATCCATGGCAAGATTTCAAAACTGCAATTCAAATCTCAGGCTGCAGCCTGGTTAACTACACACACAAATCTTCCAAGGGTTGGGCCTGACTTTCTGACCTGCAGTTTCTCCTCCGCACCTTCAAAAAGGGCCTGTCTCAGTAAAAGAAAACCTAAACCTTGCCTAACAAATGGTCATTGTTCTGCTGAATTCTTCAACCCTTCAGCATTTACAGGCAGCGGCCCTAATTTCATGGAAAATATTACAATGCTGCCTCAAAGCCTGAGCCATTAATCATGCAGAAATTGTGAGTAAGCCCTAGCGTGCTATACAGTCACCTCAACAGCCTTTCTTTTTGCAAAGCAGAGATAATAAAATAGAATCTTCAATGAACTTTTACTTTCCAATCTCTAAATTAAAGCCATTATTATAAACCAAATCATCAGTGACACAGCAAGCAGAGTTGATTACAGGCTCTGAACAGATGCAACTCAAGTCCAGAACTTTACATATCAACTTACCTAAGCTGCTTTGCATAGCTGAGTTCAATCTCTGTTCTTTCTTTTACAAACTTGATGTACTTTTCCAGAACATCAATACCCCACTGCGTGTGTTTTTCTAAGTTGTCAAACTGGTCCTGCAATGAATCAAAAAAAAATAGTTTAGTCTCACTGAACACAGATAACTAAAAATAATATACAAAGTATTGCCATACAGAAAGTGTTGTTCAGATTTTCCATGACCACAGCAAGACGTTTTGGTAGCGACACAGGTTTTTAATCGATGGAAATCTGCATTTTAACACAAGATCAACTCAGTAATATTCTTCCTTCCTCATTTCTGAACCAGCTTCATTCCAGAAATCCTGAAAATTCTACTAAACACCATCTTCTAAAACAAAGACATAATTAGGCAAAGGATAAGAAATAGATACACTTGACAGTATTTTATTTTACTCTGAAGAATTAGAGAATTTCCATGAATTTTGATGTCTACTTTCAATTAATAATTCTTATCCTTGTCTGAAAAAATATAAACTTGAGCTTCGTCAGTTATGAATTTAAAATATCATTTAGAAAGCTAACAATCCTTTTACAGAACAGATAGTAACTCTCCTATAGTATGTTCTGTTCAAAACCAGAAGACATGCTAACAAATTATGCCCCCCCAAATGACATTATCTGTGTTTTCAGTAATTATCTACCTCCAATCATATACACATGCTACTTTGTTCTTCAAATATTGTTCCCCTCCAAAACAGTAACATATGTTTTCAATAAAAGTCAAGGAAGCTCCACTAGTCAGTCTGGGATCTGCAAATGCCAAGAGAAATCAAGCAACTCTAAATCCCAATTCATTATCTGAGGCAGTTTATTACTATCTGCAAATTTCACCTATAATTACCTTATTTTTCAAAATTTGGTTACTTCAACAACACTCAAACTCCACAATCACCAATTCCACACAGCTTTGTACAAGTTAATGTTTCTACAAGACTTGAAATATAATTTCAGACTGTGATACACTGAATATTTATCCTGACTGAAACAAAGTATAAAATAAGCAAGGGCTTTATTATCAGCCTGCCTCCCTGGGCATCAGGTTCCATTGTGGTTTATAAGGAAAATAGAGATCAAGTCTGTACCCCTGCAGTACAAAGGGGAATTTACAATGGTTTCCAAAAAACTGCACAGAGCAATAGATTTGGTGCCACCACCAAAGAGTTCTGACACAGGTGATGCTTCTCTGCAGAGGGTTTGGCTTTGGGACTCGGTTTGCAGAGGTATCACTGACTTATCAAAGCCAAAAAAGCCCATTTCCTGAGATACACAGAGTAGAAAAACAACAGAAAGCTACAACAAAGGCTTAGTTTGTGAATGTGTTCCTTTAATCAACCACCACTTTCTGCTCTGTAGCACATTTGGCAGTGACAGCCTTACAGTGGTGGCAGGATCGATTCTGCCAGCATTGAATACAGTCATGTACACATGAGCTAATAAAGAAAAATAAACCTGCTAATAAGACTGTTTTAATTCATTGGAAGTGGAAAAATAGAAACTGTGTTAGAGGAAGAAATCTGCAAAAGCCTAGCAAGAAGCAAGTTAAAGCAGCAGGTCAATATACATGGAATAGGACACTCAGGGTTTGTATATCTGTATTTGCTCTGGTTTAGCACAAGGTACCATTTCAGCCCAAGGCAGCCAAACCAGAGCAGCCTTCAATTTAACTGTCCCTTTTAGTCAACTAAAGAGGCACTGGTGGCAGAGCAGCAAAAGGGCAAAAGTATAAAGTTACAAAAATTAATAAGGAACTTCTAAGCCTTGTACTCCAGGAACTACAAGAAAGTGGTTAAGTCTGACTGACGACAAAAAAATGTACACTACACAGAATAAAAAGCCTGACTTGCAGCAATGTAAATCACACTTGAAGCAATGTAACTTGTGTCATTCAAAAAGAGGATGTATGTATTCTGCAGAAAGGGAATATGTGGACTAAACCAGTGCATATTTGTGTATATACAAATCTTTATTTCAGACAGTTTCACAGCTGGGGAGAAGACAGTCATGGGAAACATGATGGATCTCTCTTCCTCCCTCAAATCAGGCAGGAACACGATGCAGCACAACGAGGCACCTTCTGCTCTACCTCAAATACACAGCCTCTCCTTCTCTGGGATTACACCAGTGTCAGGAGAGTAGTGCAAACATGGCCTTTTAAAGGTTTCTGATAAAGAGGTCTTCCAGCTCTCCCATGCCCTACTCCTCCACAATTTACATTGTTTAACATAAACACATGCATATAAAACAAATATCCCACAGGGCAGTCCATTACTCACAAATTTAGATACATTCACACGCTCCTGACTTTGAGAAGGGAAATCTCAGGGAGGGAAATTCACTCCCTAGCCCCCGTAAGCAAATTTAACCACCTTCATCAGATATATCATACTTGTACCAAGTAACTAACTTACTGTCCTACTGTAACCCCATCCAAAGAGGAAAGGTCAAGGTTTCCCAGAGGAAGAAATGCCTTTCAAGGAAATCCTACCCTTCAAGGGAATCCAGACTGCTGACTGCACAGGAGGATAGAGCAGGTTCACCCTGAAAAGGCAATCTTGGTGGTGGCTTGTCTAAACTTCCCCCCATCACCTCCCTGAATCAATTCACAGAGCATCATTTAGACCAGAGTTTGAATAAAACCACAAAAATGCCTCCAGGTAGCTGCCTCAAGTGTGGTCTGTTATCCCACAGAGGGACCTGCTAGACTGTTTCAGAGAGCTGGCTATGTAAGTTTGGCAAAAGAAATCTCCCTGAGGAGCAGAGTAAGGGGAACACACCGTGGTGCAGCTGTCGAAGAGACCAACCAGGGGAAGATGTTAAATTTCTATTTCTAAACTGAGCAGAGACATTTGGCCCATGCCAAGCTTTAAGAAGAAGCACCTCAACAAGGAAGAACAAGCACTGATCTCCACTATCAAGAAGCAAGGCAAGGGGAAGTTCAGCTCTCTGCAGATTTGCTAAAGAGAAAACTTTCTGTTCTTTTCCGGGCATGGAGCAGTGTTGGCCCAAGTGCCATTTCACTCAGCAGCCAACGCCCCAAAACACTGTGTTACTCTGGGGTCATGCATTCCATTATCCCTTCTCTTTGCTCTGTTCCTTGAGGAGGAAAAACAGGCAGTAAAACTGGCAACAGTTTTGAGCATGAGATTCCAAAGGAAGGGCAGTGCAGTCAGAGGGACCCAACGCAGATAGTCCTCCTGGCTCCATGGATCAGCTCAGCAGGCTGAGGGTAGGCAAAGGCTCTGAGTTAAAGCTATGGAATGGTAGGGATGACAGAGCACATAAAAATGTGTTGATCATACAGCATAACCTTTAATTTATGGAATCCCGAAGTCCAGGGATACAAGTAATCAATGCAAACACAGGAGTTCTCAAAAAGGTTTTTTGAGAGTAGTTAACAACCATATCATGTCTTCAAATAATCAATATTGCAAAGACTTTTTAAAAATGCATTTACTTTCCCCAAGGTTCATTACAAAAATGCACCTCAGTTACTCTGGAATCTAATGAGAGCAGCACGTGGTTACAGCACAAAGGGCACCAGCCCTGCCAGGGATGATTGAGCAGGTGAAGGTTTTAGTCACTGCAGCTCTGCACGTTCAGTCATCAGCTGGAAGAGGGCTCTGGTGCCTCCACGAGCTGCTGTTTCAGCTTCCAGTTTCAATATACAGACTCTCCTCTGTTCATTTTTTGCAGCCTCCTCACCCTTCTAGTTAGAGAGAACATTAGAAGACAGTAAATTCCACAGGGCTTTAGCATTCAAGAAAAGCAAGAAAACAAGGCAAGAAGCATGATGCAATGCTCAGTAAGAATGCTCCCTGCAGACCACAGTGAAGGGGATACAAAAGGTCACACTGCACCTGTTTTCTCTGAAAGAGAAACACCTAAACATTTTCTAGAAGCGTTCACTGCTTTCCTCTGGCTCAGAGACTCGTTCACACCTAAGAACGCTCTGAGCAAAATACTGCACTGACAGTGTTGCTGTGTATCCCAGCAGGCTCCCAGCACAGCCTCCATGGCCCTGTCTATGTCCTTTGGCCTTCCAACCTGCCAAATCTCACCATCTCCCATTTTCAGGTCCCTGTACTTGTTGTGATATCAGCTTACTAAAAAGAACAGACTTCTAATTGATAATCAAGATGTGCACATAATTAAACTACGTGTAGAGCTGTAACTTATCCCTCTTCATCAGATTCCACCTGCTTCCCAATGCCAGCCACACGTGCCAGTACAAACACTTCCCCAAGTGATGGAGGAGCTGGAACACAGGAGCTGACCCACCTGACCCACCCAGCTGGGACAGCAGAGCCTCTGCTGTGAGCTGCTTCAAACAAACATCTCCAGACTTGTTCAGAGCTTACCATGTTCTTGAGCACACACACAAAAACTGAAGCTCAAAAGGGGAAAGTAGAACTTTAGTCATTAACTTCACTGGGAATTTGACATCTAAGTACCCAGAATGCTTTGAATATTTTAACCCTAAGGCAAAGAGTGTTTCTAACTTCATTTCTGTTTCCATTAATTCTCTCCCTGTACTTTTACTGCTGCCCAAATAACCTCACATCCATGGGCTCCTTCTGAAACAAGCTGCATGCTTCTTACCCTGACAATGCTTAAAATGGAAATAAGGCTGCCAATTTGCCTTGTTTCATTTTAATGGTTACTTTAAGCTGTCAAATCCCCTCACTTCTCAACTGCTCTCCTGAAGTCACATTGCCCAGCTATGTGAAGTATTTTGGGAAGAGGAAAGTTAGTCATTAAGAAAAACAAAAGCCCTCTTCCCATTTCTAAGCCAGATAACATGGAGTACAACCAATTATTGAGCAATAAATTGTTATTCATGCGGTCTTTGACAATCAGCTCAGTAAGATATTCCTTCCCCTTTCTAGAGCACTTCCATCTATTGCAAAATAGGTCAACACGGGGCATTCAGATCAGATGATGGACCTTGATTTGCCACCAGGAGTCTTCAGCATTATCATCGACTGAAATAAAGGGGATCTCATCACTTTCCTCGGTCTCTGTGCAGCCACACACACTCACCTGGCCCAGCTCCCACTACACAGCCTGGCCACAAGGCCTGGGCTTTCTACTTGGTTTCAAGCATGAACCCAACAGTGGATTCTGGGAGAATTTACCAATTAATTCTGCAATTTTAATCCTCCTGTCAGGCCTGCCCAGATTAGACTGAGCTGGAAGTGTTTACTGTCCCAGTGTCCGGGCTGAACTGTCACTGTCACCCTTTCTGCTGCTTTCACAGGGAGCAGGGCAGGAGTGTGAAATGAAGGTGTTGATACAGAGACAAGTAGTGAAGGAAGAGTGTGCTGAAAATTCAGATGCTAATAACAGAAAAGCAAAGCCTTTGTGTTTAGCATACTCCTCCTGTAATTCTAATCCAGCAATACAATAAACCACCCATGATTCTTAAACATTAAGAATATTTGAAAACTTTCTACTGCTTCCTTCTCCCGAGTTGAATTGACAAAATTACTTGTTTATCTGCCATCCTTAAAAACAGAAGTAGGAATAGGAGCATTAAACACTAATTCTTACCTTCTCCTCTCACACCCCTTTTCTTTTTTAACTCATTCATTTTTATAAGCAAAAAAGGAATTAAAGTGAAGATCAAGAATACATTACAGTGTTCAAATTCTAAATTACAGTTTTAGATTCCATGGTTTAACAACTTCAAATTATAAAAATAATTAACGAGATGATGAGAGCTTCCTAGGCTAGGGTAAGTCCCATATGGCACTCCAGTGCTAGCAGAATACACGGGAATTCAGATCAGAGATCCTCAGAGACCTACAATAAAGCTACATGCAAATGTTAACAGTCTCTAGGCAAATTAATAATGAAAGAAAATGCATAAAATATAGGCTACCACTGCAAGAGCCTTCCAGAAAACAGCGATGAGCAGAAAATACCAAAGCAATTCAGCATCTGTTGACTCAGCCACTACTGATGAGCATCAACTTCCCCCACAGAACTTGCCAGTGACAGCCAGTGAAATGCTCAGATAATGAGCCTAACCCACCATCCCTGTGCCACACGGAGCACAGGACACTGACCTTTCCCTTCAGGCAGCACAGACAAGGAGCATGGGCAGCACCGTGGAGGACAGCCCACTGGGGCAGGGACACCATCTCGGCTTGGCTCACTCACACAATGCTGTGGCTTTTCTGAAGCTCCCCTTCCATTCCCCTGCGTATCCGGTTCTCGTTAGCAAAGCTATTTATGATCACATGCATTTTTCATGCAGATCACTTCTCTGTCCACATGCATAATTACATTTTACCCTTTAAATATTAAATAAATTCTTCCTGACCTTTCACCGAGATCCCTAAACATTCTGCTTGAGTCGAATAGTAAGTAGCACAGGAAAAAAAAAATCCATCTTATTTGCAGACCTCCATCTTCCTTCCATCACCATCTCTAAATTCAGTTTTCTGTAAAGCTCTAAAGGTTACCTGTTCTATCTCCTCTATTCACCTCAGAACTTGATCCAGTTAGGAGAACGTAGAAACAAAAATAAGATTCTTTGCTACATCATTAGGCAACTGAGTGTATTTCAAACTTGTGTGAGGGGGAATTCCCAGAACGCAACCAAGAGTGAAAACAGACTATGTTTTGTGTTAAAATACCTTTAATGTTGCTAGATAAACTCACCTCTAATTGTCCTGCTTGTTTAAGAGACACTATGAATTAAGTAGTTTCTGGACTGTATTTCAGCCTTGAAATGCTTACTCTTCAGCATTTTGCTGAAGCTGTAAAGGAAAATAAGTTCTAATATTTATCCCACTTTTAATTTGGATTTAAAATACTGCTGCCCCAGTATAATAGCAAGGCCCTTTGCACAGCAAAAGGCAACAACATGGAGTGACCCCTGTAATTGCTCCTGAGACCAACCACACTCATCCCCACCCTGAAAACCACTTTCCACAAACTCAGGAGTGACCCATCCTGCTAATTAAGCCCAAGTGCTGTCCCACAGGCAGGTTTCGGCCATGCCTTAACCCTACCTTGATGGAAACCTGACTTAAACCAAACAAGAAGCACTTCTGAGAAAAGGCAGGAGCCCTTGGCACAGAGGCCAGGACCTGGAGAGCAACAGGAATATTCCTGCCATATCAAGGCAAGGCCAGTGCTGGGAGTACAACCAGATCTTCAGGGTTGACAGGGAACGAATTCCATTGTAAGATCTAACAAAAAGACCCCCCTACAGAAATGCTGCATGGATACATCCCCCACTAATGAAAAGGCTGAGCTTGCCTTGGTACTGGTGTGGGTTACAACCTCATTGTAGAGGAGCTGCACAACACCAGAGTCTAAAACAGGGACAGAGCTCATGACAGCAAAGAGCACAAACACAATCCCAAGCTCCCCAAGCAGGGAAGGGAGGGAGAGCATATCCCTGGGCAGCAGCACTGAGCAATAGGTCGGCACCAGGACACCTGTGCCTGCTGGAGAGGTCACTGGGAGTCCAGCCACACGCTCACAGTGTGACCCACTTCAACACCTATTACTGAAGCCTTGCAAAACCCAACACGTGGTTCACAGGACACTCCCCTGTGAGTACAACCAGTGCCACCAACTGCCAAGGCATTCACACACACACTAAATGTCTCCTTCTCTCTGCTGACAGCTTGAACCATGACCTGAAACTGCTCCTTTCTGCAGCAGCCAGAAGCCTCTGAGCCACTGAGGCCACCAGCTCCAGGAGCAGGTGATTGTGCAAGAAACTGCCTGGTCTTGGCTTCAAGGGCCGCTCTTATCATTACAGCAGAGCCTTCCTCACCAGAGCCCAAACCAAGTGGAGCCCCAAAGCCTCCACCTCTGCCATCCTGGTGTCAAAGTAAGCCTTCTCCTCCCCCTACGCCTGTCGTATCCTGCAGAGGATGTGGTAAAGCAGAACTTGTGGTCCCTCTATAGCAACAGGGCAAGTAACGGTGTTAGCACAGCAGTCAGGAAGGAAAGTGAGAGAGGGGATGTTCCATATGAGAGAGGATGTGGTTACTGCTACTGTAGCTGCTGAAAAAGATGCTGAAAGAGGTCAGACAACAGGGAGGATTAATTAATTCTGGGGAGTGGGAAGGCAGGATGTCAGAGCTCAACTGGACAGAGCTGATGAGCAACAGGTCACTAAAAGAAACAGCAACTGAGCCAAAGAGCACTGGATAGTTAGGGACAGTATAATGGTCCTTTTGCAAGCAAAAGGCTACTGGGAAGCCTGGTTTTCTTGGAACAAGGGAGTCTTTGATGTGACATTATGTAGGTTACATGCCCATCTAGTATGGAGCATTATATGGGTGCTATTTCGGTTGTATTCAAACAATTACCTGAAAAGGCCACACTGAGGCATCACCTGCTGAGATCAGTGGGAGACCCTTCTAAAAACTGTGTTACATCTCCTGAAAGAGGAAATGTGTCCTTAAAGGTGTCACAATTTCATGCTCTCAAAAATGAATTTTTGAGTTTTCTTTGAATAAGGAAAAGGCAAGGCTCAAACCCCACTGTTTGCAAAGTCCAAGGACACTTTTCATAGACAGCCACGCCGCAGCAGCAATTCATTTCCTTCAAATAAGTTTATACAGTTTGAGGTCTGAGGCTCTGCACGACTTTGCCACAATGAGAACCATCTGTCATGAGCAGCCCATTCAGAAAGGAACGTTTCTTTTCAAACATACAATTCTGCTTATAAAATACATGCAAGAAACCCCAGAACAAGACACAGTTTTGTTTCAAAATACATTATAATGTGCAAATTACAACTCTGGATATACGAAAGCTCTTAAAGAACAAGATAATAAGAGAGAAACCCCAACTAATGCCAAGTGTAAGGTCAGACTGATTTTATTGAAGGACTGAGTGCATTTCAACCTTTTAATGTACTTTTTCAGTTGTTTAAACTGAAGACAAATATGCACATGCTGCTTCTTTTGGTGATACTAGTGCAGTGCAACATGTTTAAGTGAACTGATTCCTACTAGGTGTAGAGGTAAACAGCAGAATCTGGGCCTTAAAATGCAGACTCATTAGCCAAGCAAAGGCTCATAACTACTCAAATCCATTGGGGCCAGAGAGATGATGCATCTCTACCATTAGCATTAATTACACCAAGGAAGCTCATTTTAAAAGCTAGAAAGGAACAAAACAAAGCAATGCTAACCTCCTTCTGCTCCTCATGGGGGAACAGGAATGGGACAAGGGTTTGGTTTTTGCTGACAGTATCCAGACCTGCAGACTGAGAGCTGCAAGGACCCACAGGGATTCTCTGTTCCGTGTGTTATAAACAAGAGCTTTGAAAATGAGCAGATCCTGGTGTGGAGGGCTCTGCTGCTGGGAGGGGATAAATCATGAGGCTCAGCAGAGCTGCCGAGCCGAGCTGCCTCCCCCAGGAGTTGCAGCGTGGTAACAACGCTAAATATACGCTGCTGTTGTTCCAGGAAGGTTTTTCAGTTGACAAATGTTGCAACTTTTCACTGTTCCCCAGCACCAGCCCACTTCCCCGATTTAATACACACCCATTCCTTTCTTCCGAAATGATTTGAACAAATGCAATTTTAGGACTAATTCCCAATAAATCTTTTGGTGTCTGGCTACAACTTGGATTAACTGTTGACTGATTTTCATCTTCCTTTTTTTTCTCCAGTCTGTGAAGCTCTCCCTTAATAATACCAGCTGTTAAAACAAAGATCAACAAGAGTGCTTGCCCACAGTTTCCCCTTTGGGCAGCTGTGCACTAATTATTAAAAACGAGCCATAGATGTTCCTGCTTATTGCATGGATAACTTCAATAGAAAACAAACAAGCCTGCTGATCCATTTAAAAGAACACACACAAAAAAGGCAATTCTGTCCTCTTATCCAAAACCATACTGAATTACAATAGCAGAATCTTATCCACAAGAACAATACTTCAAGCTGTAGCAGACTGTGGGAATGTGTTTGGGGGAAATTAGCTTTTGGCCCAGCTTCTTTGCAAGCCAGTGCCATACTGGCTCCATCGTGTAGAACATCCAAGCTGTTCTGCGTATTCTCAAAGTGCACCATTTTGGCATTAATATCAATCCTTTGTGAATAAGATAAAGCTCTGAGCATGCAGCTCAGAATCCTGAATTTCAACCACATTCTGTTGAATTCTTTGGAGAAGTAATATTTAGGTAAGGTGGTTTGGGTGGGGGTTTTTTTGGGGGTTGTCAGTGTTGTTGGATTTTAGGGGAATTAAGTTGATTATTTTTATATAACCACTTCAAAAACAATCAGTGACATTGTTAAGCTTTGCAAAGTAAGAGTCCTTGATCTTCCTCTATCAAAACTAGCCCAAATGAGCTACATTAAAAAAACAAAACAAAAACAAAACAGAAGAGGTCTTGCCAGGTATGCCTGGTATTCTAAACAGCAAAACTTCTCATCTTCTAAGCTCCACTAAATAAACCACCTGTTGGGTGTAGAACTGAGCACGTATGTAAAGCTCTTTTCTACACAGGTGCTGATGCAAAGGTGTATTTATTTATTAAACAGAACAGCCTTTACTCCTGATACCCTTTCCTTGTCCTGCTCTGGCTGTGAAGCTCTCAGAACTGACCAAACCCCAGTGTCCTTACAGGATGTTTATGCAGACACTCAGAAAAATTAATTCTACTTGGCTTGAGGCTCCCTCCTGGAATCACTGGAGTAATGGCAATAACTAGGGATAAAAAAATACCCCCCACACACTTCAATATTCAAAGCCCTTCCCTAAAGTTCAAATGAAAAGTGAAAATCTGCGAACTGACTGTTCCCTACTCTTGTTTCCAAATTAAATGGAACAAACAGCTGGAAAAACTTATTTGCAGATGGGGCTCAAAAAGCATTTAATACCTTAAATACCATGACATGACAAACAGAGTCCTAGATTTTTCAAGGGCCACTTTACACTCAGGACCAAATAAGATTACTGCTGTGCCTTAAGTATTTCTATCTGCCATTGCATTCCATTTTTAACCCAGAAATTAGATTAGGTGTTTCTGCTCTGACTCAAGAAACAGTGCAGTTTCCAAAACAAGAGGATTCTCAGAGACATATGTGACTGTGGAATCTAAAGCAACAGGTTGAACAAGTGTCTAAGCATATAACATTTCAAACGTCTGCAAACGACACAGAGCTGGTCACTTCAGAATTTGTTAACAAACTGTGTTCAAAGTGCATTTCATAATTCTGAATTATCCACTCAGACATTCCACTCTGTGGAATCAAACAACACTGTCAAGAAAGGGATTAATCCTGGAACTAGGCCAGAGATAGAAAATAAGCAAAGAGCTGAAGAAAAGCTGTAGAGACTCTATTCCTTATATCCATCTATTAGGGTTTACACATCGGGGTTTTATTACAATAAGACCCAACTCTTCACACAGCTGTAAGAATGGCAACCAAGACAGTCCTCTAACATCCTGTCAAATATTTTCCTTTTACCTAATATCTTTCTCTTCTCAGCTTTTAATAGATAAATAATTCAGAAAAGGGCCTAACCCTGGCTACATGTCTGTATTCTGCAGTACATCCTGGAGCTGAGACATTTGTCTTGATTTTGACAGCAATATTGTTTCAGTCTGAACCCACCTGCATAAAATACTCAAACTTTAAGCTGATCCTTTTCTCCTCTGCAAAAGATGAGATCACCTGTATGGCCAGAGAATTACCGAACTAAAATGTGATCAAACCAAGACTAATGTGGCACCATTGATCATTGCTAAGGATCAGGCACACCCACCTGTGCACCAAAGCGTATATTGCTATCAATAAAAAACAAGGATTCTCCAATGACTTTGGAGGAAGAGAGCATATTCTCACATACTCATGTTCTCACATGCTCACTTCCATGCCATTTCTATGAAGTTTATCCTCAGGTAACAACTTCCATTAATTACGGTGTGAACTCGTGTTACATCAAAGTTTAAATCTGAGCAAAAGTAATCGCATTTCCCTTGACCAAATAATCACTGTGCAAAGCCTCTCAAACTCTGCTGGCTCTCCCCTTCCTTGCAACAGAAGCCTCTCTCAGTTCTCAATACCCAGAGTGCAACAAAAACAAATTAATGCATCAAAGTAGGTGGAAAAAAGAAGGGGAAATACTGTGCAAAGTGCTGACCCACCAGAAGCACACAAAGCATTTGTTCAGTAGTGACAATGAATAACAATCTGAGGCAAATTACCAAACAAACATCAATTAAATTACATGCTAGACTCCAAGAGAAAGTTCTCCCACACACATTTCAGGTTTGCAGAGTCAATAGAGCAGCAGGCACAACCCAGCACATGGAGTCATCCAGGCTGCTCACTCAAGGATGCTTGACATTCTCCACAGGACAGGAGACAATTGCAAGCATCTGAAGACAAAGATGTAAATTTAACTGCATCACACTAACCAGTCACAAAAGAACTGAGAGATCACACCTCACCAAGCCTTGTAAAGTGCAAGAAATCAGCGTTTCCTACCCTATAAACGACACTCGTGAAAGGCACAGAACTAGTTTTAGAACACAATTATCTCTCCCATTCATCCTCTCTAAGTGCCCAAGCATCTGATCAGAGAACTTCTGAAGCAAGTTGCAGCAGCAGCAGCCACTGCCCAGGTGTGACAGCAGCCCCGGGGTGCCAAGTGCTGCCTGTACTCCAGCAGATCCAAGAGTGAGCCCAGCTCACAGAAATCACGGACACGTGGGGAACCACAGCCCAGCCAGCGAGACACGGTGGTTTGCTGGCTGTCCCACAAGGATGCTCAGTCCAAGCCCCAATGGACAAAGCTCAAGTTCAGTGTGCTAACCATGCTGTGCCAGCCGAGACAACCTAAAATTAAAGTTTCTAGAAAGTAGGGCAGCTGCTGACTGTCCAAACCCTCTGGCCTGGCTCCCTACCCAGCCTCCAGCCTCTCAAAGTCAAACAGTCAGAATATTTTATGGAAATAAATCAACTATTACACTCTCTTTTGACCAATATGACTTGGAAACACAAGCATCAGGAATAAATGACACTTGACCATACTAAGCAAGAGCAACTCCTTTGATCCTTTAAGTAAGAACTGCTTCCCTCAGCAAGGATATTCTGCTCCTAAGCTGGACAGGCGAGTTTAGCTGAGCAAAAGGGGTAATCCAGTTTTCTTGTGACAATAGTCTCAAGTCCTTGAGTTCCAAAAAACCTCTGTGAATATTTTATAACTCATGCTACAATAATGGTGGTGCCATGATATATATATTTCAAGCCTTAGCAATGCATGAAGAAGCACACATCTTAACAATCCAAATGGGAATTACATCAGTAAAGAATCTCCTATATATATCTAGCTTTTAGACACAGTTGTGAAGAAAAGCACTACCCAATTCAAACCAGTGCTTGTTGGAGCCAAGATTAAAAACCACACAGACATCACACCAGTCTGACCACTTGCTTCTTCCAATAGTGCACATTTGCCTAAATAGAGGATCACTGAAACAAGGGACAGCACTGAACGTTTGATTTTGGTTTTTTAAATTTCATTCCATGCAGCTGCGACTTACTCAATTCCCCATTCTGAACAGTGAACCAGTTCATAAACCTTGGAGGGATGTTATTACCTGAAGCAGGTAATATCATTTGCATTTCCCAACTAGGCAGCTCTCATTAAAGTGTTTAAGTTCATCTCTAATAAAAGCATCTATTTTAAGACCTTGAACATAGACTTCTAAAGTTTTTACGTGTTTTATACTCTCAAAAAGCAATTTATATCCCACTCCAACAACTGCCAGGCCAATACTGGTTTAGTGTCCCAGTATTTATGTGCCAGCATAGAATAATAACTTCCAAACTTAAAGTGAAACTGAAAATACACATAAAAATCAGGTTGACTGCATCCAGCCTCATTAAAACCACTTTATGTTAGTTTACCTAACTGCAAAGACAAATATTTTTTCAATATAAATCCTTGACTCTCCACTGAGATTAAACACATATCAAAACATGCAATAAATGTATCCATTGGCATCAAGACAAAAGCACTAATAGGAGGCTCATATAAAGAGCTATACAAGAAAACCTAGAGGACAATCCAACTCCAAGACAATACTACCAGAAAAAGCTCTTACTAACGTTGCACAACCTTTTTCAAATACAGATCTCCAAATTCTTTATAAAGCTGGTAAGGCTACGGCAAGCAGACAAGAATTTAAAACTCTCTTTTAAGGAGTTTAGAGCCAACAAAGCTCCTGGTATTTTAGTGCCACTGCAGGCTCTTGTAACACTGCAGGCATTTAGAAGCACTAGCAAATTAACATGCTACACCAACTCATTTGGTGAACAATCTCATTCAGATCTTAAGCTGCTTGTCCTGTGTTCCGAATGTGTTGGCAGGCTGAAAAAATCTGAGGCGCCGCAGATATTTCCTGAAAGGGTGCTACAGTTTTTCAAGTGGAAAGCTGCTTGCTGGACTTGGGACTGATTACTGGGACAGCAATAAAAAGAATTCTTGTGTCTTGAAGACAAACAAAACCAAGACCAAGTGTGATGTTATTAGTCAAAGGACTAACACAAACCATGGTTAAATGTTATTAAAATCTTCGTCACAGAGAGCTCCTGGCTAAGTTTGGGTCTCTGTGATAGCACAGCCTGTTTGACGGGAATATTTCTTAATTCACTGCTTTATCAACACTATGGCATAGACAAGGGTGCTGCACACAGAGCACGAGAGGTGGAATTTTGTGACTGAAACTACAGATACGTGATCCTGATTTCCACTCTTCTCACATTCCTGGAAGATCAAGTAATAAACAAGTAAGACCAGTAAATAAACAGAAGGAAAGTTTACATTACAATCCACTACTTGTGTTTTCCTAACACAGCAATAACAAACTCTGAAGTATAGGAAGAGGATGGCAAAGCACAGTGCTGCTCTTTTCTGTCACTATTGTGGGAGGAAACCTAGCTCATATTTGCCATTTCCACAAAGTAATGGATCCCCAACTCAGCAGGTCTGTGTTTAAGAACCAGTGCCCACGAACTGTACTGAAATCCATCCCAAATTCACTTCTCCCCAAGAAGAACGATCCTCCATTTAACATGAGGAGCTGATAACACAGCACAAAGAACAGACAGAGATGAGAACTCCAGGACCAGCTCCAGAGCTGAGTGACATCTCGCAGCAGAACCATAAATTGAGGTCAGCTCGTCGCTGCTCGGCAGAGGAACAGGAAACAACTGATGTGCAGAGTAAGATGTTGGTCACTTGGGCTCCCTGTTTCCTGCAGCAAGAGAAGAATTACAGCCCGCTTGCAAAAGTACTTTTGCACATTTGCTCCAACCTCCAAGGTGGGGACCAGCCACTCCATTCAGGAAACAGAATCTCCCTCTCTGGGAACATCCACAGGATTCACAGAGCAGCAGCCTGCATGGACATGAAGCTGCTTCCTGCATTATATTTGAGCAAGGCCATGTAGGGCAGCTTCTTATTGCATTTTTAAGGAGTAATTCACTCCTTAAATGAAAAGAAAACACACATTCCACCCTCCCTTTATCAAGGATGTGCGAATATCACCCCCACACAACTTCAGAAGTCTAGACCAGGAGAGTTTTAACCAAATACCATTAAATATTGATGTTGTGTTTCATTTTTTTGCGTGACTATTTATTTGAAGGGAATTAATTAGCACACTGAAAAAGCCAATTCTTTGAAATGTGGCTGTCAGACTTTTCGTAGCATCCAGGGAACACTGCAATTCTAGTGCAATCTATTTTGGGTATCTATCAGCACACTATATTGATTTTCAATGTAAGAGATCCAGTAAAACAGATATCCTCTATTTTACTTTTAAGTTTTTCCCAGAGCACAGTAACTATTCAGTAGTTACAATTTTACAACACATCAGAACTTTCATAACAAGAGAAACTACTGTGTTTTACCCCAAACCAGAAGAGTCATGAGAGGAGAGGCTTGAGAGCTGTGTATAATTTCTACATCCTTGAGTGACTTGTGCTCCATCCTTTCCATCCTTATTTCATATCCTACAGTTTGCAAGACAGGGGCCATCAGTGCCTGGATTGTGAAGTATCTACCCAGCAAAAGAGGGGGGGTGGGATCACCAGCAACAAATGTTGACAACAACCCCAAGGTTCATGAAATAAAAAACTAAATTAAATAAAAAAGGTGAGACTTCTGGAACAGTGCAATACTTTAAGTAATGCACTTATTAAATAAAAACAGAAGCTCAAGTGCTACAAGGACTGACATCCTGTAAATGCTACTGAGGCATTCCTCAAAAGTCTTGCTGGATGCACTTCCAATTAATTTATTACTGGAATGAAACAGTATTAGAGACTTAATTCCAAAGTGGAAGATATTACAGGGCAAGGGAAGACACATCTGGCTTTGGATATTACAGTTCATCAGAGCAAATAAAACTGGGAGAAAAAGTGTTTTGAGGTGATGAAGGTTTTTTCCCCAAGTCTTGCCATTTTATTAAATTCCCAACACACTCTCAGCGAATTTCCAGGTGCTCTGGGTCTCTCAGAATAAGTTATTTGCTGTTTCTGTGACACTTGGTATCTTCAGCTGACCTACATGACACGTCTCTTGTTAAACATGACGCTTCCTGACTCGGCCCTCAAGAGGTTATCACACTGCCCTTCAGCCACGGAAACAAATGTTGCAAATCCTAAAGTACTGAGTAAACCCTGTGAGTAATACACGAGGGGTAAAAACAAACTGGTTTTGAGAATAAATAACCTACTCATGGGAAGCAGCACTCAGGGGGGGACAGGACAGTGGAAAATAACGGGATACCGGAAAAAACAACAAAATGCTGCAGAATATCAGAATAGAGAACATTCACTTTACCAGAGCTCAAGATTAAGGTGTAAGGCAACTGTATGTACTGGAGGAGAATTTCTTATTGGGTTATATTGTGACACAAATGCTTCAGAAAAACACGTGGCTGCCATGAGATGAAGGTCCTGAACATTGCCCTGCCTTGCACAGGCATTGAAGCAAACACTGTGACAGATGTTCAGGGAGCAGAGTCAGCATTACTAAACTAAGCACTGTGCTCTAAATTTCTTATTAACCTCAAAAAACAAAACAGCCCAAGACCATAATGCAGAGGCACACAGTGGATGCATAAACAAAAAGCCCACGGCTTCTGCTTTTATCTGCATTGAAATCATTGAAATTACTCAAAGATAAGGGCTGAAGAATAAAGATCAGTCTTATAAAATGTGATTTAGTTGAACAATGGCACAAAATATAAGCAATTTGTAGAATAAGATACATTCATAAAGATAATTTAAGCAATATTTTACACCAGTGCAAGTGCTTTGAGGGACAAAGCTTATCATAAAGGCTTCATATTAGAAGTGATAGTGGTGGCAAGGTAAAAACAAATCTCATGAGTTTATCCTTTTTCTAAAATTACAGGACAGTAATTTAAGCAAAAATAATAAATTTAACTACAGATAAAATCCCCAAAGTTATATAAGCTCTTCATATATTTCCTTTCGTGTCACATTTGTAGTTCTCTTCCACTGCACTTTTCTGTCTGAGTTGATGAAAATGACACGGTTTACAAACTTTAAATCAGGTAACCATCCATCCATTATGAGGCTGCAGCGCTGTTGGATTAAAGAACACTCAAATACACAAGAAAAGCTTTTGTTTGAAGACCAAACAGGAACCTCCTGTCCAACCTTTGACTTGGATGTGTCTGAGCTACTGATCTTCATATGGCAACTGGAGCTTCTGGGCTCAGTTCCCTGAACGTCCCGTGACTCCCCAACTGTTTTATAATGCAGGGATAGACCAGTTGCTTCATGAGCAGTTGAATCATGTAAAAAATATGAAAGAGGATATTGACTTGAATCTATTAGATGTTTTATCTGCCAAGCAGGGAAAGCAAGTTCGGCCTCTGAACCAGGGTGATTCAGAGAGGGGAAGAGGAAAACAAATGTGTGTTTACCTTCAGACACAGAGGGCAGGGAAAGAAAGAGTTTCTCACAAATTGACAAGAACATCCCCTCCCACTGCAAGGACAACAAGGTCATCCAGTGCCCTACAGTTGTTCAAATGACAATACCTTCCACTTAAAATAGCTTTATGGAAGCTACAACTCTGGTGCAAAGGCTGCCTCAAAACTGCTCCCAGCCAAGGAAGAGAAAATAAAGGTTTGTTTTTCACAAACATTGAAGTTCAAATCCATCTCCCCAGATAACAGTTTTGGCTGGTAATTCCTGGCCCAGACAGGTGGGCCATGAACCATGAGGACCAGTGAAGTCTGAGTCATGGTGGAGCATCTCTGAAGCCAGAGGTCTAAGATGACACCACCTGCCAATTTCCATCCAGGACATTCAGAATGTCTTCACCGACATTATTAACAAAGAGTCACCCTAAAACATTCCAGGTTTTATGAAGTCCTCAGGCCTTCTGGAGAGACTTGTAAAGGATTCCAACATTCTGGAAAAAGAAAATTACTGCTTACCTGACTTGGACCAGGACAAAGTGGCTGAAAACTAAGACCAAGTCTGAAGGTGTCATCTGGTGTACCTCACTTTTATTTTTGAGTACTTCTGTACACCCATAACAACCAGTAAGCACATCCAACAAGGTTACTGACACATTATAGTTAATTCTTGCTTTTGAGCACTTAATATACAGACTGAAGCTCAGTCATCATGTTTCATTCCTCTTCCAAGTTAATGAAGGTAAAAGAAAAGTAAAATTCCAGAAAAACTGAACGCAACCATGACATTTTTATCCTCAAGGAGTTCATGCAGAATTGTGGACTCTGCAAATGCACACGAGTAAACACAGTCTTAATACTTAGCAGAATTAAGATATAATACAACATGCATAAGAACCCATGTTTCCTCAGTAGTGACTGTTGTTAAAAAAATGGTGTATTTCCTGGCTTTAAGATGCCTAATTCCATTAATTTAATATTTGCGACCGTATCTATTTTTGGAACATCTATGGAATACATACACAAAGGAGAGAAAACAAATTCTAAATACAATGCCATGAATAGAGCTCCAGTTCATGCATCTTTTCTTCCCTAAGAGAATCTGAGCATTAAGCACTGCACCACACAAAGAAAATATCCTACAGACCCTTTTTTAAGGGTGATTTGTGCCTGTGGCTTTTTTTTCCTGTTACTTTTGGGTTCATCTTCTGATTATTTTCAAAATTGTCCTATCCAGGAAAGCCTCTTCAAGTGCATTAGGGCTTACACAGCAGTGGCAGAGTGTTTAATTTAGCCCTAATACCTCGAGGAAGCTGCAGGATGGATTGTTGCTGGTGCGATTAAGGAATCAATCCCACCCCCCTGCCGAGAAGGTTGGATGGATGCCGTGCCCCCAGAGGGACATCAACACTGCTCCACTGACCAGCAACTCCCAAACGCCACGCGCTCCCACGGAGCAGGAAGAGAGGAAAAAAAGCACTTAATTCTTGCATTCTAATTGTAAAAGGGGTTCAAAATTTCCATTATTTTGACTTTTTTTACTCGATCAACTGTGCAAGTGGATTTCAGCTTTTGACTCCTCTGTCACCATTCCATTTTTCTCTTGTTCCCAGGGATTAACCCACATGCAAACCACAGAAGATGACTACACTGAGCCAGCAACAGGTTCTACATTCAAGTCAATACAAATGCCTATAATTGTATGTGTGGAACCCATAAATGTCATGTAAAATGTCTTCTGACCTCTGTGTGAATGGAGTGCACTACTTTGTCATGCTGTTCCCAGCCACCAAGTACTTCAACTCAACTGCTAATAACCAAGTGTAATATTTATATTTGTATTGTTTAGCTCAGCAAAGGCTTTTGTTAGTGGAACAATTCAACACACTCCCTCAACCATTAAATGCTGGAACTACAATACGCAAGCTTTCTGTTCAAGATAAGTATTCTCAAAGAGTGACAACTATGCAGACCCAGTCTCCAAAAAAGCCTATATTAGGTGCATATGTTTCACAACAGCACATTTCTTGCAAGAATTGTCGTCTTGCAACAATTACAGCTTTCCTATTTCAAGATAGCTTCATGTCAATCATACTACACCTCTGGAAAAGGAGCTTTAGGCAATTTTCTACATAATACAGGTATAAGGATGATGCAGACAAGAATCAGAGCAAGAGCCACAATGCAAAAGTCCAAAAGCAGCCAACAATTATCTGGAAGAGGAGGTGGGAAGATGCCCACAGTTCATTCTGTGCTTTATCAGGAATGGATGCACACTGCCACCCTTCCAGGGTGGTTTCCTGGGCTACTCCACTGCATCTCAGAAAACCACAAGCACCCACACAGCCAGAGAAACTCTATTTTATCTTTAAATAGAGCTGGACCTAGCTAGCCCCCTCTATTCCAAAAATAAGGCTGCAAATCCCCAGGGCACTGATTTAAATAGGCAGCGAGTCACACATGTCACGTGAGATGCATTCTCACCACCTAAAGAGTCAGCTGGTTCAATTTTAGGTTTCAGGTAAAGCATGCAACAATAATGTGTGAGTGCTGGATGCCTTGGCAGGTAGCCTGGCTGTCCTTCAGGTGGGTGGAGCCTCTCAGATCAGCTGATGGGTCTTTGAGCAAAGCAGCAAAAAAACCCCTACCCAATATATACACTACAGAAATGTTTGCTTGGGAGATTTTTGCACACCAAAACCTGAAGCAAAGCTGTGTTACATAGTTTTTGAGCTTTTGCATGTTAAGTTATGAACACATGCCAACAGCATCCTCTGTGAAACCCAGATGTGTCACAACTCCAAAGACTTGTAAGGAAATAAAGGCTCTTGACCAGCACATACAACCCTTTTCTCTCACCCTTTATTTTTAGGCTTTTCCAGTGACTACACATGAGCAAAAGGATCTCAGACTTATATTTGGGAGAGACAGACAAGAAGGGTGAAAAAATATTTATGTAGGGCTCTATCACAGCTCTCCCAGTTCATCCACTGCCAGTTTTCCTTCTACTACAGCAAAACCTTAGTTAAACGCTCTTAATGAATGCCACTCCTGTAAGACCCACATTTGACAGATAAACAGCCCTCAAGAGGGCAAGAAATATTTCCCTTCCCCATTTACCTTTTGTTTGAGAAAACACACTTCCATTCACTCACTGCTGCATGCCAATCATTTTTTTCTTTTTGTAAATACAAGATAAAAGTGTTAAAGCATTTATCTCTGCATAAGAGAGCATAATGCAGAGTGAAAAATATTATCTAAACACATTTTAGACTTATTTGCTAAACAATTCCTTGGGGCTTTCTGCACAGAAGGAGTGGATGAAAAACAGCAGCACACACACTTCTGGATAAAGCTCTCATTTGGAGATGTGGTCAAATGTTCCTCCATAGCAAGTAAAGATGCAAAACGAAACCACACAAATCAACGTGCATACATTGAAACCAGTACGTCAACTCTACTTAAATATTGCGTGGAAAAAGCCACATAAAATAGCAACTCTACAAAGCCAAGCAGGTAAAAGAGGACTGCTCGGTCTGTTCATTACTTTTCTGCTTTGCTTCTTATCTAATGTTCATCCTTTGCTCCACACTTCTTCCTTCCCCTTGTACCCCCACTGTACTTTCTCCTGATCCCATCAAACTCTTGACTTGCCATTCCTAATGCACTAATCCCATTGCTCAGCCTGTCCAACAGCAAGTCACAATCCCAGTCACCCTACCCAGAGCCCAACCCTGCTCTCTCTACAAGTTCTTTATGCAAGCTGTTTCCTTGTTACTGGTTCGTTCCTTGTTTTCTTTGTTTAAATTCATTTTCTCCTCCTGAGTTCATTCCTGCTGTTTCCTTTGCCCAGTTTGTCCTGATTCTCTCACTGTCAGAAGTGGCAGCTTGAATTACCTCTCCTCAAATGACCCTATCTCCATCACTCCTGGCACTTCAATCACAGGAGCAGTTCCTAGACAAGCAGATCAACTGTCTGTAACTAGATCCTGGTATGAGCTCTGCTCCTTCCCCACATTCAGCCTCTTGAATCAGAGTTTCCTCTGTGAGCACAGCATCTCACTCACCCTCAGGTGAGTGTTACAAGAGAAGAACCAGTCTGTCACAACAGAAGAACCGGTTTGCTACCATTAACAAAGTATACAAGTGGTCAGAGGCACCTTTAGCATGACTTGGTGCAGCCACGATTTCCATCCCCGCTCCCTCCCAGCTATCAGTCTGCTTTCTCCCTGCTCACTGACCCACACTGTTCCTCCATAACACAGCCCAGATCCCACTCTCCCAGGACTGTCCTCCAGCTGACTTCTTTCTCCACCAACAAAGGAGCAGAAGAGGCTGTCCAGCTCCACCCTGGCCTTGAGCAGCCGTGGCATGGGAAGTCTGGCTGCTTTCCTGCAAGGACCAGATTGAGCCATCCTCAATTATTCCATGGGTGACCTCATCATCTTGTCCCACAAAAACCCCTCCAAGGCCAAAGCATAGCCAGCACCCATGAAGACTTTGTCAATAGCATATGCAAAGTGGCATTTTTCCAAAGACTTACAGGTTTGTCTAATTTGAGAGTATTTTCTCAAGAACAGCACCCTGTTCAACAGCTTTTGCCTGCCAAATTTTAAAGCCTTGCTCCAGTGAATAGGAGCACCACAGCTTTCCAGAACTGAAGAGGCATCGTGTTCAGCATGTGCAATACACTGACCCTGGTAACAACTGAACAATCCTGACTAATCTGAAATACAAAAAAGCAAGAGGTGGGTGCAGAAAGGAGAAAACTGCAGCCTGAGCGCACTAATGTGGAAAAATAACTAAGGACTATCTTGGTAGCTCATTGGGGACCAACCTTCTAAACCAGGCATTGGTTTCCAAGTTTTTTGTTCTGCTTCAAGTTTTCATGCTTTACTGGGTTTCAGATGGCATCTCGAGGATTGTAGTTGTTCTTTTGGGTGTTTTCCCAACTAGGTTGACTCTTCCTCCAATAATTAAAGACAACATTGCAACAGGATTGGTTCTTTACATGCTTTACAACATGATCTGCTTCAGTGATCAGCAATGAACACCAGGCAAGCAGCATTTCCTTCTTGCACTTCAACTCTGCTGTAAGTAATCGAGAAACTCCATCTGCACTTCTTCAATTTTTAGATGGTAAAAAAACCACATGATTTAATTATGCCAACAAGACATTCTTAATACACTGCACCAAAAGAAATTATTGACCAGGTTAACAAGATTGTCTCCAGACAACACAGAGACTAGAAAATCATGTTATATTCCAAAGGGATCCAAACCACTCTACCACACCTTAAGAAAAAGTAAGAACATCATATCCTGTATATACACATAACATATACATTGTTTTTCCACTGCTTTGTGTTTGGGCCAAGGCTATTGACTGAAAAGAGTGACAAAGACTGCGACATGTCAAGAGACAACAGTGTTGTACCTCTCACCAATGTAACCACCTTACTGCTTAATGGGAAAAAAATAGAAAAGCACTATTTCTAGAGGTGAAAGAAGGAAGAAAAGTTTCATTTGAAGTGCATGACTGTACTGAAGGGGGAAGTTCTTTTAAAATATTTACATGAACACTAAGGAAACTCAACAAAGCATTAGATTTTGACAGCTGGATTGCATTCAATGTATAACCAATCTCAGCAACATTATTTCAAACAGGATGAAAGTGAATTTCCAAAAATTCATTAGCAGGTTACCTGTCCAGCAATCAAAGGCAATAATGAGAAGCAGGTTATTAAGTTACAGTGCAGCAGTGGCTCCTACTCTTCATGTGGAATTCAGCTTTTGAAATTCTGCTTTAAAAGAATGTTTTACAGCTTTTGAAATTCTGCTGTAAAAGAATGTTTCACAACATGAGTAACACTAATGAGCTGCAAAGGGTCCAGAAAAACATCGTCTCATGTTTGACTGCCTCCCCAGATGGTTCAAGGAAGCGGGGGATCTTGAGCAGCCACAATACAACTGGGAAGAGCCTGTGACTGAAAGGGAAAACATGTATTCTGCAGTCCTGACTCACACGGAAAGACCATAAATCCCCCATTCTGGAATGAATAGGTAGGAAATACAAGAATAGGTCGGTGACAATATCGTAGAAATCCTCTTCCTTAAAGCAAAGCACAATTGTAAACGAAATTACTCACACGGTCATACATTAAAGACCCAGCAACTCTTCAGGTACCAGAAGGAAGTCCTTCTGCTCCTGGTGCCTGCAGGTACTAAGGGGTGTAGGCAGAGACCTCACACATAAGCCCATTCTCCTACCAAACAGCTCCTGCGAGCAGCAGGGGAACCCCCACACCACGCACCATCTAAAGTTTAAAAATTCTCCCCTTTTAAGCTCATGAAAAGGACTATGATGACACTAACTTTACAATTCCCGTACAGAGGCTGCAGCAGCCAAAAATTCCACCCTGTGCTGGGCAAGCACAAAAAGGTGTGAGCTGCAGAATGAAGATACTGTGTAGTGATTCAGCTTCTGTAACTATTCCTCACTCACTAATCTGCACATAGGGACCACTTAATACAGTGAGTGAGGCACTGGGAAATAAGGAGATATTAATGTCAGACCACTTTGCTTCCTCAAAACTGCCCAAATAACTGTGCAGAATACTAAACCAATGCTACTTAACTCATAAAGAGTGTATTTTGCTTTGAAGTGCCCATCTTCAGCACTCTGTGCACAACTTTTACTAAGAGCTTTAGAATAACTATGTCAAAATTACGAATAAGATGCATTTATTACTAACCTCAGCCTTTTCTCTTCCAGCCTCTCACTGCTTTTCGGGTATCTTACTCTGGGAATCTACTTTTGTGGGTGAAATTCCAGACACTTTGAAATACACAGAAGTTTTAACTAAAGAGAAACCAAGATTCTACAAAACACAACAAAGAAAAAGGGTCACGGATACATAGCTCTGCCTCTTGAGTTGTCTGAATGACATCAAGTAAGTTGCAACAATTCACAGTCAATTTACAATAAAATACACGTTTCAGAAGAGCATTTGCCATCACCACAGGAAAAGATTGTCTAAGCTGCCAACAATTCCTCCACCCACCTGTGAGGGTTAGGCCCATAATGGAAACTCTCAGCTCATCAGAGTTAACCTGTGACTTATCATGCAAAACTAAATACTTGTATCCTTTTCTCATCAGACACCATCTCCTTTTCCTTTCAATCTTGGAGACCAACAGTTAACATCCAAAGTCAAAGAACTGGGGGGGCGGGGGCTGTAGGAGGTGTGAGAATGGGATGGGTGGGATGACACAAACACAATTTCTATTGTGTGCAATCAACTAGTGGTGCATAGAATAAACTAGATTTTGGCTCAAGAATCAATACATCAAACCTAGATCCAGCTCTGCAGATCCTCTTGTGAAGAACTAGGCCTTCAGTTGAGATCACATTTGACTTCTGTGCCCAGACAGCACCACTACACAATGACACCGAGGTCAAAATCACCCAGGTACTCCAGACTCTTTCCAAATGTGAGTCACCACTATATGCAACAGCCATACATTGCAAATACCATTGAAGAACAATGCTGCATTCAAGCAAATTGCAGAAATGAGAGATTACAGCTGTTTAAACACAAATTCTGCTGATGAAATAGAGACGCGAGTACTGAGAGAGGAAACGATTTAGCATTTACAAAGAGCAAGTGGGGCCTTCAAGTTCTCAAGAGTTGCACCTATGGGGAATGAACTTCAAAAGGCAAAAATAACCATATCCACAACCCGTGTTTTTTCATAGTAAAGCATACTGGAACTATGCAAGCAAAAGGTGTGGTCCCCAAAGTATCGGTTCCGTGAGGAGTTGCCCCATAGAGCCCCTTTGCATGAGGGCAGCAAATTAAGTCCTTTACAAATAGTGAATATCCACCTTCTCCCAGGCTGAAAGGACAGTGACAGCTGTAAGTAGCCACCCAGCTTTCACAAAGGTCAAAGAAAATTTTGATTAAATCACCTTCCTCCCCAGGCTTTTTTTAGACTGTACACTAGATGTGGGAAAAAAACCCCAACAACAAGCCCACAGCATCTGCACCTCTGAAACCTTCAGAACAAAAGGACAAAACTTTCCACGTTAACCATTTGACCACTTGCCTTGCTGTAACAGTGTTCTGAAAAGGCAGTTTTCCCTGGACCACTTAACCACAAATTTGCATGTAGCTCCCCCAAACTACATGCTGTACCAAAAGTCATCATCACCGAAGTTCATTCCTCTCAATATTCCAACCACGCAGCCACATCCTTTCCGACTCAGAAGATAAGCACCCAAGTGCCAAGGTTAGTTTCAGTTCAGTTTGCAAGGTAATTCCATTTGTTTCAAGAGCTTCACACCACACAAAAGGGCACTGGTGGGAAGAGTGGCACTATGATTTTACTGCCTAAAGCATCCTTCAGAAGAGCTGTGTGTGCCATGCTCCATGCTCCTTCCCACTAGCCAAGAGAGGAAAAGGGTAAAGATCCAAATAAGTTTTTACAGCCTGTTGTTCCAAAGTGTAGTTACCGAAGGTATAAGTCAAGTCTGTATACTTGGTACGTATAATCTTTACTTACCATTTACATTAAAAATCACTATTATTTAAATTAGTATTTAGAAAACATTGCCAATTTCAAGAATCAGACATGAAATAAGCATATACTACCCTCCTACCTGTTAGCCCTTAATGCACTCTTAAACCAGGGTGAAAACCAAAACAGTTCAATGCTATGCCTACACTTTTTCCTTCACCCACTTCTTCCTGCTCAGCTCCTGTATGTTTGAAGTAACAGGCAGAAGGAATTCTGCAGGGGTCGGGTGGATGGACAAACGGCACAGAGCAGCCCTGCACACAGGGAACTCACACAGGGTTACAGGAGACCTTCAGGTTCGGTTCGGTAACGCGGGATTGCTGGGAGGCCCCAGATGATCTCATTATCCCGAGCATTCCGCCTCATACAAGATACAAATGCTGCATTAGTACCCCTAATAGTTCTGGTTATGGGTCCATTTACACTCACAGGGACAATCTTGAGATGTAACTCAAAGTCCAGAATCAAGTGAAACATCAATAGGAGCTCTGAGATAGGATTTGCAACCCAGAGGCAGAGAGAGAGACTCACATCACAGGCTAAAAGCCTGGTTTGGGAATAACTTACACGTTGCCAAAGGGATTTTATTGCTTCTGAAGTATGAGGCTTTCTGCAACTAGCTTTCTTCCCCGCAGGAACGAACAGAAATTCTACATAACTCCATGCCCATTAAGGTTCTACATGCTCTAAAAACCAAGCTCGATTTTACTTCTCCTTTGCTACATTTAAAGGGGTGAATCACGAACACACATCCCGTCTGGTGGATCAGCACATCAGAGAAACAGGGTGCAAGTCAAGCCTGATCAAACATCGCTGAGCTTTCTAGCAAATTTCTAAACTACAGCTGAAAACACTTGCCATTGCCTCAACACTCAGTCCTTCAAACCACTCACCAGTCACACTTAAAACAGGCATTTGCTGCTTACAGCACCTGCTCCTATAAACCTGGCTACTTAAAACAAAGATTAAATTCTAAGGTAAATGGAAATTTAATTTTGTTTAAAAACATGCCATGAACAACAAAAGAAGGTTGCATATATTACGTATAGATTGTGTGGTTTCCTTTGCTAGTGAAAGAGGGAACGAAGAGTGAGAAATCACTGTTTTGGCCTAAATACCCAGAGCACTGGAAACTGACATGTTTTCAAAGCTCTGCCCAATTTAAAATGGCCCAACTGCTGCCAATTTTGTATCCAGATTAATTTAATCCGCTGGTCCAACCCTTTTCCTCAGTAACCTGCTACACTTCTCCAAGTGCTACACTGAAGACATGAAAAATTATACTTTGATGCTGATGAAGGCAATTTCATAAACAAAATTTTCAGAGGAAGAAAATGTTACAAAAGCAGTTTGCAACTATGCAGACCACAAACATAACCGTGTGCACACACCTGCAAATATTTCATAAAACAAAAAGAACTATTTATAAGTATTACTCTCTACTACTGTTCTCGTGCAAATCAGTATACAGATACAAATCAGTATCACCTGGGAACTTTGAAGAATGGGGACAAAAATTAAGTTCCTTTTGAGAATTCAGGATTTATCTTCCTATGTCAGCATTGTTATTTTGGCTCTAATTGCACTCAATCTATTTCATCCCCTCTCAAAGCATCCAAGATGTAGAAAAGGGAGGCAACTGCAGATTTTCCCAGACATTCCCATACAGCAGAGCTGTTTATATACCGATGAATCAATATAGCATCACTACATTATTTCACCAGTATATATCACCTTTCTTTCCATACCATATAAAAACATACCACAGTAACCTCTCCCAGACCGCATTTGCTCCCTAATTTGCCGTCCAGTTCTAACCAGATCTGGCTATAACATGACTCCAATGTCACAGCAAAACGGGATGCTGAACTGCCTTCCAGAGCGGGCTAGGAATGCATCCTGAAAGGACAGCAATTAGCACGTCTAAAATAACCTTTTCTACACAGAGACAGTTCAAAAGCTCAGCTATGGTTTCATCCCAACTCTCACCGGTTACCAGCCACAAACAGACGACTACAGGAGCGAATCCTGCAGGGCTTTGCAACCCAGACGACCCTCTGCCACTCGGTTCTTGACTCCTCCATTCAAAACACATTTCCGCCCTCCTCTCCCCCTTCCTGCAGAGCACAGATTTGCCCCGGGCTGTGCCGTGCCCCAGTGCTGTGGCACACCCGGTGCCACCCTCCTGTCCCCGGGTACCCGCAGGTTCGCCCCCTACTCACCGTCAAACACGGCTGCAGCGTGTCCTCTTTGTGACTCCCCGTGTCCGACAGCTCTCCGGCCTCCCCGCACTCCTTTCATCTGCCCTCCCTCGTCCCCCCAGTTACCGAAGGGCCGCTTCAAATCGCTGATACCACTCTTCATTCCTTCCAGCAGCCTGGTGTTTCCCTTCCTCGCTCCACCGGCGAGCCGAACGCATCGAGACTTTCCCACGTTCTCCCCGAAAACACCAAGGGGCTTTACACGCTGAAAACCCCCGCAACCTTTAAAACCCTACTTATTCCCACGCAGCACAAAAGTCTCCTCGTAAAAAGGACGGAAAAGCCCCTTGGAGAGCAGCGGGCAGGGGATTTTATCACCTGGCTTTTCTTCCCTGCAGCTCCCTCTCCTGAAACCGGACCGCCTGCATTGGGATCCGGAGCTGCAGCCGCACACACCGAACCCACCGCCGGTTCGCCCTTTTTTACCTTTATTTTATTATTCTTATTATAAGTTATTTATTTAATTCGCATTTAAAAAAAAAAAAAATGAAAAAAATTGAATTAAACTCCTGAAACCCGGCTGGGATTTAATTTTTTTTTTTATATATATATTTTTCCCTCCCGCATGTAAAGCTCTCCGGGGAGCCGGGGGGACCCCTGAGGGGGGCAGAGCCCGGCCCTCCTCCCCTCACGGACCGTTAGGGGCCGGCGGGCGGCACCGCCACAGCTCCCGCACTCACCCACAGCTCCGTGCCCCAGCTCATGGCTCCGCCGCCGAAGGAAGGAAGGAAGGGGAGAAGGGCTGCTCCGCCGTGCCCTTGGCCGCGGTGCTCGCCGCTCGGAGGGCACGGGCGCTGCTCGCACGGCCGGCGCTGCCTCCTCCCCTCACGGCCGCTCCCGCCTCATCGCGCCGCAAAATGGCCCGAGCGGCGCCGCGCGGGGGGGACGGTGACAGCTGCGCGGGGTGCGCATGCGCGGGAGGGGAACGGCGGGGGGGGGAGCGGGCACGGCCGGAGGGAGGGTCAGGGAACAGCGGGTGGAGTGGGGAACATATGGGGATGGAAGGGTGGTGAGGATTAGGGAATATATGGGGAATATATGGGGATGGATGGGTGGTGAGGATTAGGGAATATATGGGGATGGAAGGGTGGTGAGGATCAGGGAATATATGGGGAATATATGGGGATGGATGGGTGGTGAGGATTGGGGAATATATGGGGATGGAAGGGTGGTGAGGATTGGGGAATATATGGGGAATATATGGGGATGGAAGGGTGGTGAGGATTGGGGAATTGGGACCGTGCGTGTCCCCCCTTGCCCTCTCGGGGGACCAGGTAGGCGG